>OY728163.1:709996778-710596778 GCA_963277665.1 Viscum album
GATATTGATTACATTAATATGATGTGTTTTATTTTTTAGTAGGTCAAAGAAGAATGATAGTTTCCAAATGGGATACTTCATCCTTCCCCAATTCTACAGTAGAAAAGGGAAAATATATCCATGGATCCCATAGTGAGATTACCAAATACTTCTTGGGATAACAATTTAATTTGGGTTATTATTTATCGAACGAATAAATCTTCTCATTTTATTTCTATTTGAGATACATTATTGCTATATAAACTTTCCAGGATATTTCCTCAAGAGATAGTCAGGTTACATGGATTTCCTCTCTCCATTGTATCTGATCATGATCCTAGGTTCACTTATAACTTTTTGAATGGACATTAGAAATAATTTGGAACTAAATTTAATTTCAGTACAACTTTTGTTCCTCAATAAGAGGGATTGTCAGAAAAAAAATCAGACCTTAGAGGATATTATATTTTCATTTTCAATGGATTACCAAGGAATTTGGTATCAACATATTTCTTTCGTTAAGTTTTCTTATAAAAATAATTTTCATTCAAGAATATAGATGGCACCATTTGAATAATTATTTAGAAGGAGATGTAAAAATTCATCATATGGTAATTAAGTAGGTGAATGAAAGTTGATTGGAATAGAGTTGGTAGAGGAAATGGGAGAGAGAGTTTAGTTGATTCAGTAGGACATTAGGATAGCTCATAGCATGTAGAAATGTTATGTGGATAAATAGAGGAAGTATATTTATTTAGAGGTAGGTGATCATGTCTTTCCCAAAGTTCCTCCATGGAAAAGTGTGATTCATTTTGGTAAGAATGGGAACTAAAGCCCATGGTTCGTTGGACCTAGGAAATCCTTGATAAAGTTGGACTAGTTTAATATATATTGTATTTACCTTTGATATCATCAAAGTTACACAATGCCTTTCATATTTCAATATTAAGAATGTATATAATAGAACCATCTTATGTTTTGAGTCTAGAAGAAGTTTAGTTGGAAGAGAATAATTTTTATGAGGAACAATCATTCCATATTCTTCCCCACAAAGAGAAGGTGTTGCATAATGAGGTTATTCATCGGGTTATGGTTTAATACAAAAACTTCTTAATTGAAGAGGAAACCTTGGAATATGAAAATACTATGAGGGATAAATACCCCCACTTATTTGATAAATGATTAAAATAGTTAGGGTGCAATTTCCAAAAGGGGGGAAGGATGTGACATCCCAAGAAATTTTAGAATAATAATTTTCCATATCTATTAATATTTACGAAATATTTAGTTATTATACGTTAAAAGATATACTATTTCGGATAGCATACCTGACCTACAAAAATGTGTTTCCCTGAAATCTTATGTTGCACACAATACTGAGTTATATAAAATAATAATAATATATTATTATTATTATTATTAGTGGTAGCTATCACCTAGAATTTTTTGTTGAGTATGAATGTTACTAACTATATTATGTTTACACATCTTTATTAAATGTTTTTACTTTCTTCCAATAAAAATTATATGAATAAAATAAGAATAAATACAATTTAAGCCTAAAAAACTCTAATTTTTTTGAAAGATAATTTTAGACCCTTTTAATGGTGAACCCATTTTAAATATTGTTTCTGACAGTTTTATATGTTATAGTTGTCAAAAAAAATTCTTATTTGGATGGGGAAAATAAAAATTTACTTTGGTTGATTATTGGGTATTTTCTAATAAAATTTATGTTTCAATGGATATTGAAAAATACTGTATTTAAATTCGTACCTTCGTTTTAATATAATTTATTTATATTGTTATATTATCCATTTAATTGGTTTCTAAGTATATTTATATAATATTTTTACCATTTATTCCAATTTTGGTCATTGGAATAAATTTCACAATGAAATTCAATGGAAAACTATGTGAACTATTGAACATTTTTCTTTACAAAACATGTTTTCCTATTCTGTCAATGGGAGTTAGTCTTAATTAATTTCTTCTAATAATGTGTTTCGAATTTTGAAAATTTGATTCCATGTTCACAATCCCAGTTTTAAAATTATGTAACTAGTCCCACTTTATTTTTGTACATTATGAATTGTAACATTAGTGATTATTTTTATTAGCTTGATTAAGGGTAAATCATGTAATTAAAGTTTAAAATAATATTATAAATTTTAGTAAACTACCCGAACACTTGTACTAATCTTATCTCATGAGATAATGTAGAACAAAACAACCATTAGGTAGAAATGGTGTTCTTTGGAAGCCACTTGGGTGTGATTATGAAATTTCTAACATTTTATTTAATGTAAAGACCAAGATATCATAATCATGTCTCCTATTACTAAAAAATCATATGGGGTCAAATAAGTGATATATTCAACTAAAAAATTCTTTTATGAATATATTTATATTACATACATCATGTTTAATTATATTTTTTATGAGATGAATAATTAATATAAATAGTGACATAATGATGATGTGGTAATTTTTTAATTAATGAAAGAATCAAATAAATGATAATAAAAATATAAAAATGAATATAAATTGACATAATTAATGTCATACAATATTTTCTATATTAATTTAACATGTTGGCGATAATTTAATGGATTTTATTTTAACATGTCTGTTTATTATAATATTTTTTAAAATTCTAATAATGAACAGTTTAAAAAATTGATACTATTAGTATTTTTAAATATAAATTATTTTATTAAATTTTATAAAATTTATAGAAGTCTAATATTTCTTCAAATAGTTGATAAAATTTTAATAATATCATTAATGACCCATTCATTGGTCGTTTTTCATCTTATTTTAATTATTTTAACAATACAATTTTAAAATACCTAATAAAATTCCTAGAGCCCCCTCCACTCATGCATACGTACGACCTACCATTTTTATAATACTAACATACTTAATTTATCAAAACCATATTTCATACTAAGTTGCAAACGTATAATTTATTTATTAATATGAAAATTATTTCATGATAAATATTCTAAATAATTTAAAATAATTCCCCCTTTGACTATATTCAAGATACCAAATCCATTTTTGATACATAATCCAAATATCATCGAAACATTTGATGTAAACTTAATTGACTATATAGTCATATATAAATAGGAAATAAGTGTTCTAAAATGAATAATAGACTTGAAAATGATATTAATAAATTAAATAGTTAATTTATTTTTATTATTCAGTAATATAAAGAATATACATGAAGATTCAAACTCGATGTAAGGGACATCATCTAAATTTCCTTTTTTAAGGAATATTTTGATGTTATGACCCAATGTTCACTTAATGGGTGTATATGTAGCATGTATGAAAAGTAATATCATGAATTTATCTATTATCTTGGTAATTAATGTTTTTTATGTTATAATTTTTTGGATCTTATGATTTAAATATTTCAAATTTGATAAGGGGCTCTTCAATAAAAAAATCCACTGTTATTATTTTCCGTTCGACTATTCCTTTTCCATGTCTATATTTCCCAAATGATTTAATTAACGTTTTTATATGTACATAAAATATTTATAATCTGTATTTTATGTATATTTTATTTTTATTTTTAAATGATTTCTAATGTAATTTTTTTTTTTTGATATAGTTTGTTTTGAATAATGATAAAAGTAATGTTCTATTCTTATTATACAAAGAAACAATGAATTTTTCCACTATCATGGCGTTTCTTTATTTTTTTCCATTGAAATCATTACTTTTTTCTTCAATTGGAAACCATATTTAGCTTTTGTGTATTTTGGTATTTAATATTAAAATGGTATTTTGATATCTAAGATCAATTTTCAAACAAGTTTAATAGTGTTTTTCAATATGATTTATAATGAAATAGTGAATGTGTAAAATAGATTATTATTATTGTGGATCTAGTAAATTATATATGATGGGTTCACCCATACATAATTGGGTGAGCCTCATATATATTATACTATGGGTGTTCCTATATTGTGTTCCAATGCATTGTGTAATGATTATGTTTTCTAGATAATTTTATTGGAAGTTGGTCATATGGTTATTCTAATTTATAATGTATTTGTAAAGGTGTGGTAAGGGTTCAATGAGATGATTTAATATGGTACCTATATAATTCTTATAATATTATTAATTCATTTTCATGGAAATATTTTTTTGAAAGGTAATAAATGACGTTTTTAAAGGAATTGTAATTCCCTTTCCAGGTAAATATTTATTTTTTTAATAAAAGGTTGTCCATGGGTTCTCATGTTTTTCAATAGACTAATAGTTTTCTTCTTTTTATGTCCCTAACTGAAATTTGTTTTCTCATATCACGTTTATAAATTATTTTCATAGTATTTAAATTCATGTAAGGGAAAGCATCGTGTTATGTTGATATACTTGAAGTGTTTTCAAGAAAACAAATCATGTTTTTTTTGAAAAGTATTATATGGTAAGATAAATGGATACAGAATAGAATTTTACACTGTGTACTGTTTCGTTTTGTTATATATGAGTAATAATCAAATTTACTAAACAATAAACCTGAAAAAATCCTAAAATTTAATAGAATGAATTCTTAACTTAATATTAAATATTATTTAATGGTTAAGTATGGATCTTTGTAGTTGGTATCAAATAATGTTATAGATAACTTTAGTGGTTATGATATTTCAAATAGAACACCCTTGAATGATTTCACATTATGTATAATAGAAATAAAATAGAAAATTAATATTTCCAAGTTCCTTCATCTAAACAAGGACTATTCAAAAAGATCTTTTATAGAGTATATTTGGAAGATTTAGTGGGAAAGCATCGAGAGGAAAATATTCTTCCAAATCAGCATCCTGAGATGGTTTTAATTGGAATCAAAAGGTTTTTTACGATGGATTTGATAAAATAGATTTAAATGTTGGTGGTATCCATGATAATATAGAACATGATCTAAGACAAAGCAATAATTATATTGTGGAGAACTTCATGATGAAACATCCCCGTGATTCAGGGGATCATATAACTTTATTGTAGTCGATATAGGGATAAATCCTCTAGAAAAGATATTTGACATTATGTGATGTTTAGAAAGTCAAAAGTTAACTCATTTATTTTATTTTTTGAAGGTGAAGTAGATGTATGGTGGTCCTTAGTATATACTACTAGAGATAAAGTTGATATTTATGGATTATAATAGTTTCATGACCCATCCAATTGGGGACCATGTCATGACTACCCAAATCCTACCTTCAAAAGTCTAAGGGATGGAGACTAGCACCAAGTAGACATATCATACAAATGATAAAATGTTTCCTATGTCTATGTATATACACACACATCTCCAAGCCACAAAATGTTAAAAATGTAAAAACACTAAGTAAACAATTTATTCATGACAATAAGATCTCACAACAAAGTATGAGAGTAAAATTAATAGAAGTAAATAGGGCCAAATACAAGCCCACCATATATAGTATATAAAAAAGTCATTCCTATAAGAAAAGAGGTATTGGGACTACTTTCTAAACCAAACGAGTGCACCTCAATATGTTCTTCCTCACTAAGAACCACCTAGACCTTGTCTTCCTAAAAATCTATAAAAAGGTCAATCGTCGGCACAAGACAAGACACATGAGGGAAAAACCCATGCGGGGGTGAGTATAACAATACCATTAAGCACATTATAAATCCAAAAGGTATTACCACAATGTAATACCATAAAGGAATACAACAATTAATTAACTGAAATAAATACCACAAAAGAAAGTAAATTCAGCTCCACATAAGTATATATATACAACACATGTAGCAAGAATATCTTGATATACACAATCTAAGACATAATGTCTATAGGTAAGACACAACTAATTACCAGGAATTGTATTCTCCTAGAAGCACACTCTTTCTGGTAGAACTCACTCTTTGGGCCATAATATCATTAGAGACACTGGTGAAGAGGTCTAGCACATTTTGGCCCCACCCAAAGAAATAGTATTGGTAAAGGAAGACTATGATATAAAGAGAGGGGATCCTTCCTAGACACATAGGGAAATACCAACAACCCAATATGGATAGATTTTTAATGTATTGGATCCTTCCCAGACACAATATAGAATACCACTAACCCGACTATTGTGGCCTGCTAGATGAAGGACCAATTCCCTACTCTTATTGTTTATATCGATTCCAAAAAAACCCAATAAGGGTGAAAGAGGATCCTTACTCTAGTCACATATAGGTTTACCATGCTCTATCTAGGAATTGGCCTCCATAGGGGAAAAAAATCTATTAATGTGGATATAAAGTTGAAATGAATCCATGAGGAAAGGACCAAGGGACCTCTCTCAAACTATACAGGTCTAAACAAAAAACTCAACACATTATATCAAAAGGAAATTCTTAATTAAAGGATCTCAATGCCATATATGTCTCATTAAATGGATAGACCATTTGAATTGTATGTTAGTCTTAAGAATCAAAAGTTGTTCACTAGTCATGTTGACCCACTGCTGGGATGGTCCATCGACCGTGGTAGTCAACTACATTGACTGCCACCCTAAGGATGGTGTGGTCAATAGAACCCCCCATATTTTGTGGAAGTTGGAGTAAATGTGGCTCATGAGTGACCACCATGGTCGATCGTGGATCACGGGAAACTGTCACAGTTGAAAATGGCTCGGATTCAGCCCAGACACCCCTAGTTCTGACCCCCTCAACTCAGCCCACCAAGCTCGACCCGCTCCACGGAGGCCCATATCGTCAACCCTAGACTCTTCTACTTGCATGTAGTCTTCCTAGGCCACTATAAGTGGCCCGACTAGCTGTATATTCAGCCTCATCTTTTCAAGGATGTCAGACACATCCCACACGGCGGTCGCCACTGCCTTCGGTCATTTTGCCCTAATCACCGCAGCCACAGTCCCTGATGTCCCTGCCTCACCTTATTGGACCGACACTCTGAAACCATGTTATTGGTCCCCTATATGGACCACTAAGACACCACTAATGGCTATAATTATAAATAGTCGCATATCTGAGCTCCTCAGGTCCCAATCTACACATACACGGCCTCTATTGTGCGTTTTTCACCAATACGGGGGGTTCTAATTATGTGCAGAGCCACCCATCAAGTTAATTCCTGACTATGGTGATCCAACGGTAAAGATCATGAAGAATGGGGTAGAGTAAATCACAAATAACAACCTAAATATTGAACCTTAGCCTTCATTTGTGTCATCCTCAATTCGTTCTCATTAAAACAATGAATGAAGAAGAATAAGAAAAACATGAAAAATAATCCTCACAATCATAAACCATCCTTAAACGGTCGAACCATGGATAAATATATTCGAGTATTTGCTAGATTTTATTGTGAAAATCATGAATGTGGAAGCCAAAAATAAACAACTACCATAACTATATTTGGATCAATCACTAACGAAGAAACGTTGTTGCGTTATCGTCGATTCGTGATTCATCGAATCTGATTGGTGTCATTTGATCAATAATTCATCATTCACCAATGGTTTCTCCAGACATTATTCTCCTCATATCTTAAGGAAATTAATGGGTGTGAGGATATCCCTGAATTTCTAACAATACTTAACAAAAATTAGAGTTGTTGCGTCAAAAATATTATAAAATTATTTTATTTATGGTTACATCCTCCATGAAGTTTTCTATATAAGACCCGTGCTAATAACTTTTATGTCACACCTAGGGTAAAGCAACTGATATAAACTCAAATGTACCCTAATATTTCTGATCTTAACACCTATTTAAGATTTATTCCACTTTTTTAGGAAAACCACACAGGAGTGCTATTAAAAATTACTATTTTTAAAAAAAATTATTCATGGAAAATTGGCCTTCATAATAACATGTTGTCTTAGTGTCTGGTCTCTAAATCAATCCATATAATTTATAAAAATAATACAAAAGAAAATTAAAGATGATACATTCTCTCCACCATGGGGATTATTATCCCAGAATGCCAAAATAAGGGATACTAAAACAAATGGGGGTAATGAGCATTAATCTAAGCCACCTGCTCCCATGTGATCTCCTAGAGATTCTCGTGCTTCCACAAGACCCGGAACAATGTAATAAACCTCCCATGAAGGACCCTCTCTTTCTAATCCTCAATCTCCATTAGGTACACAGAAAATGTCACTCAATCCTCAATGTCCATCTCACCCCTGTTGATAACATGAAATGGGTCATGCACATACCTCCTCAGTTTTTACATGTGGAAGACATCATATAATCGATATAAATATGGTGGTAGTTCCACGAAGTATGTCAACTTACCAACTCTAAATAGTATATGGAAGGGGGAAATGAATCTTAGAGATAGCTTGTCACCCGGGATAAATCTCCATAATCCCCATTGAAGTGAAATGTTAAGGAACACATGGTCTCATTCCTACAAATCCAAAGGCCACTATATCCTATCAGTATAAGAATTATAATGGATCTATAAAATCTTTATTGACTCATATATGATCTTCACCTTCTCAGTAGTAGCTCACACAAACTCTGGACCCGTTATTTCTGACTCTCCTGGGTCAACCCACCAAAGGTATGACCTACAGGGTCATGAGTACAATCCCTCAAATGGTGACTAACACCCCAAGATTTTATGAGATATATTATTATTAATTTCCTTCATATCTTCTATTTTACGCTACACCAAGATTATCTTGCGGTATATGCAACACTGTATTAGCTTGCAGTATATGCAACACTATTCTTGGATCGTGTTGCACACAATTTCAAGTTCGTTTGATAATAGTTATTCTACACAACATTGAGTGTATATATATATATATATTCAATGTATAAATAAAATATGGCTGGATTATGTTATACACAACAATAAAAAAGTCTTGAACTACATGTAACCCTGACTTGGCTTGCATTACATGCAATCACAACCTTCCTCGATAGCTTGTGTTGTACGCAATACTGAGTTTCACTAAAAAACGATATGTTATTAAAATATTATATAAACTAGCTGTTATGAATATTAATAACTATTTTTTGAATTTTATAAATTTTATATTTCAAAATGGGCTTCATTTTTGGATTCAGAATATCGAAATTAGCCTAGGGTGAAGTTTTGGTATTTTTCTGAAAAAATTCAATTTTTGATGAATAGTGAAAACACTGGGTTACTATATAAAAATCAACTTTTTATTTAAATAATTATTTTTATTTAAATTTATTTTAGATAAAAATTGATACATAAAACCTATATAAGTTCAATGTAATTTATTGGAGTCATTTTATAATAATTTTAGATATATAAAAATTTTATTCAACTTTTCACCGTCTTTTACCCACCTCCTAAGAGAATTTGAAAATTTACATAAAAAATAATTTTTCCACTTCTATGGTTGGAATTTAGAAAATCCTAGAGACACGGTTAATTTAAAGGTGTGAAATGTGGTTCAATAAGATAAAAGTAATTTTTGGCGAATAGTAGCTTTTTACTTTTATTTACCACGATTAAAAGTAAATAGGGTAATTAATGGTAAATACAATATTATTATTACCCAAAAACATGTTCTAATTCTATTTAATATGTGTAATTCGACCAAATAAACCTTAGTAATAATATATTACCCTTTAGGTCCACTTGGATTAGATTAGGACATTTATTTTATTTTATTTATAGAATAGTTAAAATAGTTCAAATCAATGTTTAATAACTAAAACATTTTTAATATTGGGTTATACATAAGATAAATTCGACTATAAATATTCATTATAAAGATAAAACGCTTTCCTATGTAATGGTATTTTATTTATAATTTTTAGACCTTAAATAATTTAATTTATTTAGGACACAATGATGATGTAATAATTACCTTATTAATGAAATATTAACATAATTGATGTTATACATTCCCAAATAAATGTAATATGAGACATTTTATATATTAAACTAATTTTTTTGGTTACTATGACATGTTTCTATTGATTAAATTAACTTCTATTGAACTAACCAATCTGTTATGATTTTCACAAAAATCAATTACCAAATAGTGTCAAAATTGACATAAAATAGTTTTTTAAAAATATATTATATTATTAATTATTATTATATGCCTAAAAATCTAAGGTTCGGAAAAATGACATTGATAAGGTTATATATATGAATAATTAACCACATGGGGTTCTTTTGGCTTTTTATAATATGTTTATAAACCATATAGTGTAAGAAAACAAGAAGACATGGTAAATGTTAAATTATTTAACTAAGAGTTAAATATAAATGATAAGGCTAAAATAGCAATCTAAACTTGTCTAAAATATATTATTTTAGGGTATTTCGACTAATCCCCACTTTAGCTTTGAAATAAATCAATTTTGAGCTATTATAGACCGAATATGACTTTATTATAAAATAATATTCTATGATTTTCCAAAGGTGCCCCTCTCCTCCCTTATAAAAGGGCACCACCTCCCTCTCCTCTTTACAAAACATTGATGCTTCAATCTCAGCAAAACCCTGCCCATTTCCCTTCTCAACTTCCCTAGAAACATACTAGAGGTCCTGGTTTCTTTCAGAGACCAAATGTAGTGCCCTAAGAGAAGGTTTTAAAGAGGCGTGTCGAAGAAGAGGTAATCTCTTCTACCGATTCTTTCAAGTTTCTTTCTTCTTCAACTTCTTCTTATTTAGTTTTTTCATTATAAAGTAATAACATCAGTATCAGTCATATACTGATATGTTATTATAAATATGAACCAACCCTATTTCACCTTATATCCATCCTACAGAAAATGAATTCACCGCGCGTTCCTACGTACGGAATATCGTCTCCACGCCGTGGTGTAATCTGTTTTCCACCACTACCTTACTTGGATAGGTATAATTGTGAAAATAATAATTATGTATATGATTATTATAAAATTATACTAACTATGAGATATTATACCATACACTCCAATACCATTCAATAATTATGGGAACGATATCATCGGTCATGCGTACGTACATATTACTATCTCCACGACGCGATGAGATTCATTCTCCATGTTAACCATTCAAGAATGATTATAAAGTATATAAATGATTATAAAGTATAGATAATGGATAATAATGAAATATATGACATGATAAAGCTACTGGATTTATATATATATATATATATATATATATATATATTTCATCTACTTACTTCCATTCAAATCAATAAATAAAGGAAAACAACGTTCATGCATATGTACAGTCTACCATCTCCATGAACAGTGTATTTCATTTCATTATATACATATATATATATATATATCCTGAATATATATGATTTATAAATCATGTTTTACATTCTGGATGTAATTATATCATGAAATAAGTAACAATATCAAGAACAACAAATCAAAACATGTACGGTAAATGAAACAATTTTACCCAAAATGCTACTTTAACATGGAATTTACAAAAGAACGGGTAATATAAAGTCATAAGTGAACTATATATGATATCATAACAATGAATATGATTCTTTAATAAGTCAATGAACTTATTTAAATCATTATATAGGAGGTTCGGATACGTGCGAAGCATATCAGACCTAAGGAAAGGGATAACTTCTCCAATCTCATTTTTATCCAAGATTGTTTATTCGTAAGTATTTACTGGTGTTATATTTATCATCCATGTCTATGTTTGCTAAAAATGGTTTCATGTATGTTTAAAGTCCTTTTTACCCATTTTTTTTTCTTTTTCTAGATAAGTACGGAATCTTTTTTTTTTACCATACAATGTACTTTTTGACTTTTCTGACAAAAGTATAAGGAGAATGTTTTTTAACTTATACGGAATGAATGGATTTTTATGGTTTCATAACACCTTATTTGCATGAAGCTTACTCTACAAGATTTCATTACTATTTTCAAGAAAATCCATTTCTTTTAAAATTGCATGGAATTTTGTGAAAAGAAAATGATTTTGAACAAGAAAGGATATTTTCCTCAAGAATTTATCTCAAGTGTTTTATCATTACCATTTTCCATCTAAGATGACATTATTTCATTTGTGTGTGTTTAAATTATAATGTCTCTATGATTTACATGGTTTCAATTCTCTTATGATGAAATGATATCCACTTGTTTTATATTGATTATGTTATGATGGGATGATGTTTATGAAACCCATTTTATTCTTTGGGTTATGATGAATGATTTATGATTATGTTATGGCACAAGTAATAATGATTTCATTATGAGATGGGTGGAACCTATATATCACTCTAATGCATTGGTTAAAGATTTATATCTCATGAGATAGACATGGCTGGAACAAAAAGTTAATCTGGTTCAGTATTACAGGATCAGGATGAGGAGTGAACTCGATTCCGAAAGGGACTTTGTTCACTAAGATGGTTTTGGTATCAATGTCTTGGCTACTATGAAAATCATAACATGTGATTAATGGTTTTCCACAATTACATGATTCATTCCCATGCTATTTTATCAAGATTGATGTTCCTTTATGATATATTCCATACGTACATCCAGGATTCATGTCATTTCTCAAGATTTTGATGTTTAGATTTGATTTTCATGTTTTTGCATTCAAATGTTTATTGATTGTATTATGTTCTCTATGCTTACACTTAATGAGCATTTGAGCTCACCCTTTTCATGTTTTCTTTTCCACAGGATATAAAGAAAAGTTTTAGGTAAGAAAACAAAATGGGAATATCTTTATGGGAGATGTTGATGATCTTTCACCAAGATTAGATGATTATTTTTTGAGTTTTCAAAGACACTAAACTATTATGACCATTTAGTGTTTGTTTTTGTAATGTATTAAGTATTCCGCAAAATTAATGTAATGTCCATGTACGTCAGGGTACGGGTCTCTACAGTTGGTATCAGAGGAATTTTTTTGTTAACCTTTGGAAAATAGGATGCGAAAACATTTGTGAGATCCCTTTAGATATTTCTAAGGTATGTCTACGGATATCCCTAAGGTTATGTATAATTATAGGTTATAGTCCTAGAATTACATTAACGATCTTATAATTAAACCTAAGATGTTAGATATTGAAAGTAGTCCACCATTATTATGTTGTATTCCTAGTATGATTTTTCCCACTCACACTATTCATTTTGGGTATTAGAAAATGGCAGGAAACCTGATGATTCATTATAATGGTGGATATGATAAGCAATGGAATGATATTCATCATGAGCAATAAAATGAAATTGGATCTGGAGGTCCATATATAGTTACGATTCCTAATTAGTGATCTCATAATATGATCAATAATCTCATCTTTGGTAAGTTTCCCGAATTAGATAATAAGAGAAAGATGGAGTTTCATGGTGATCATAGAGGAAAGAAAGTTCAATTTTCCTCATCTAAATCATGCGGGAAGAGGCATCAAGGAGAATGTTTCAAAGGAACTAGAATATGATTTGGGTGTGGAAAAGT
The DNA here is from genome assembly GCA_963277665.1 of Viscum album. Lineage (NCBI taxonomy): Eukaryota > Viridiplantae > Streptophyta > Magnoliopsida > Santalales > Viscaceae > Viscum > Viscum album. Next base: position 710,010,196 of record OY728163.1, read on the forward strand.
AGGACACAAATCCAGTAGTTGCAAAGGAAAAGGTTCAGTTAAAACTATGGACAAGGATAATAGTATTCCTAAGGCATAAAAAATGGTTAAAAATTTTAATTGTGGAATGTACAGGAATTATGCAAACCAATTCCCTAAAGGAATATCTCATGAAAATAATCAGCATGGTCGTAAGGGTAGTATTTATGTGGATGATGATGAAGAGACTAAAAATGATATATGAGATGAAAGAAGTGTTGAGGAATAAAATGATGAAGCTCAGTCAGTGGTTTAAAAGGTAGTGAAATGATTGTGTATTTATCAAGAGTTATGTTGTAGAGGTAATTTAATAGTACTATGGAATAAATATTCATCTAAGGATTTTTACACTATTGTTTTTTCTATAGTATTTGGAAGTATATGTTGAATGGTTCCTGTAACCATGAAAGGTTATTCAGATATTTTTGGAAAAAATATTATATGCACATAATGAAGGGATAATGAGATAATGAAATGTTTGATAGTATTAATGAGCTCATGACAGATATAAGGAAAAAGAGATATCATGGATTGAGTATATAGAAATTTTGGGATTTTGGTATGTGGAAAGAGTTAACTTTTGAAATCAATCATATTTTCACTAATGTTCAATGGGTATTCATTTTTTAAGAGAATGCATGATTAAGGTATTCGCATATTTGAAATGTGACCAACAAGATATACCTTATGATATATGAGAGATAAATGATGGTATTCACATGCTTGGTAGATGACCTTTCTAGTAATCATTTTCTATATACTATGATCTTGGACCAAAGTATTTTGGATAAGCCTAAAGATTTGAATGAATTAATTTAGAGATAATATAGTAGTTTTTAAGGCTAGAAATTTTTTCAATATTATCGCAGGAATGTTATAATAATATATTTTTAGAAAAAGGGACAACCTGCAAGACGGGTGACAACCCGTCACATTGGACAAGGTTGCGGGAATCAAACCCACAACTGAAGTGCGAGAGGCCTTTATCCCCTACCTCGGGCCTACAAGAAGACCCTGGTTAGTAGAAACTAGTTTTATTTTATTATTTTGTATGATAGATTAAGTATAAGTCCATTTTAGAAACCATATACGATTAATCTCAGCATAGATGGACTTATGTGTATTTAATAAATTGTGATAATATTTTTATGATAGAAACAGATGGAATGACATATCATTCTATCGCATGATCTGCTAACACTTCAAAAATGAAAAATTCAACTTCATTTCTTTAAGAGACTAATTGGAAATTGTTCAAGGCACGAACAACCATGAGAGTGTACCTAAATCATGTACGTATTTCTTTTAATTCAACAATTCTTCAACATTAGGGAAACGATCTTGAAAACTAAAAACATTTTCCTAGAAACCTCATATCTGATGAATCAGATGGTACCTTAGATAATCACAAATTTATGGCATTGTGATTGTTGGATTTTTCATAGACATGTTCTCTACCACTCTCTATCATAACATGATGGTTAGGTTTCTCTTATATATCTATATTTTCACCTATGTTGTCCTATGTGGAAACCCAGTGCTGAGTTACTTTGGGTAACTGTTACATTTCGTACGTTAGTTTTTAATAATAAGTCATAGTACTCATCTTTACGATGTGGGTTTCTATGAAAGAAACATTCAAGTATTAAACCATTTATAACACCGACAAATTTCGAGGGTGAAATTCATTTTAAGGGGGGTAGAATGTAACACCCCGATATTTTATGAGATATAATCTTATTAATTTATTTCATAAATTCTATTATATTCTACACCAAGATTATCTTCTGCTATAAGCAACACCGTATTAGCTTGCAGTATACACAACACTATTCTTGGATCATGTTACACACAATTTCAAGTTCGTTTGATAGTTGTTCTTCTACGCAACATTGACTATATATATATATATATTCAATGTAAAAATGAAATATGGTTGGATTCTGTTATACACAATAAGAAATGAGTCTTTCACTACATGCAGCCCTGACTTGGCTTGCATTACATGCAATAGTAACCTTCCTCAATAGTGTGTGTTGTACGCAATACCGAGTTTCACTAAACAATGATATGTTAATAAAATATTATATAAACTAGTTGTTATGAATAGTAATAACCAATTTTTGAATTTTATAAATTTTATCATTTAAAATGAAAATCATTTTTGGATTCGGAATATCAAAATTAGCCTTCTGTGAATTTTTTGTATTTTTCTGAAAACATTCAATTTTTGATGAATAGTGAAAACACTGGGATACAATTTAAAAACCGACTTTTTATTTAAAAAATCATTTATTTTATTTAAATTTATTTTAGGTAAAAATTGATACATAATACCTATATAATTTTAATGGAATTAATTGGAGTCATTCTATAATAATTTTAGATATATAAAAATTTTATTGAACTTTTCACCGTTTTTACCCACCTCCTAGAAAAATTTGAAAATTTACATAAAACATTATTTTACCGCTTATGTGAGTGGAATTTTTAAAATAAAAGATACATGGTCTATATAAAGCTGTAAAATTTGGTTCAATATGATAAAAATAATTTTTGGTGAATATTAACTTTTTACTTTTATTTACCACGGTTAAAAGTAAATTGGGTAATTAAGGGTAAATATGATAATATTATTACCCTAAAACATGTCCTAATTCTATTGGATAAGTTTAATTCGACCAAAAACAACCTTAGGAATAATATATTACCCTCTAGGTCCACTTGGATTAGATTAGGACATTTATTATTATTTTATTTAAAGAAGTTTAAAATAGTTAAAATCAATGTTTAATAAATAAAACATTTTTAATATAGGGTTACACATAAGATAAATTCGACTATAAATAATAATTATAATGATAAAAAGATTCCATACATAATGGTATTTTATTTATAATTTTTAGACATTATATAATTTAATTTATTTAGGACACAATGATGATGCAGTAATTACCTTATTGATGAAATATTAACATGATTGAAGTTATAAATACCCAAATAAATGTAATATGAGACATGATATAAATTAAAATAATTTTTTTGGTTACTATGACATGTTATTATTTATTAAATTAACTTTTTTTTGAACTAATCAAGCAGTTATAATTTTCACAAAAATCTATTACCAAATAGTGTCAAAATTGACATAAAATAGTTTTTAAAACAAATATTATATTATTAATTATTATTTTATTCCTAAAAATATAAGGTTCGGCCAAATGTCATATATAAGGTTATATATATGAATAATTAACCACCTGGGGTTATTTAGGCTTTTTATATTATTTTTATTAACCATATAGTGTAAGAAAACAAGAAGACATGGTAAAAGTTAAATTTTTTAAATTTGAGTTAAATCTAAATTATAATGTTAAAATAGTAACCTAAACTTGTATAAAACCTATTGGTTGAGGGGTATGAGACACATCCCCACTTTAGCTTCGAAATAAATTAATTTGGAGCTATTATAAACCGAATATGAGTTTTTTATAAAATAATATTTTAAGTTTTTTCTAAGGCGCCCCTCTCCACCCTTATAAAAGGGAACCACCTCCCTCTCCCCTTTACACAACATTGAGCCTTCATGCTCAGAAAACCCCTGTCGATTTCCCTTATCAACTTCCCGAGAAACATACCTGAGGTCCTGGATTTCTTAAAATACCAATTTTAGTGCCCTAAGAGGAGGTTTCAAAGAGGAGTGTCGAAGAAGAGGTAATCTCTTCTACCGATTCTTTTAAGTTTATTTCTTCATCAAACTTCTTCTTCTTTAGTTGTTTCATTATAATGTAATAACATCAGGATAACTCATACACTGATATGTAATTATAAATATGAAACAACCCAATATCAAATTCTATCTATCCTACAGAAAATGAAATCATCGTGCGTGCGTACGTACGGAATACCGTCTCCACCCCGTGGTGTAATCGCTTTTCCACCACTACCTTACTTGGATGGGTATAATTGTGAAAATAATAATTATGTATATGATTGTGATAACATGACACTAATTATGAGATATTCTACCATCAAATCCAATACCAATCAATAATTATGGGAATGATATCATCGGTCGGGCATACGTTCGGATTACTGTCTCCACGACGCGATGAGATTCATTCTCCAGGTTTACCATTCAAGAATGATTATAATGTATATAAATGATTATAAATTCTATATAATTGATAATAATGAAATATATGACATCATAAAGCTAATGGATTTATGTATAACTGTATATGTCATCTACTTACTTCAATTCAAATCAATATGGAAAGGAAAACATCGTTCATGCGTACGTACGGTCTACCGTCTCCAAGAACGGTGTATTTCATTTCATTATATACATATATACATATATATATATATATCCTGAATATATATGATATATAAATAATATTTAAATTCTGGAAGTAATTATATCATGAAATATGTAACAATATCAAGAACAACAAATCAAATCATGTACGATAAATGAAACAATTTTAGCCAAAACGCTGCTTTAACATGGAATTTACAAAAGAAGAGGTAATATAATGTCATAAGTGAACCATATATGATATCATAAAAATGAATATGATTCTGTATTAAGTCAATGAAATTATTTAAATCATTATATAGGAGGTTCAGATACATACGAAGCATATCATACCCAAGGTAAGAGATAACTTTTCCAATCTCATTTTTATCAGAGATTGTTTATTCAGAAGTATTTACTGGGGTTATATTTATCATCAGTGTCCCTATTTCCTAAAAATGGTTTCATGTATGTTTAAAGTCCTTTTTAAGCATTTTTTTTACTTTTACTACATATGTAAGGAATCTTTCTTTTGTTTACCATACGAGGTACTTTTTCACTTTTCTGAAAAAAGTACGAGGAGAATGTTTTTTTATCTTATACGGCATAAACGCATTTTTATGGTTTCATATCACCTTATATTCATGAAGATTACTCTATAATATTTGATTACTATTTTCAACAAAATACTTTTCTTTTAAAATTGCATGGAATTTTTTTGAAAAGAAAATGATTTTGGACAAGAACGGATTGTTTCCTCAAGAATTTATCTCAAGTGTTTTATCAAAACCATTTTCCATCTAAGATGAAATTATTTCATATGTGTCTGTTTCAAGTATAATGCCTCTATGATTTACATTTTTTCACTTCTCTTATGATGAAATGATATCCATTTGTTTAATATGGATTATGTTATGATGGGATGATTTTTATGAAACCCATTTTATTCATTGGGTTATGATGAATGATTTATATTTATGTTGTGGCATAAGTAAAATTATTTCATTATGACAAGGGTGGGACCTATATCTCCCTCCAATGTACTGGGTAAAGATTAATATCTCGTGAGATAGACATGGCTAGAATGGAATGTGAATCTGGTTCAGTATTACAGGACTGGGATGAGGAGTGAACTCGATTCCAAAAGGGGATTTGTCCACTAAGATGGTTTTGGAAGTAATACCTTGGCTACTATGGAAATCATAACATGTTCTCAATGGTTTTCTACAATTACATGATTTATTCCCATGCTATATTATCATGATTGATGTTTGTTTATGATATATTACTTACGTAAATCCATGATTTATGTCACTGGTCAAGATTTTGATGTTTAGATTTGATGTTCACCTTTTTGCATTCAAATGTTTATTGATTGTCTTATGTACTCTATGCTTACCCATACTGAGCATTTGAGCTCACCCTTTTCGTGTTTTATTTTCCCTAGGATATAAAGAAATGTTTTAGGTAAGAAAATAAAAGGGGAAGATCTTTATGGGAGATTTTGAAGATCTTTTTCCATGATTAGAATATTATTATTCCGAGTTTCCAAAGGCACGAAACTATTACGGTCCTTTGGTGTTTGTTTTTGTTATGTTTTAAGTATTCTGAAAAATTAATGTAATGTCCATGTACTTAAGGGTACAGGACTCAACATGGTCTCATCCCAATAGTGGAGTAATAGTTATTTTTGTTTTCAAAATCCACTACTGGTAGGTGATCCTCCCAAATAAAGACAATGTCTAACATGCACACCTCCGAAATCCCTCCAGAACATGAATGGTCTTCTCAGTATGGCCATTCGTATGTGGATGAAAAGCTATACTCAAGCATAATTGGGTCACAAACTCTTCATGCAATCCCTTCCACAGCCGGTATATAAAGAGATCATGATGATCTAAAAATAGAATTGATTGAAATCCATGGAGTTGAACTATATCATGGATGTACAGGCATCCCAAGCCCTCTACTAGACTCTTCTCTCAGATAGGCAGGAAGTGGGATGACTTGGTGTGTTGGTCAATGATCACTCATATGGGATCATGCTCCTGGACATAAGTGGTAAACCCATCACATATTCCATCGATATCACATCCCATTTTCATTTCATCACCTCAAGGAGTTGATATAAACCCACTGAAACATAGTGCTCACCCTTCACTTGCTAACATGTGAGACATCGATTGAAAAACTCTGTAACTTCCTTCTTCATCCCTTGAAACCAAAACAAACATTAGTGGTCCTATTACATCTTTTCCACAAAATGATTTACCTCTCAAGGGGATGTGTGGAACTCCCTGAAAACCTCCTCCCGCAACGCCAAATTTAAAACTGTGCACCGTCACATAACACTTTGTCATGACCCATCCTAGTGGGGCCCATGTTGTGACTAACCTAATCCCACCATCAATATTCTAGGGGACGGTGACTAGAATAGATTTAACGTATCCCACAAATGGGTGGAATTTATCTAAGTACATTTACACACACATACATCTCCAAGACACAAAATTATGAAATGTAAAAACATTATTTAAAAAATGTGTGGATACCACTAAGATGTCACAATAGAGTACAATAGTAAAAATACTAGAAGTAAATCGATACAAATACAATCTCACCATGGGTAAAACATGTCTATCAAATAAGAAAAGATGTACTATGACTATTGTCTAAACCAAAAAAAAACACACCTCGGTCTATCCATTCTCTCTAAGCGTTACATAGTGCTAGTATACCTATCAATCTGTCAAAAGGTTTTTCATCTACACAAGTCATGATATGTGTGGGAAAATACCGTAAAGGGGTGAGTATAACAATAATGGGTAGGACACCTTGAAACCACAAGGAAATACCATAATGTAATACCACAACGAAATACCACAAAATAATACCATAAAGGAATAACATAAGGGAATACAAAAACGGAATACCACAAAAGAATTCCAAAAAGTAATACCACAATGGATATTATAGTTATCTCCACACATATATATTCCTACAACGCATGTAGTATGAATATCTAGATTTACTCAATCCAAGACATACAATATGGGGTAATCCACAACCTATTAATATTAATAAAATTCTTTACGTAGAATTCTCATTCCTGGGTAACTCACTCCTTGAAATTAGATATCATCAAATACACTTATGATGAGACCTAGCTCATTTGGGCCCTACCCAAAGAGAAGGTATTAGTCAAAGAAGACTATGAAACAGAGGGAGGGTATCCTTCCTAGTCACACTCAGGATTTCCACTAACCCTATATGAATCAATTCACATGGTAGATGATAATGACCAAACACATTGTGTAACGCCCCGACCCTAGCTACCTAGAGTCGGTGCATTACTTCGTAACATTGGCATGATCACAAAAGATCAAGTCTCGAAAGACCCATTAGTTTAGTAGCCTTGGAAACACTAGATACATTCATAAATGTTACATTACATCATAAAGTGAAAATCTACAATAACAATGTCTCCATAGTCCACACATCTATCCTCTTCGGACTATCCCTGCAGGTCATTCAATAAATACTTCTTCTCATCCTGGAAAATATTTCAACATTGAGAGGGGTGAGCTCAGATTCTCAGTAAGGATAACAATATAGCGGAAGCTTTCATAAATAAAAATAAACATTTAAGGCAATGTATAACTAAAACAAAAGCCTTTTAAACTTGATCTTCAACATAATATGGAAAAAGTAAAATGAGATAATGCCATTTACTTATTCACATGGATATTCTACTGGTCAAATAATCTCATGAAATATCAATAGCCACATTCATAATGATGGAATGCATAATGCCAGACTATCATAACCACATAGCCAAGGCCTCGTGCCAAGACCACAAATATGATTTTGTCAAGGCCTCATTCCAAGACACTAGTTTGTCTCATGAGACCTACCGATGCATCGAGGAGCTATAGCGGGCTCCACCCATCACTTATTAAGTCCAATGCATTCCTCAAATTAATAGGTTTAAACATATCATAAACCATAACATAATCGTATCACATAAAACATGCATAAAGAAACATAACATTTCCACATTTCAATCAAAAGATATCAATACAACACATTGATATAATAAAAACACTTTCAAAACCATTTTCAATACCAAAATAAAAGAAAGTTAAAACTTTGTATTTATTTTTTATTAAAAAAAGTGATGGCTTGTAGAGGAAGCCGAAACTCAAATAATGGTCACAGCGGTGGAGAATTCGTTGTCTCCGCATAAGTACTGAAAGAAAAAAAAATTCCCTTTTTGTCGTTTAGTAAATGCATCGTATAAAAAGATTCCTTTTGAAGAAACGTAAAAGTCAAAGGGGTTTATACACTGTATAAAAGAAATTTGTGTATAAAACCAAATATGCCTCAATGAAAGGAGATTAAGACGAAGTCCTTAAAAAGATCTTTTTTTAAATAAAGTACATCTATCATGTGTATTCACTATAATTACACATAAATAATGTAAAAAATAAAAGATAGGACATAATAATATCATGACATAATTTGAAAGTAGGAGATTAACCCAAATAATAGAAATTGGGTTAAGAAGTTCCCTTACCTCGTGTCTGACTTGACTTGATCATTATTTAACCTCCTGAATAATAAACTAGATTTAATTTCTATTTACATAAAAACCTTTTTTATGTTCATTTTTCCTTTTATATCACTTATTACCATGTCATGAACATTATGTAAGTATTTAAGTTTATAACGGTCGTTTTGTCGAACTTAGGTACTTGAGTCAAAAATAAATTTCTTATAATTACACTTTGTTCATGTGGTCATATATCAATTATATACAGAATTATATTAAATATTTAAATATCATATATATCATATATATCCAGTATATACATTCATTTATAATATTACGTAACATTTAGAGGTAAGAAATGAAATGCACCGTTCATGGAGACGGTAGGCCGTACGTACGCATGAACGCTACTTTCATTTCTATTTCGTATTTAATGGAATGAAATCATAATTATATAAATTTATAATATAATATAGTGTATAATACCATTTACTCCATCCTTTATACATCCCACATATTGTATTAGCAATTCAAATCACTTTGAGGGGGCGGTAGTCCACACTTCCTAAAATGAAAATATCGCGTTTACCCATAATGGAAACCATAAAGGTATGCCATAAATGAAAAATACAAAATAATAAAGAAAAAAACATGATATATATCATATATAAAAATATTGTCATCATAATGGCCACCATTAGAGGTGTTATATGAGTGTTGAACAATCATCGTTTCGTGAGGCAAAAATTCTCCATCCACAGAAACAGTATGTTCTTTAAACATTAGATGTAGGTGTGTGTAAGTGTAAACCAAATACTTATCAAAACAACATCCTAGTATATTTTATATACTGTTTTTGTTACAAAAGAATGTAATAAAAAGTGTTTAAGGGGTTGGAGAAGCTAAATAAAACAAAACAACATTAGAGAAGACATTACCAAAAAATCGGGTAACTCTTTTTGATTTGAGCCAAAGGCTTCCTTGGGAAGAATTATGCCCAAAGTGAGGCTTCTAGGAGTAAGGTAGGAAAGTTGGGAGAGTATTTGGGCAGAGGTTTGCCGATCCAAAAGGCTTTGAAAGTGTGAGTAAGGTGGTAGTGGTGGGGGCATTTTATAAGTGGAGAGGAGGGGCACTCTTGGAAAGTAAGGAAATGTTACATTATTATACAATGATTTTCGGATTCAAAAGGTCCCACATATATATAATTCGAGGATAAGGTGATAAGGGTTCTACATCTCCTCATCCAATAGGTTTTTGACATGTGTAAGCCTTAGATTTTACATTATCCTTTCATTTTTGTTAATTAATGTGGTAATCGCTGCATCATCATGGTGTAATAAATAATTTAATTTATTTAATGTTTAAAAATTATATAAAAAAACTATAATGTAGGAAATCTTTTTATCTTTCCAATTACTTTTTATAGTCAAAAATATGACTTGTATAACCCCATGTAAAAATTGTTTTAATAAAACTTTTCATGTTTGTGTCATTTTTTTACTTTAACATTAAATAAAAGGTATTTATGTCATTTTCCAACTAATGTGGCTACATGGGGTCCCCAAGTTGACCCATGGATTGTCTGGGTCGTCCATGGAACATACAATGAGGGTAGGACATGTGTCAAGCTCATATCATATTATTAAACCATTATTTTTACCTTAAAATACACTAATTACCTCTAATCGCGATTAAGAACTTAAAAGTTACTATTCACCAAAAAACTATTTCAATCTCATTGAACCACATTTTACTTATTAATTAAAACATTTATGTCAGATTTTTGAAATTCAAAACACAGAAGTGGTAATATTTCATTTAAACGAAAAATCAGTTATTTAACTACCACTTAGTGGTTTCACTATTCATCAAAAATCGATGTTTTTCAGAACACTGCCAAAATTTCACCCTAAGCTGTAATAGATATTACAAATTCAAAAATGATGTCTATTTTATGAAATTCCAAACATATAAGTTGCATTAATTAATTTTATTATTAATTCCCGTAGTCACAACAAATAGCGTGTTTTTAAGAAATAATTTATATCAAAAGATTGACAATTGTTCATGCCCAATTTCAATGTTAAATTAATTCTAATGACCACCATTGGATAAAATGGTAAAAATATAATATAATTATACTTTAAAACCACTAAATAGTATAATTTATCATAATAAATTATTTTTATTTAAAAAGTTGTTTTAAGTATTTTTCACTATTCATAAAATAATTGGAAGTTCTCAGAAAATTACAAAAAATTCAACTTAAGATAATTTTGATATTATGAATACAAAAATAAAGTCCATTTTGAAATATAAAGTATCTATAATTTTAAAAACTGGGTATTACTACTCATAACGGCTACTTTTGATTAGTCACGGTGTGTTAGAACTTGAACTTGCGTACAATGCAAGCTATTGCATTATTGAAAGAGAGACGTATCATGAAAGCGTGGGGTGTTACATTCTCCCCTACATCAATAAATTGCATCCTCACAATTTGAAATTTTTCATTGAAAATAAAAGGTTGAAAATAGAAAATACCTTTGTGGAAAACCCACATCGGAAATAAGGTTAATAAAATTTAGCCTTAATAAGAGGGAACATGAAATGAAAAAGTCACCGCCCAATTATGATCTCGATTAGGAGAACATTGGTGGCAATTAGAGACATATAATTGGTGGAAAAACGTAAATATTTTTAGGGAGTGATTTAGGTCATCAATCACAAACAAGTGTTAAATTGAGGGCCTCAAAGCCTTCAATCTATGTTGATTTAAAATATCATCAGTTCAACAAGACATAAGGTATTAGGATAACACGTTTTTTTTGTTTTAATATCCCTTTAATAAAGTTTAAGAATTAATTTATTCATAGAATAAGATATAGGTATATATATATATATTTATACTTGACATGTAGAGTTTCAACCTTCAACTAATTTCTACCACAAACTCATCTTTCACTAAAAAAGATAATAGACCTCAAAAATATTATATTTATCCTAATCGTACAAGGTTCAAAATTTTTACACATACCATTTAGATTATTAAAACTATTTTGTAATAAATAGGGATTTCCTGTAGGCTATTGGTAGGTAATAAAGGCTTGTTGCACTATGGTTGTGGGTTCGATTCCTGCAGCTTTTTCCGATGTGATGGGTTATGCCCCACCCTGCAGGTTTTCCTTTTCCTAAAACTATAGTATTATAATTTTCCAAAAATAATCTCCAAAAAATTTTTAACCTTAAACAATACTATTCAAAGTTCAACTTAATCCATTCCAACCTTTATAGTTATCCAAAATACCTCCATCCATACTTTCTATAAAGGGTCCTTAAATTCCAAAATCAATTGTAACCTCAGATTCCACAAACAATGTAATGTTTCTCTTATTGTCACATACTAAAAATATGATTACCTTCATCATATAAAAACCTTAATGAAATCAACAAGTACTGCAGTACAATCCTTATATATATCACATTATTCTAATAACCAGAATATAATCCCTGAGTCCAAAAGCACCAATACATTAATTATTCCGCATCAACTGTAGTCACAGCATAAGATTGGCCTCGATCCCTTGGCATTTTTTGAGGTATGTTTACCTGACGCTTAGGACATTCATTTTCGTAATGACCCATTTACCTACAATTGTAGCATTCAACATTGATAGCCTCTTTTTTCCCTTACAATCACGAGCCTGGTGACCTTTTTCTCCATATTTGTAACAAACTCTCATTCCATTTAGGCAAGTACCAGGGTGATTCTTCCCACAATTATCACATAATGGAAAATACATCTTTCCCTTTTTCCCTTTATCTGTCTCTTGTTCCACCATTCTCTTATTCTCTTGCTTTAGATTGTTGTCATAAGACTTAGAGAATTCATTTTCTGTCTTGATAGCAAACGAGACTATATCCTCGTATGTTGAGAAAGATTGTGATACTAAATATCCACGGAGAAATGGGTTCAACCCATCAATGAAATGATCAATCTTACTTCTTGGGTTACGTATATAATCTGCATCATGCCTCGCTAACCTTGTAAAGTTATCCTCATACTTTGCGACATTCTCATCCTCCTTCTGCCTCAGACTCAGAAATTGCCTTTCCATATCTGCTCGATGGTCACAAGGAAATTATTTTTCTAAGAAAAGATCTTTGAACTCCCTCCATTCCTTATTCGATACGTCATCATCTTCCTTTGTGTTTTGAATCAGCGACCACCACTGATCGACATCTCCAGTGAGGCGGTAAACTGCCATGACAACATTCTCCCTTTCTCTACTCCCCAAGGCATGGAATATTTTCTCTAAGGAGTTTATCCATTGCTCAGGTACTAATGGATTTGTACCCCTATTAAATGTTGGTGGTTGTCGCCTCATGAAGCGGTCTATCATTGATCCTCCACGTTGCGGATCAGGGTGCTCCATACGAGTAATGTTATTATTCATAACATGAGTGAGTTGTCCCAGTATGGTAATAAGTTGATCAGCACCAGTTGTATCTCTAGATCCACAATAATTATCTTGAGCAGGAGGGAAATCCCTACACGGAGTGCGTGCATTGATACGGTTTCCATTCCTTCCACTAGGCGCCATTTCTATAAAATGGCATAAAATAGATTAGTTTATGAATCAAAATACATAATTCTATACTTATAAAATACTTAACATAAATTGAACTATTTATGGATATAATCCATAATTATAAAAATGTTTTCTTTGAAGAAGTATATACTCATAACCCTTCGTAGTGGTTTGTAAAGAAAACGAGAATTGTCTTAAGCATATCCCATGGGAGTGTCGTAACCAAAAATACAGCAAGGCCCGTTGTCGTGCACCACTTCCCGTTCGAGTCCAGCTCAATGCGGTGTTTTCGGGTTTTACCCCTAGGTACATCTGTGCCAGAGCCGCCTCTACCTGCTCGTATCCAGACAGGGATGTATTGCTTGGAAAACTCACAAAATCTCTATAATACCAAAATTTTAGGAAGTTCTTCTATACTAATCCTCAAAGTCTATCTTCGGGCTATGTGCTCTAATCAGAGTTTATCTAAATCTAGCTTCCATGGTTAGTACTAAACTGCCTCTGATACCAACTGTAACGCCCCGACCCTAGCTACCCAGAGTCGGTGCATTACTTCGTAACATTGGAATGATCACAAAAGATCATGTCTCTAAGGACCGATTAGTTTAGTAGCCTTGGAAACACTAGATACATTCATAAATGTTACATTACATCATAAAGTGAAAATCTACTATAAAAAAGTCTCCATAGTCCACACTTCTATCCTCTTCGGACTATCCCTGCAGATCATTCATAAAATACTTCTTCTCATCCTGGAAAATATTACAACATTGAAAGGGGTGAGCTCAGATGCTCAGTAAGGATAACAATATAGAAGATGCTTTTATAAATAAATATAATCATTTAAGGAAATGTATAACTAAAAAAAGCCTTTTAAACATGATCTTCAACATTATATGGAAAAAGTAAAATGAGATAATTCCAATTACTTATTCAAATGGATATTCTACTGGTCGAATAATCACATGCAATATCATTAACCACTTTCATAATGATGGAATGCATAATTCCAGACTATCATAACCACGTAGCCAAGGCCTCGTGCCAAGACCACAAATAAGATTTTGTCAAGGCCTTGTTCCAAGTCACTAGTTTGTCTCATGAGACCTACCGATGCATCGAGGAGCTATAGTGGGCTCCACCCGTCACTTATTAAGTCCAATGCATTCCTCATATGAATAGGTTTAAACATATCATAAACCATAACATAATCGTATCACATAAAACATGCATAAAGGAAAAATAACATTTCCACATTTCAATCACAAGATATCAATACAACACATTTATATAATAAAAATGCTTTCAAAACCATTTTCAATACCAAAATAAAAGAATGTTAAAACATTGTATTTATTTTTTATTAAAAAAAGTGATGGCTTGTAGAGGAAGCTGAAACTCAAATAATGGTCATGGTGGCGGAGAAGCCGTTGTCACCGCATAAGTACGGAAAGAAACAAATTCCCTTTTTGTCATTTAGTAAATGCTTCGTATAAAAAGATTCCTTTTGAATAAACGTAAAAGTCAAAGGGGTTTATACACCGTATAAAAGAAAGTTGTGTATAAAACCAAATATGCCTCAATGAAAGGAGATTGAGACGAAGTCGTTAAAAAGATCATTTTTAAACAAAGTACATCTATCATGTGTATTCACTATAAGTACACATAAATAAAGTACAAATAAAAGATAGGACATAATAGTATCATGACATAATTTGAAAGTAGGAGATTGACCCAAAGAATAGAAATTGGGTTAAGAAGTTCCCTTACCTCGTGTCTGACTTGACTTGATCGTTCTTTAACCTCCTGAATAATAAACTAGAGTTAATTTCTATTTACATAAGAACCCTTTTCATGTTCATTTTTCCTTTTATATCACTTATTACCATGTCATGAACATTATGTAATTATTTAAGTTTATAACGGTCATTTTGTCAATCTTAGGTACTTGAATCAAAAATAAACTTCTTATAATTACACATTGTTCAGGTGGTAATATATCCATTATATCCAGAATTATATTCATTATGTAGATATCATATATATCATATATATCCTGTATATACATTCATTTATAATATTACGTAACATTTAGAGGTAAGAAATGAAATGCACCGTTCATGGAGACGGTAAGCCGTACGTACGCATGAACGCTACTTTCATTTCTATTTCATATTTATTGGAATGAAATCATAATGATATAAATTTATAATATAATATAGTGTATAATACCATTTAATACATCCTTTATACATCCCACATATGGTATAAACGATTCAAATCACTTTGAGGTGGCGGTAGTCCGCACTTCCTAAAATGAAAATATCGCGATTACCCATAATGAAAACCATAAAGTTATGACATAAATGAAAAATAAAAAATCATAAGGAAAAAAAAAACATAATATATATCATATATAAAAATAGTGTCATCATAATGGCCACCATTAGAGGTGTTATAGGAGTGTTGAACAATCATCGTTTCGTGAGGAAAAAATTCGCCATCCACAGAAACAGTATGTTCTTTAACCATTATATGTAGGTGTCTGTATTTTTAAACAAAATCCTTATCATAAAAACATCCTAGTATATTGTAGATACTGGTGTTGTTACAAAAAAAAAGAAATAAAAATAGTTTAAGGGGTTGGAGAAGCTAAATAAAACAAAACAACATTAGAGAAGACATAATTTAAAAATCGGGTAACTCCTTTTGATTTTATCAAAAGGCATAATTGGGAATAATTATGCCCAAAGTTAGGCTTCTAGGAGTAAGGGAGGGAAGTTAGGAGAGAATTTGGGTAGAGGTTGTCTGAGCCAAAAGGCTTTGAAAGTGTGAGTAAGGTGGTAGTGGTGGGGGCCTTTTATAAGTGGAGAGGAGGGGCACTCTTGGAAAGTAAGGAAATGTTACATTATTATACAATGCTTTTCGGATTACAAAGGTCCCACACATAGATAATTCAAGGCTAAGGTGATAATGGTTCTAAATCGCCTCATCTAATAGGTTTTTGACAAGTGTAAGCCTTAGATTTTACATTATCATTTCATTTTTGTTAATTAATGAGGTAATCACTGCATCATCATGGTGTCATAAATAATTTTATTTATATAATGTCAAAAAATTATAAAAAAAATACTATGATGTAGGAAATCGTTTTATCTTTCCAATTACTATTTATAGTCAAAAATATGACTTGTATAACCCCATGTAAAAATTGTTTTCGTAAAACATTTCATGTTTGTGTCATTTTTTACTTTAACATTAAATAAAAGGTATAAATGTCATTTTCCAACTAAAGTGGCTCCATTGGGTCCCCAAGTTGACCCATGGGTTTTCTTGGTCGGCCATGGAACATCCAATGAGGGTAGGACATGTGTCATGCTCATCTCATATTATTAAAACATTATTTTTACCTTAAACTACACTAATTACCTCTAATCGCTATTAAGAACTTAAAAGTTACTATTCACCAAAAAAGTATTTTAATCTCATTGAACCACATTTTACTTCTTAATGACAACCATGTATGTCAGATTTTTGAAATTCAAAACAAATAAATGATAATATTTCATTTAAACGAAAAATCGGTTATTTAACTACCACTTAGTGGTTTCACTATTCATCAAAAATTGAAGTTTTTCAGAATAATGCCAAAATTTCACCCTAAGCTATAATTGATATTCCGAATTCAAAAATGATGTCTATTTTATGAAATTCAAAACATATAAGTTTCATTAATTAATTTTATAATTAATTCCCGCTGTCACAACAAATAGCGTGTTTTTAAGAAACAATTTATATCAAAAGATTGACAAATGGTCATGCCCAATTTCAATGTTAAATTAATTATAATGACCACCATTGGATAAAATGGTAAAAATATATTCTAATTATACTATAAAACCACTAAATAGTATAATTTATCATAATAAATTAATTTGATTTAAAAATTTGTTTTAAGTATTTTTCATTATTCATAAAAAAATTGGAAGTTCTCAGAAAAATACAAAAAATTCAACTTAGGATAATTTTGATATTAAAAATACAAAAATGAAGTCCATTTTGAAATATAAAGTTTCTATAATTTTAAAAAGTGGGTATTACTATTCATAACGGCTACTTTTGATTAGTCGCGGTGTGTTAGAACTCGAACTTGCGTACAATGCAAACTATTGCATTATTGAAAGAGAGACGTATCGTGAAAGCTTGGGGTGTTACAAATTGGGGGGAAACACATACCATACTGATGTGGCCTGCTAGATAGAGGATAAATGAACTTCTCTCAATGTTTATATCGATTCCAGAAAACATTATTAGGAGTGAAACAGGATATGTACTCTAGACCCATTGAGGGTTACCATATTCTATATGTGACTCGCCTCTATAGGGGACTACAATATAGTAATGTGGATGTAATTTCATAATGAACCCTCAAGGAATGGACGAAAGGAATGAACTCCACCTATAATGGTCTCAACAAAATAATAACTTCATTATCATAAAAGAACTATCTCAATATTATGGACTCATTGTAGTATAATGATTAGAAAATAGGCGTACCATTTGAATGTTATCAAAGATTGAAGTTTCAAATGGGGGTTCTCTCGGCATCTGGACAAATGGAACCATCGGTCCATAGACTTTCATTGACGAATGTCTATATTGACCACCCCGTAGCTTCTACAGTCAAACACCATGGTCAATCGCACCCCAGTGGCCATGGCCACATGGTAGCTTGAGATACTATGGCACACGGTCCACCCATGTGGTCGACCCTGACTCGGATCATGCTTGGTCACCCCTCAGACTGACCCACTCAGGCCATCCCACCTAGCCCAGCCTGGGTTTCTTCGGCTTCCACATGAGGGTAGCTTAGCCATGGGCTGTATCTCAGGCTTCTATTGCCACGATCCTCTCTCCTCTACTCGACTTCCTCCAGTCGCCGTTGCCCCGATCATCACCGCCCTAGTTGCCAACGTCGTTGCCTCTCCTTGTCGGACCTCCGCACCAGACCCATGTTGGTGATCCCTTCCATAGTCCATCGACCCACCTCCAATCCCAATAATATTAAATGATTATAGATCTGAGATCTTTAGTTATTGATCTATATAGACCCAGCCTATGTGGTCAGTTTGCCTCAAATCCAGGGTCTGATCACATTCAGATCCAACCTAAAAGTATACTCTTTATCATGAGGATCCAATGATGAAGAATAAGAAGAATGGAATGGATTTGTAATGAACTCCAAAAGGAATGAACCATATCCTTTGTTCATATTAGCCTCAATTAGTTCTTATTTTAATGAAGATCATAGAATAATATGTATAATTCCTGAAATAATCCTCCCAATCATAAACCATCTTCCAATTATTAAACTACAGATCAACTTATTTGAGGATTTACCTTCAATCTTTCCAAAAATAAAGAATAAAAAACCAAAAATAAACAAACTTCCTAACACTATTTTGATCAGTCACTAATTAATAAAATCTATCACCTCATCATTGAACCATGATTCTTTGAATATGAGGGATGTTGTACATCTGATCTATCGTTATTTTCCAATAGTTTCAATAGCAGTTATTCTTTACATCTCGAGAAGAAATTCAATATTGTGAGGCTAAACATGAATTTATGGGATGACTTAATAAAAAGGACAGTCGCTGCATCAAAACTATTTTTTTATAAAATTAATTATTTTATAGTTATGCTCTCTCTAAATTCTTCTATAGACAACTAACACCGACAAAAGTTATGGGATGCCTAGTGTAATCAAACTACTATAAGATCAACGATGCCCTATGATTTATGATTTGGGAACATGATTATGAGTTATTCCACATTTTTAAGAATGTAATGTGTGAGTTATATTAAATGTTTAATATTTTTCAAATATTTGTGTTGGGAAAAGCAGACCTCTGAATAACACATCGCCTCAGTGCATGGTCTTGAAATCAATCCTTATCATTTATAAAATAATACCTGGGAAAATCCGAAATGGTAAAAATACAATAAATTTTAGGATATTTTCCCGATGAAATATTTCCTTATTGTTTTTTTATAAAATGGAAAAATAATTCTTCGAATTGAGGGAAAATTATAATGATTCTTATGGAAACATATGAAAACAATTTAATAAGATGAGATAGGAACATATTATATTTTTCCCAGATGAATTGATAGTAAAATTAATAGATTTCGGTCAATATGGAAACTGTGTCTTTGATGAGATTTGGAAACAAGATAATTTAAATTCAATGAGATTGTGCTTCATTGTTGTCAAATATTTTAGATGGAGTTCTTTGAGACCCATATTCATCAAGATAATTAAATTATGAAGTGTTCAAGACGTAAGGTTATGTGTAATCATACAAAAAATAAATTTAGAAAAATGAAAATGAAGATCTTTTATTTTGGTAAGTGTGGTGAAAAGCAACCTCTAGAATTTTATATGAACTCGGGGATGTTTTTCTAGTGTGTAATGATTGTACATAGGTCCCATGATAGCTAAGAAAATAATCCTAAAGAATCAATGATTGGGGTAATATATATTTATCCAATGGTGATTTATTTTCATTTAAATGAGTTGGTTCATTATTTTAATATGTGTCTGAAGCTAGTAAATCGGGATTGAAATCATCAAGATTAGAGTAAAAGGGTGTGGAAAAATATTTTGTGGCTACTATGGTTGACTTTGTCGTATTGAATTAAGTTATTTCACGTATGTAATTTTTGGATTTCAATTATTCCAATACCCTATTTGAATCTAGATCATCTCAATATTTATTTTTTTTGGAAACTTTTGAGTAAATTTCGAATATACCCTCATGAAAGTAATATATAAAATTAGTGAAAACAATGGGTGGATATATTAAGGAATCCATGATTGATAAGAATATTCATTTTTTATTAGTGTTATGTTTTTTCTTGTAATTCTTTTTTGAATTCAACATAGTAGGGTGTTATTGCATTTTGGGTATGGATTAGCTTTCATTTTATCATTCTATGATAAATTGTAAAGCCAATAATATTTTGTTAAATGATTTATGTATTTTATTACATACCAATATGCTGATAAATTGATTATATATTGGAGTAAAAGTTACCAATAACATATTTTTGAAAACTATGAAAATATTAAAATTAGGGATATTCTAGTAGTGAATCAATACAAGGATGATTTGATGAAATACTTTCCTAGTACTATTTCAGAATGGTAGTTTTAGTTTACTATTGTATTAGTATATGATGTATGTCCTATTTAGTAACCACATTATCAAATGGATCAAGTATAAATTATAGAATTTAAAAATAAATTATAAGAATTATTAGATAAAGGATTCATTAAACATATAACTTCACCATGTGAAGATCCTGTATTTTTAGAAACAAATATGGTTTATTGAGACATTCTATTGAGTATATAGCTTTAAATAACATCACAATTATGAACATGTAACATTTTCCTCATATCAATTTTTTTTATCATCTCCAAGTAGAATATTATTTTTTGTACCTGAGGTTCGAGTACCATCAAACTAAGGTGGAGGAGGAGGAAATTATGAATACTACATTTTGGACTAGATATGAGAACTTTGATTTTGTAGTTATTCCTTTTAGGTTTTCCAATCTAACTATTTTATTTATGATCCTTGTGAATAGGGTTTTCATGAGTTCTTATACAATATTGTGGTTTGGATTATTGAAAAAAATTTAGTATATTCTAAAATATTACAAGAACACGAAAGACACATACATATTATTTTTCAATCCATAAATGAATTTATACATTATGGGAATTTTACTATATGTGAATTTTGGTAACAAATTGTTTTTTCCCTTCGTTATATTATTACTAAATATGACAAAACGTTTCACACATATAAAACAAAATGTCATTAGACAATGGAAATTTCCCACAAATATCATACATATTTGTAGTTTTCTTAGATTTTTGGGATTATACATATGGTTCTTTAAAATCTTGACTCCATTACATAGCCGAAAAATTAATTTAACTTGAAAATAGTTAAATTCATCCGGAAAAAATGATGTGATTATTTTCCATAACTAAAAAGAATATTAGTGAATCCTCTAGTTTTGGACCTACCTTTCAAAAATTGATAATTTTTCATCTATATTTATGCTTCTTTGAAGAAAATTAGTTTTGTCCAAATACATAATTTTTGGGAAATTTATTATTGTTCAAATTTGTTGAATCTTCATGAATTAAATTACTCGACACATGATATAGAATTAAATGTTGTGGTTTTTTTTTAATAATTTTGTGGCATCTTCTGTATGGAGTAAGGTGAAAAATTTATACAGCTAAAAAAAGTTTGAAGTGTATATTTACATAGAAAGAATTACTCTTGAGATGGGTAATATAGTTGGAACTAATCAAGTATTAGGATTGAACAATTCTCTACAATCCTTGAAATGAAAATCAGGTGCCAATTATTTGAGTTGAATAATTATATGTACATTTACCATGTAACATTTAGAACATGACCATTTGGTAATTTTTTGAAATGTTTTATCCCATAAGTTGTGGATACAGGGATATCCCTAATTTTATCTCATGTTTCAGTATAGTCAACATTATCATAAATAATTATGATTGATTAATATGAGGATTAATATTTGCATCAAAAGGTAGAATATGTTAAGAAGGTTAATTTTCCTAATTTTAAAATTGATGAATAAGTTGTATTATAATTTGAAAAATGGTTATGTGTTCCTAGTGATTGCTTGTTGAAGAAAGAGTTTTTGATTGAAGCACCTAGTTATCCATTTTACATTCATCAGGGAAACAGTAAGATGTACATATATCATTGGGAGTACTACTAGTGGAATGGAATGAAAAGAAATATTTCTGACTTTATAATAAAGTGATTAATAGTTCAGAAGTTTAAACTAGAATGATAGTTACCAAAGGGAATGATTCAACCTTTTTTAGTTCCATAGTGGATATTAGAAAAAATATCTATATTTTGCATGGTAGGATTCCCAATAAATTCTCTAGGTAATAATGTGTTTTTGGTTATTTTTCATGGATTAACTAAATCTACACATTTTCTTCCCATTTGTGATAAAATATCCTTATATCATATTTCTTGACTGTATCTAAATGAGATTTTAGGGTTACACATAATTCCTATCAATATTATTTCAGATTACGGTCCTAGAATTACATCTAATTTTAGGAATGAAATTCAGATTACAGTGCGAACTGAATTAAATTTCATTACCTCTTTTCATCCTCAATTTGATAGATAGAATGCGTGAACAATTTAGACCACAGAAGATATAATTCATTATTATTCTGTGGATTGTAATGGATCTATGGATAAACATACTTCATTGGTTGAAATTTTTTATAAAAACAATTTTCATTTGAGTATGATGATCGAAGCATTTGAGGAATTAAATATAAATTAGTGTCAAATAATTAATTTTTGGGATGATTTTAGGGAAAGGGTGTTTATGGGACTATACTGGGTATATAAAATGTATTATAATTTTTAGTTGATTCCACAATATATGAGGATAACATATAGTAGGTAGAAACATTATGCAAATAACCGTAGGAAATATATTTGTTTTGATGTACTTGATCATCTCTTTATCAATGTATACCTTTTGAAAAATTCAATGTGTTTTGGTAAAAATGGAAAGCTAAGTTTCATGTTAATTGGACCATATGATATACTAGACAAATTTTGAAATGTTTCCAAATATGTATATTTTTCTATGAGTTTATCTCAGGTACACAACATATTTCATGTTTCAATGTTAAGAAAATTAGTGTTTGATTAAACTCATGTTTGATCCCGGACGTAGTTTAATTGGAAGAAAATATTTCATATGATGAACATCCATTTTATAATTTTCAATTTAGAGAGAATGTTTTGTGGAATATTCTGATTCTCCCTGTTAATGTTTCATGGAAAACCCATAAGTTTGAAAAGGCAACATTGGAATCTAAAATTGCTATGAGCGAAAGATATCACAACATTTTTTAAAGGTAAATAAAATTGAATGGATTAAATCATAAAAATGGGAAAGAATGTAAAAAACTATGTAATTATATAATAAATCATTCTAATATTTATTAATATTAATAATATAGTTATGTTCGTTATAAAAATATTAATTAATTGTTAACTCAAAAAGAAAATAGTTGTACTAAACTCTTTTCATATACAGTTTTATTTAAAAGTTTAATTTGTAAATTTTAATATTTGAAGATTAAAATATGAAAATAGTTTTTAAGTAATAATATAAAATTTAACATGTGGTGAAATTTTTGGTTTTTAGTAAAATACTGATTTTTTAGTAAATGGTGAAAATATCGATTTTTCAAAAAAAGGCATTCGATTTAATAACTTGTGTATTTTAAAAGCCATATTAATTTTTGAATATGATTTAAAATAAAATAATTTTTATTGATTTATATTTAATCTACATAATTATTTTTGAATCAATGTTATATTTTTTTAGTATAAGTTTTTTTGGATTAAAAATTGAATTTTTCTAAAAAGTGTTTGAAAATATAAAATTTTTCTACATTTTACATAATTAATATAATACCAAATCAAAATAAGTACTTACAATTTTAATAATATATATAAATAAATTTTAATTTAAAATCATAAATTATTTATTATTAGTCATATAGTTGATATAAAATAATATTATTCCTTAAAAACACTTCTTGAAAATCGGACTTTTAATCGCTTTTGTCTGTTTTGTTTTAAAATTAAAATTTTTATCTTATGTGAATTTATTTTTGTAAATTTTTTTCAATATTATTAATCGTAATAATTTATATTATCTAATTAGATCAACATATTTTTTCTAGAAAATGAATACTAAAAATAGTATGAATTAATCACCATTGATTAGGAAAAAATAGATTTACAGGGGGTTAATCATAAAACATAAGAGTTAAAATGACCTAAAAACATTTTTAAAATATATATTATGGAAATATGCATAAAAAATATTATATTTCTCTATAATACTATATTTTTTAATCCTTTGTTATTTGAAAATTGTTTTTGAACCTTTTTATTTCAAAAATTACAACTGTGGCACTCATGTCTCTTTTAAAACACCACCATCTCTCCTCTCATATTCACACCATCAAAGCCATTTTTTAAAAATAAAATAAATAATTACATCCATAATTCCATATTATCATAATTTAATCCTTATTTTGGTTAGAAATATAACTTATGAATCATTTTGGTATAGACTAAAAGAAGTTACATATGAATAAGTAATGCTCTTCAATGAGCATTTTTATTTTTCTTCATCCACCAAACCATTAAATTAATATTAATTAATTATTTTATAAAAAATCAATATATTAAATATACTAACAATTTTTAGTTCGAAAACCTAAATCTTTATCTTTTTTCATCAAATGGGTTATGAATTCATAATTCTTGTGTACGATGAACTACTGCCTAGTGAACCATTTTCCCCCATTTTACCATTACCACCACAAATAGTTGTGTCTGATGATGGATAAAACATATATATTTAATATTTATAACATATTTATACCTATTTATTCATTATATTGAATGTACTTTATTTACTTTCCATTCATTAGGGGATATGATAACTTCACTCGTGTGTACGGTGCACTACAACCTCGCGAAACCATGTGATTTTTTTTCGCTAAATATTTACATGAAAGGTAATATGGGTTAGTATAATTAATATATTTGATATAAAGAAGATAATTATGATAGTAATTACATTTTTTGCATTCTAAAAAATAATATATGATTTTAAATATTAAATTTTAACTCACTGAAAAATACAAATGTTGTTCGAGAACATGTGGACTACTACCATCACAAACTGACGTGAATCTCTCTTCATCAAAAATAAACATGGATGATATATATATATCAATAAATAATATGGTATATTATTATCATTCTATCAGGATAAAATATTACATTCCTTCTTTCCATAATGACCGTGAAAAAATGGAAATGTTGTTCAAGTGTATGTATGGAATACTATCTCCAGGATTGTAACATACTTTATTTATCAAAACCATATTTCATTATTGGTATTAAAAGAATAATTTATTTATAAATGTGATAATTGTTCCATTATTATTACTCTAAAAATGTTTAAATAAGGGCCTCATTGACCACACTTAACCTACAAATGTCATTCTTAACATATTAACCAAATATCATCTAAACACTCGACATGAATTTAATTGATTAAATAATTAGTTATTAAATGATAATATGTGAAATAAATGGAATTATAAACTTTAAAATGTTATTAAATAAATAAATTATTAACATAAGTTTATAATTTAGGAAGATAAATAACTCACATGAGAAGACGGACTCAACATAAGGTAATTTGTCCAAATTTCTAATTGTTGACACATATTTTAATATTATACACCAATATACTTATAAAATATAAATATAAATTCCATTTTACAATTTATAAAATGAATTTCACTATTATCATGGTATTAAATATTTTCGTTAATGTTATTATTTCATGGATCAAAAAATTATAATATTTCCAAGGTGATAAGGAATTTTTCCATAAAATATTTTTTTTAATGTTTTCCTTTGAAATATTCCATTTACATTCCCATGTTTTTGAAGTTATATTATAATTGTTATTATATCATCATAAAAGATTTTTTAAGTACATTTTAGGTCTTTTTTTACATTATTTTTAAAATAGTAAAAGGGAATTTTGTACATGTTTTATATGAAAGGTTTTGAGAAACAATAAAAGTAATGTTTTATTTTTAGAATACATAAAAATAATGAAATTTTCATACAAAATGACTATTATTTTATTTTATGATTCCTTTTCAATATTTTTTGTTTTATTCATTGAAATACATCTTTCCATTTTTTGGATTGTTTAGTTTTGAAAATAAATTTTTAATGAAATTGGTACTTTTATATCTGAAAATCATTTTCATAGGAGTTTAAAAGAGTTCTTTATAAATATGATGGAAAAGTGACCAAATGAAATTTTTAATTCATGTTGTGGTGATTGGAAATTATATATGATGGGTGTGCCTAAATAGTACAGGGTGAGCCCAATATATCTAATACGATGGGCACACTCGGATAAAGCTCCAATGCATTGGGTAGTGATTATGTTATTTAGGGAGTTATATTGGATGTTTCCCAGTGGTTATTCCAGTTTCTAATGGTGTTTGAAGGGGTTCTATAAGGGTTTATGATATTATTTCATAAGGAACCTAGATGACTCTCCTATTCTTTCTGTTGAGTTTTCATTCATAAAAAATATTTTCAAATAGTAAAATAATTTATCCTTTTAAAGGAATGATAATTCCATATCTTGGTAAAATCATTTGTTTTTAATTAATTTATATTCATGGTTTTTCATGATTTTATATTTTCTAGAATTTTTATTCAATTTTATGTATCAGACTAGGAATATTGTGGTCATTAAAATTTTTTAAAAAGTTTTCCACATGATTTATGGATTATTAATTAATAGGAAGACATCATGTTGAAATTTGTGAATAATATAGATTCATAACATCAAAATATTCCTCAACTAATTAAAATTGACTTGAATTCCATTACCTTGTGTCCTACTCATCATATGCATTTTATATCTTCCTGGGTGATAATCTTATGTTAATTATTTTACAATCATACTAACATTTCTTTATAACCTGAGTAAAATAAATATAAGAATGTATTAGCTCAGATGATCAATAAGGGTTGAAAAAGGATATACATAAGAATAATATGAAAATAATGGCATGAGAACATGATCATAACATGTGAAAACCATACCCTTTATCTCATATATTATAAAATTGAGTCATACTTTGAGATTGGAAATTAATAAGACATGAATCATAAGGAAATAAAAGAACATGATCCATAGGATAATAACACTGGAATACGACATAGATTTGAGTAATACAAATAAGCGTACAAATTCATATTTCAAGCCATTACACAAAGAAATTCATGACATGTTAGGATCAGTCTTACCACTCATGTACCTTCTTCAGGCATGGGATAACCTCTCATGTAGCCTCTTTCAGGCTTGGGATAACCTTCTTATTTCCCTCTATTTGGATTTTGATAAAATACCATGTACTCTTTGAACTCATACAACATTAATAATTACTCATTTCATTATAGGGATTTATTGGCCCCACTCATTATATAATGTATATAATATGTATGTGTTCCAAAAGAAAAAAACATTCAACATATCATAACTCAGAAGATTAATTGGGTTTAATAAACCTTTAATCATATCATAACCAATGGGAAAGTGACAATTTTACTAATCATATAATAATTTCATAATATCATAAACTATAAAAAAGAATTCAGTTTCATAATAAATTTTTCATGGTATAACCCATAGAAGAGAAAACAATTTCATAATAATTTTATCATGGTATAAAAAATGGAATAGAAATGGTTTTATAAACATTTTTTCATGATTAAACATTCATAGAAAGAATATGAATAGTATACTTGGTACATATTCTCATCAAATCATAAGCTACATCAATGGATTTCATCATAGATGGTGTATTATATTGAAATATCACATTGAAATTTTATTGAGGAAAACAATTTTTCCTTGAAAATATATTTTAAAAAAGAAATATTGATAAAAAATTTGAAATTCCTTTTTTATTCAATATATTTCAAACATATAAAGGATACCTCAAAACAAATAACATTCATACCATTTTAAATCTTTATTAATGTCATACATGTTAAAACAAATATTCCTTTCATATTTTTGGTAAAATCGAAACAAAAAATGTCTCTAAAATGAAAATATGGTTCCTTTATAAACATTCGATAAAATCTACAACATTTTTAAAAATGTATTTTATATATAATTTTAGTAATGTTAATAAAATTAATACATCTATAGAAAACATGGTTTAGGAAGAAAAAGGGTTTTCGTCCAAAAAAATCTTTTAACCTTTTGAGTACAAAAATATATTAAAATGAAGGGAAACATGTATTATCATGAAATAAATATGTTACAATAAAATTAAATAGTTTCCTCAGAGAAATATATCATAATATTTCCTCATTGGAAGTATAATCACAAACAATCACGATAAATGATGATATTATAATATAAAACTCATCTTATAATGCTCTGAACCCAGTTACCCAGAGTCGGTGAATTATTACATAACATTGGCATGATACAAGGAATCATGTCCTAAAAGACTAATCATTTTAGTATCCTTGGATGTACTAGATACATACATAGGTTTTTCATTGAAATATGGAATGAAAAAAACAACATTGTGTGTCTTTTTAACACATTCATCTCCCATAGAATATACCTATAGGTTAGTCAGAATATACTTATTCGCATCCTGGGAAAAATAAAAAATAGAAAGGTGTGAGCTCATGTGATCAATAAGGATATAAATATAGGGGAAAATTTCTTAAATAAGAATAAATATTTAAGGCAATGTATAAGACTGAGACACAAGACTTTTAAACTTAAATGTCAGTATAATATTGAAAAGATAAATCAAATATTTCTATTTACTTATTCCCATAGATCTCCTTATAGTCAGATAATCACATGTAATATCAATAGCCAATTACATAATGATGGAATATATAATATCAGAGATCATAACCACATAGTCAAGGCCTCATGCGAAGACTAAAAATAATATTTTTTCCAGGCCTTGTGTCAAAACACTAGTACATCTCATGAGGAATAGCAATGCATCGAGGAGCTATAGCGGGCTCCACCCATCACTTACTAAGTCCAATTCATTCCTCATATGAAAATGTTGAAACATAACATAAACATCTATATTAAAACTAGAATACGAAATGAAAATACTTTCTCCATATACCATGAATGGTGTAAAAATAACTCATTCACAGTCAAACAAATTAAAAAACCTTCAAAACAATATGGAAGATCTTATCATAATAAATCAACTCCAAACAATTGTAAAATCCATCAATAGATGTGGATATTGATGAAATCAACACTATTTGAGAGAAATATCTATTTCTATTTTGAAATCATTTAAAAGTCACATAATTATAAAAGAAAACATTTATTTTGAAAATATTCCTATAATAATGTACGAGATGCTTCGAAGGTCTTATAACAGTAGAGAATATCCACCCTCACTGTATAAGTTAAAAAAACATTTCGTCCGTAATTTTGTTAAAAATGTCATAAAGGACCCTGTTTAGAAAATGACAGAAATATTCCTCTATAATAATTTTATAAAAATTTAAAAGAGGGTATAATTTTCTTAAACTCATACTTTAGTAAATATTAAAAAAACTAAATACATTTTTAAGAAACATGGATGTGGATGATAGAGAGGTCCCATTATATACTCATATATAAACAACCTCAGATAATGAAGAGAATGTAGAATTAACCCTTGCCTTTTACATTTCCCTGATCGAGGGTAAGTTAAACTCATGTATGATAGATAAATCATGGTTATTAAATTATAATAGAACCACATACATAACTATGATATCATATATGATCCTGTAATATTGTTTTGTTAATAATAATTAAGTAACATCATCGTTTCGAGTGTTAACAGATTCATTTTCCTTTATATGATTGGTTACGTAATCCATGTTTTTTATGGATAGGATGTATTTTATACATATATATAATGATATTAAGTACTTAAACATTATTTTATATCATAAAATGAAAATTATTCTGGAATTATTACGATGGGGAATTAATCTCATCGTGTTCGTGGAGACGACAACCCGCATGTACACACGAGCGACAATATCATTATATTGATGGTGAAATCAAATGTAATTGGATGTAATATCATATATAAATAATTATTAATGAGTTATAATTTTTATTTATATTAGTTATACTCATTATTATAACCATTAAAATAATTTAGTGTTTGAATAACAAACTACACGACGACGTGTAGACGGTAAGCTATACATACACATGTATGGTGACATCATTCATAGGATGGATTGAATAATGAATATGGTTATACCATATTTATAATAACATTACATTATGTATAAGGTATTGGAGTTATTATTTTGGTATTGAAACAACAATGAAAGAGGAAGTGGAAGAATAAAAGATCTTTGTAAAAGGTGGTGAAATTATTACCTCTTTTCGGGTGTTTTTTTTATTTGATCAAAATGGATCATTAGGATGGATTGTGATCAAAGTAATCCCTCTTGGTTTAAGGTGGGGTAGTTGAGAGCATATATTTGAATTTTGTTCCTGAGAAAAACGGATTTTGAGGTGTGATTTTTATGGAAGGGGATGTACCCTTTTATAAGAGAGGTTAGGGTCACATTAGGGAAAGCTTGAAATATTATTTTATTATAAAATCATATTCTGTTTATAAAGCCTCTAAAATGATTTATTTCTAGAATAATGGGGGATGGGTCGAAAAAATATCATCCAATAGGTTATAAAAATGTTTATGTCAACATATTAACCTTATTTTGTAGATAAAACTCTTAGTTAAATAGTTTAACTTTTACTATGTATTCTTGTATTATTATAATAAATGGTTAATAAACATACATTAAAAGCCATGAAAACCCCAGGTGGATAATTATTGATATATAAAACCTTTTATAAATCATTTTTTACAAACCTTAGATTTTTAGGAATATTATATTAATTAATAATATAGTATTAGTTTTGAAAACTCATTTAGGTCAATTTTGACACAATTTTGAATTTTGTTTTTGTGAAAGTCATAAAAACATTATCACTTAAAAAAATTATTTAATAAACCATAAAATTTCATATTAACCTATAAAAATAGTGTATTTCATTATAAGTCTCAATTTACATATATTTGGGTATTTATAATATCAATTATTATAATATTTCATTAATAAGGTAATTAATGCATCATCATTGTGTGATAAATAAATTTAATTATTTAATGTGTAAAAATTATAAATAAAATACCATAATGTAGAAAATATTTTTATCTTTATAATGAATATTTATATACTAATTTATCTTATGTATACCCCTATATTAAAAATGGTTTAGTTATTAAAATTTGAATTTAAAAATTTCAACACTAATTTAAAGAAAATAATAATTAATGTCCTAATCTAATCCAAGATGACCAAAAAGATCATACATTGCTCCTAATGTTGATTTTGGTGGAAATACTCTTATACAATATAATTAGGGCATGTTGTACTGTAATTATAATATCATTTCTGACCTTTAATTACCGTATTTTATTTTAACTGTGGTAAATAAAAGTCAAAAGTTACTATTTACCAAAAATCATTTTCATCGTATTGAACCACATTTTACTTACTAATGTCAACCAAATATCACAGATTTTTTAAATTAAAATCACAGATGGGGTAAAATTGTGTTTTATGTAAATATTCAAATGTGCCGACAAGGTGGGCGAAAGACGACAAAAATATCAATAAAAGTTTGTACATATAATATTATTATAAAATGACTCCAATGAATTCTATTGATCTTATATAGGTATTATTTATCTATTTTGACTTAAAATAAATTTAAATAAAATAAATAATTATTTTAATAAAATTTTGGATTTAAACAATAACGTAGTTTTTTTTTCACAATTCATCAAAAAAAGAACGTTTTCAGAAAAATACCTAAAATTCGCCCTAATCTTATTTTGATATTCCAGATCAAAAAATAAAGTCCATTTTAAAAAATAAATTTTACAAAATTTCAAAAATTTGGTTTTACTATTCATAACCCCTAGTTTGATTGGTCGTGCTGTGTTAGAACTCGAAGTTACGTACAACACAAGCTATTTTATTATCCAAAGACAAGAATAATGTGGAAGGTTGGGGTGTTACATTCTTCCCTCCTTTAAATAATTTCATCCTCAAAATTTCTAGAATATTACTTCATAAAAATATTCATTTTTATCTTCATCATAAGTTCATCGGGTTCCCATGTTGTCTCTTCCATCTTACGGTTTCTCCAAACACCTTTCACCAGAAACGTCGTTCAGTTTCTCAACACTTGTTCTCTGGTATCAAGATTTCTGATAGGCTCTTCACAATAAGACAGATCAATTTACAGTTCTACTTATTCATAGGTGATCACATGCGTTGGGTCAGACATGTATTTTCTCAATAGTGATACGTGGGACACATCATGAACTTTGGAGGGTCTTGGAGGCATTGCCTAATGGTAAACTACAACTCCAATTCGTTCTAGAATTTTAAAAGGTCCGATGTACCTGGGATTTAATTTAACCTTCTTACAGAATCGTATAACAACCTTCCATGGAGATACCTTCAAGAAAACTTGATCTCCTACATGAAATTAAAATCCTTACTTTGGTTATCAACATAGCTCTTTTTCCTTCTTTGAGCTCCTTTGATGTTGGTTTTGATAACCTTTACCTTTTCCATTGTCTCCTAAACAAGTTATGGGCCTAGGAGTTTTCTTTCACCAACATCATCCCAACAAGTTGGTGTGCAACATCTATTTCAATATAACGCTTCATATGGTGTCATCTGAATACTTGAATGGAAGCTATTGTTATAGGAAAATTATACCAGAGGTAAATATTGATTCCACATACCTTGAAAGTCAAGGGAGAAAGATCTCAACATGTCTTCTAAGGTTTGAATAGTCTGTTCTGATTGTCCATCGGTTTCAAGGTGGTAGGCAGTGCTCAAACGAAGTTCACTATCCAAGGCCTTCACAATACTTTTCCAAAATCTTGATGTAAAATAGGGATCACGATCAAAAACAATCGATAGGGGTATTACATGATGTCATAAAACGTCATTAATATATAGTATTTCTAGACATTGAAGTTGTATATCATCTCTTATAGAAAAAAATGTGCTGACTTGGTAAGACGATCAATAATGATGCATATTACATCATTCCTTCAAGGAGTCATTAGAATTCCCATGACAATGTCCATCCTAATATCTTCCCATTGCAACTCAGGTATGGGAAGAGGTTGCATGAATCTTCTACGATGTCATCTTCCAGCCATAACCTATTGACAAACCATACATCTTAACACATAATCAACAATCTCCCTCATCATGTTGTCCCATAAAAAATGTTCCTTCAAATCTCTATACATATTAGTGATACCCGTGTGTATAGAGAAATTGGAGCTATGAACATCATCCAACAATTCCCTTTTTAGATCTGGTATATCAGGAATACAAAGTCTCTTCCTAAATTTCAAAATTTCATCTTTGTATACAAAGTCAATCCATCTTCCATAATTCACAAATTTAATTTTCTTTGGGAACACCTCATCATTATTTTGAGAACCTTTTATCCTTTCTAGTAAAGATGGATTGGAAACCATTTCAAAAAGTATTGATGTTTCACCTTCCATGATTATTCCCATATACATCTTTACTAGATCCATAACATATGATCCCTTTCAACAGTCATATGGTTCAAAACTCCATGATCCTTTATTCTCAAATAATCTTCGACCTTATTTACCTTCCCCAGGATGTAGTATATAGTGAAATAATAATCTTTTATTAGTTCAATCCATTATCTTTGCCTCATGTTGAGTTCATTTTTTGAGAAAATATACTTCAAACTCTTATGATCAGTATATATCTCACATTTTTCACCATAGAGATAGTGTCTCAATATATTCAAACTAAATATTACAGATTCTAACCCAAGATCATGAGTGGGATTTTGTTCATGAATTTTAATCTATCATGATGTATATGAAAAAACACTATCATTCAGTATAAGGACAAAACCAAGTACTTTCTTTGAAGTATAACTATAAATAACAAACCCATTATTCCCCGATGGTAGAGTCAAGATAAGATCACTGAATAATCTTCTCTTCAGTTATTCAAAACATTATTCATACTCTTTTGTCCAAACAAATTTAACCCCTTTACATGTGAGATTGGTGAATGGTTTAACAAATAGGGAAAAATTCTAGACGAAATGCCGATAATAACCTACTAAACCAGTAAAACTGTGTACTTTAGTTATACTCATCGGTGTTGGAAAATCATGGAATTCTTTGGTCTTTAAAGGATCAACAAAGATTCCATACATAGAGATAATATGTCCCAGAAAATAAATCTCCTGAAGCTAGAATTCACACTTTATAAAATTCCAATATAATTCATTTCTTCTAAGAGTTTTAAAAATAGTGCGCAAATGATTTTAATGATCTTCGTATATTTTTTAGTATACCCAGATATAATCAATAAATACCACTAAAAATTCGTCATGATATTACTTGAAATATATTTTCATTAGATCCTTGAAAATAGAGGGTGCATTAATCTGTCCATAAGTCATTACTGTAAACTCGTGATGCCCGTACCTGGTTCAAAAAGTTGTATTCAGAATTTCTTTCTTCTTCACACACAACTAATGATATCCAAATCGAAGTTCAATCTTTGAAAAATATTGATCTTCATGAAGTTGATTAAATAAATAATAAATGTGAGGACGGGGATACTTGATCTTTATTAATATATAATTGATCTCCCTATAGTTAATGAACAGCCTTATATATCCATCTTTCTTATTAACTAAATGAGCAGGGGCTCCCCATAGAGAAACACTGGGGATAATAAATCCTTTTTTACTAAATTCCTCTAATTGTTTCATTCGTTCCACTAAATCCACATTGGTCATTCTATAAGAGGTCTTCGATATGGGCATTGAATCAGGAATTAAGTCAATGGAGAACTCAATTTCTAATTCTGGAAGATGTCTAAGTAAATCCTTTAGAAGCACATCAACATGTTCCTGTAAAATAAGGACGTCCTCTATTCAAACATTAATTTCCCCACCTATAGTTATTTAATTCTCTTCCTCTACAATATTTGAATTTAGTGGAGCTATTGGGGGTGCATCTAGAAATCAATTTGGTGGTGACGTTTCTTCTCAAAAGATAAGGTGCTTCTTATCATCATGGAAATTTGTAACCTCCTTTTTCTTACAATAATTTTCTTCATCATGGTATGGAATCCTATCAATACCAATAATTATATCAAATTCAATCATGGGTATGATAATGAAATCAGAATATAAAAAACATTTATATGCCCTAATGTGGACTGATTCACAAAACATTTTTGCAGTGATACTTCCCTTATGAATTTTGACTGAAAACACCCTTGTTAAATCAATTTGGAAATATCTATTTTTTAGAAAAATGGGAAGATATGAAATAATGCATTGATCTTGAATCAAATAAAGCATTGGATAAACTAGAGGAAACCATTAAATTAACTTCCACAATATCTTTTGTAGCTTTAACCTCAGAAGTAGTGATCACATAATCTTATCCTTGCTCCCTTGGCCTTTTCTAGGGTAAGATTTATTTGGTGCATAAGATATTCATTAATAAAATTCTCAATTTCTATAAAATTTCAGCTTTAATCATTGAAATAATCTTTATTTCCCTTACAATCATGAGCTTAGTGTCCTTTTTCTCCACACTTGTAACATACTCCCATTCCCATAAAAAAGTATCAGGGTGTTTCTTACCAGATTTACAATATGATGTAAATTCAACTTTTCCCTTCTACCCCTTATTACAATTTCTAGAGTGTTCAACATCTCTCTTCTTCTATTTTTTTTCTTAAAAGTCATAAGACTTAGAGAATTCATTTTCTTTCTTGATAGTGCATGAGACAATATCTCCGTATGATGAGAAGGATTGTGAGACTAATTCTCGATAGAGAAATGGTTTTAACCCATCAAATACTTGACCAATATTATTCCTTGGGTTACGTATATAATCTTATACATTCCTTACTAACCTTTTAATGTTATCCTCGTACTTTGTGACATTCTCATACTCATTTTGCCTCAGACTCTGAAATTTTCTTTCCATATCCACTCACTGGTCATGAGGAAAGTATTTCTCTAATAAAATATCTTTAACCTCCCTCTATTCTATATTTGATATTTCTTCATCCTCTTTTGTGATTTGAATTAATGACCACCATTGATCTGCATCTTTTGTGAGGCGATAAATAGCTAGGAAAACTTTTTCCCTTTCGATACTCTATAAAGTATGAAATATTTTCTCAAAGGAACTTATGCATTTCATAGTTTCAAACGGATTTAGAGTCCCATTAAATTTTTGAGATTGTTGCCTCTTGAAGCGGTCTAACATTGATCCTCTGCATTGTGGATCAGGGTGCTTCATATGGATAAGGTTATTATTCATAACCGGAATGAGTTATCCCAGTATGGTGATAAGTTGTTCAACACCAGTTTCATCACCAGCTCCACTATAATTATCTTGATTAGGAGGGAAATCCATACATGGATTATGTTCGTGGATATGGTTTCTATTAATTTTACTAGGCTCTATTTCTAAACAATAAAATACACTAGATTAGTTTATGAAACGCAATATACAATTCCAAACATTTAAAACCCTTAAAATAAATTGAACATTTTATGGATATAATCCATAATAATAAAAAGGATTTCTTTGAGGAGGTATATAATCAATAATCCTTCATAATGGTTTGTAAATAAAATGTAAATTATCCTAAGCATACCCCCTAGGAGCGTCATAACCAAGAGCGCAGCAAGACCCACTGTCGTGTACCAGGATACCCCAAGTCAAGCCTGAAACTCCTTATTGGAGTTTTCACTCCTAGGTACATATGTACCAGAGCCACCTCTACCTGCTCGTATCCAAATAGGGATGTATTTTTGGGAAAACTCAAAAAATATATACATTACCAAAATTATAGAAATTTCATCGATACTTATCCTCAAAGTCTTTATTAGGGTAATGTTCTCTAATCATAGTTTTTCAAAATATATTTTCCTAGGTTTGTATTAAACATCCTCTGATACAAACCGTAATGAACTGACACTGATTAACTGGGGTCGGGCCGTTACACAACCTACTTTAGTAAAAATTAAAAATAATTACCTTTAAATAATAACATTAAAAAAAACATATAATATCATGAAAATATTTATATTCATGACATAACTTGTCAAATGGGCAGTATATACATTGAAAAAAGAAATATGTGTTGAATATGGAATGTATATTAGCAATTTAAATCATGAGAAACAAATCCCTTGCCTCTGTAGTAGTTGTTAAAATTATAGGAACCAATAAATAATTACATAATATTAAAATTCATTTATCATGAAAATAAGGATATTCATGACATAATATGTCAAAGTGAAAGTATATGAAAAACAAAAAATAAAATACTGGTGAATATTCATAGGTTTCCCAGTAATAAATTAGAGGATAGAAATACCTTACCAGAATTCTCTATTTCTGTATTCTCATTCAATTCTCAAATATAATAAATATAATTTTATTGAACATCTATTAAAAAATCATTATTCGTGTGTACGACAAACTACCACCTCACGTACCAATGTCATTTTTTTCAATTACCACTACTAACGATCAGGTATGATGATGGATATAAGTTGAAATATGATATTTATGGCATAGTTATAACACTATAGTCATTATATAATGTAAAAAATTTACTTTCCATTCTTTAGGGATATGATAACATCGCACTTGTATATGGTGGACAACCACTTCACGAAGCATTGCGATTCATTTTTTCAAAAATGATTCACATAGAAGGAAACAAGAGTAAAGATAATAAATGTATGTTATATACATGAAATAATAATGATATTCATGAAATATTTATCATTAAGAAATTATAATATATACTTTTATTTCTTAACTATTCACAAAACTGGAATATGATAATGTCATTCTAGAAAGTGTGGACTATTGCCTTTACGAATTGATGTGACTCACATATTATCAAAAAACAAAATGGATGATATATATTTATAAGTATGTTTTTAAAAATAATATATAATATTATGATCATACTATAATGATAAAATATTACATACCCCTTTTCCATAATGATAGTTTAAAAAACGAAATGTCACTCATGCGTATATACAACCTACCGACTCCATGATTGTAGTGTACTTAATTTCTCAAAAACTATCTTTCATGATTTGAAATAAAAATTTAATTGATATATAATTATGAAAATAATTTCTTGATCAGTTTATTTATGTTTATTTAATGACCTCATTGACCATTTTCAACCAACAAAATTCATTTCAGACAGATAATAAAAAAACCGAAAGATCTCATATGAAAATAATTAATTAACTAATCATATATAAAATTATAATTAATTAAAAAAATGAATACTAAATATTAAAAAGGTTATTGATCAAGTAATTAATTAACATAATTTTATTATTCAGTAAGATAAATAATTTAGGTGAGGATTCAGAATCACGGTAAGGCACTTCGTCTCAGTTTCCTTTTATTGAGGCATATTTCGATGTTATGCACCTTCATTCTTTTATAGGGTTTTTATATAGAAACTTTGACATGTTATATCATATATTTTTATATTCCCGTGTTATTTAATATTTTTTTATTGTTATTCATTCATGGGGCTTACGATTTATATATTTCCAAGGTGATAATTGAGTTTTCATGAAAAATATTCTTTTAGTGTTTTACTTACAAGTATTCTTTTTCCATTTCCATTTTTTAAAATTATTTTATAAATTTTGTATATGGATAAAAAATATTTATAACGTAAATTTTATGTATCCTTTTAATTTTTTTTCCAAGGATTTCAAAAGTAATAATTTTAAGTATTTTATATATAATTTTTTGATACATGAAAAAATGGATTGTCTATTTTTAACATTCATAACAACAATTTTTTACAAAGTCTTTACCATTATTTTATTTCTTTATTCTTATGTGAGATTTTATTATTTTTTTAGTGAAACTCGATCATTTAATATATTTTTTTGTTTTTTGGTTTTGAAAATGGTGTTTTTAAAAGAAAATAATATTTTGATATCAGAAAGTAATTTTCATAGGAGATTCAAAGAGATTTTCAAAATGTTTTCAAATGAAAAATTGGAAGCATAAAATGTTTTATTCATGTTATGGTTCCTGTAAATTATATATAGTGGGTTTGCATAGATTGAACTGAGTTAGATTGATATAACTTATATGATAATTTCACCTAGATAGTTCTCCAATGCATTGGATAATAATTATGTTCTCTTGATAGTTATATTTTTATTTGGCTATATGTTTATTTCAATTTATCAAGGATTTATAAGGGTTTTGTAACAGCTATATAAAATGATGTCCCAGGGAACTCATTTAACTTCTCTATGCTTAATAATAAGTTTTTATGGAAATAAAATGTATTCATAACATAATATAAATGATCATTTTGAAGGAATGATAATTCCATTTATGGGTAAAAACTTATGTTTTTAAAAAATTGGTTTTCATGGTTTTTTATGTTTTTCACTAGACTATGGTTGGACTTCTTTTTAAGTTCCTTACTGATCTATTTGTGGTCTTCCTAATTTAATAAAATTTTATTCACATAGAATAAGTGTAGGTAAGGGAATGTAATAATTCATTTTGAAGGTGGTGATGTTTTTTCATGAAAATAAGTCATGTTTAATTTTAAAAGATTTATATGGTGGAAAAAATGTATACTGAATGGAATTGTCCAAATTTTTTTATATGGTTTTTTATGTATGAGTTATGAAATAATTATATAGAAATATAAATCTTAAAAGATTATAAAAGTTAATGAAATGAAATATTTAATTAAGTCTCAATAATTTTTAATGTTTATGGAAAATTCCTTATGAATATTTTTTATTTATTTAGAAACCCTTGATTTTTCAGCGAATTGAGAAAAATATTAATTTTTAATAAAAATGTAATTTATTTTTTAAAATAAAAAATTTCAGACTCCCATTATGTCTTTAGTATTATTTAATGTATAATAATAATTTTTTAGTTTTATTTAATCCAAATTTTTAAATTTTTATTGATCTTTGTATTTTATTTTATTATATGATTGTTTTTTGTGTTTAAACAAGGAATTATTCTTAGAACGTTTTTAAAGTGCCTGATGTTTCCCCATTTTAATTAATAAATATATTACCTAGTTTGGGCTGTTATCAATTAAAATAATATATAATATATCAATAAATAATAATTTATATTCATACAATCATTTCTTCTAATAATATATTTAGTATTAAAATAACTTTTTCTTGAAAAATACACTTCTTAAAAACCCATTTTTTGGGAAAATATCTGGGTTTAATTGTAAATTAAATTTTTACACATATATAAATTAAATTTTGTAAAATGGATTCCATATTTAGAAAAATAATAATTTATATTTCATAATATGTTCATCATATCTTTTTCCCATAATGAAAACTGAAAAAAAGTAAAATAATAATTAATGCTATTAAAGTAAAAACAGATTTACCGGGGTTGACAGAAAATTATTGGGGTAACAATGAACTAAAAACTTCTCTAAAATATATTTTATGGCCCTATATTGAAATTAAATTATATAATTCGCAATAATGGTCTATTTTGGATTATTTTGGTATGTGAAAAACACGTGTACACATTTTTCGTTTCAAAAATTACTAGTGTGCCACTCGCCTCAGTTATTAAATTTCACCCCATATTCGCTACTCTTCAGACATTCAATGATATTTTGATCTACCAAGAAATAAATCCATTATTTACGTGCCTAAAAATTACCTAGGGATTTTATCTTGATAATTAATCTATCCAATGAAGGTTTTCAGTTTCTACCTCTAGAGGTTGTTTGAAGAAGATGTATCATTCATTACCGAGCTTTTTAATTTTATTTCTTATCCATCCTCCTTAAACTATTATTAAATTATGATTATATAATAACACCAATATATACCATATAATGATATTTTATTATGTTAATTTCAATACCAAAATATATTCCCTCTTCCATCAAATGATATATGAAATCTTCATTTGTGTGCATAGAGAACAACCGGCTCGCCAACCGATGTCATTCATATTTTATCATCACCACTCAAGGATTAATATAATGGTGTATTTAAAGTATATATAATATATTTTTATAATATTTATAATTATTTAGCTGTGATATCACATATAACTTATTGCTTTCATTTAATGTGGGACATGAAAATGTCACTCTTGTTTATAGTAGACTACCTCCTCAAAAAGTGATGCGATTCATTTTTTTCTAACACATTATATTTAAACTAATTATTAAAATATTAATGAATATATGTCTTATAAATGAAATAATTATGATATTAATGAAATATTTATCATTATTAACAGATATTATATCATTTTATTTGTTTCTCTATAATCAGATACTTTCGTTTCTGTGTAATTGGGGACAACTGTCACCATGAAGTGATGTGACTATTTTCTCATCCCTAAATGACATGGATGATATAGATGCATAACTATATTTAAATAAATGATAAATTATTTATTATATTATTATAATTCAATAAGTATAACATAATATGTTCCTTCTTTTTATAATTACAATTGAAAAATAGAAACATTATTCATGCGTACATATATCCTACAATCTCCATGATCATAACATAGTTCATTTTAAAGAACCATCATTCATGATTTGTTTACAAGTGTATAATTTATGTATAAATATGTTAAATATTTGTTGATTATTAAATATGTATAAGATGGTAAAAGATAAAATAAATTGAATAATATAATTTAAAAATATTCTTAATAAATTAAATAATTAAAATATTATTTTATTCAGATATATAAACAACATATGTGATGAGTTAGACCCGGGGTAAGGGACTTCCTCTCAATTACATTTTATTGAGGCATATTTTTCTATTATTCACCAATATTCATTTATAAAATGTATATTAATCCCCTTTAACATGTTATATCATGAATTTATGTATTCTCCTAATATTTCATTTTATTCTTAATGTTATTCTTCCATGATACTTACGATTCAAATCTTTATAATGCTCTCTTTAAAAATCACCTTTTAATTTTTTCATTTAAAGTCTCGTTTCCTGTCATTTATATGTTATTAATATGATTTTAAGAATGGAATTATATGTAAATTATAGTTTTATAAAATGAAATTTATGTTTCATATCAATTTTTTTTGGAAAAAAGTAATATTTATTTATGAATATTTCACTTTATTTTTTAACATAAAAATGAATGATATATTTTAACACAAACAGTGACAAGGACTTCCCCTGCCATGATCAATATTATTTTAAGTGTGGATTTCCTAAAAATATTTAATTTTTTATTCAATGAAAACCCATATTTTCCCTTTTAAAACTCTTTTTTGTATTCAAAATTATCTTTTAATAGAAAAAATATATTTTCATATTGAAAAGGGTGTTATAAAGGAAAAGA
Source organism: Viscum album (assembly GCA_963277665.1). NCBI lineage: Eukaryota > Viridiplantae > Streptophyta > Magnoliopsida > Santalales > Viscaceae > Viscum > Viscum album. Next base: position 710,053,008 of record OY728163.1, read on the forward strand.
TATTTTAATTATGGAATGTGATTTTCATATGAGTTTAATAGAGTTTTTAAAAAAATAGGATTAAAAGTGAAAGAATAAATTTTTTTATTAATTATACCATATATGGGAATTATACGACAAATATTTGAGACAGATATGTCTTAGATGCTTTCTACACCCATATATTACTAGGTGAGTCTTATATAGGTCATATTATGGGAGTTCCCAAATCATTTTGGGTGATCCTGATATAGAATATACAATGTGTGCACCCATATAGCACCCCTATTAATTGTGGAATTTTCATTGTATTAGTAGGTAAGAAGTATAGATTTAATAAAGGGTTTCTCTTATGGATTTATTAGGGATCTAGTTACTTAAGACATGGGTTTAAAATGTGTAACACCCCATAATGATTAAGGGTTAAATCACTAAATGATATTCCTCGTTTAAAAAATTTGAACCTTTCTTTTCGAGAGCCCGCATCATTAGAAATCCATAGTTTGGTGGGATTGGACTACAATAGTGATCAGGATGGGTGACCTACTAGGATGTTTCCTAGGGTGTGTGTGAGTGAAAAATAAGAACACTAGAAAGTACTTGTGTTGGACTATGCGAACATTCATTATTCAGATGACTCGTTCCAGTATGTGGGTGGGCCCCAAGATGGGGACCATGAGTCTATGGGGAAATTGGTGGCACCTATTGGGCCAGTACCTGATTACCGTGTTAAGGAGAGATGTTTGTGCTCTCAGTGTGGACCAATTTTTTCATTTTCTATCACATGAGGAACCCACCATAAGGTGTGGTGCACTACCTAGGTTGGGATGTATGGTCTACAACGAGGATGTTGTGATATAAAGGGGGTTAATGTAACACCCTGGAATTATAAATAATTAAATGACTAAATGATATTACTCATGTTAACATGGTTCAAATATCTTATCATGATCCTATCTTATTTCAACTCTATAGTTAAGTATGCTTGGCCTGGAGTACTGATCAGAATGCGTGACATTATAGGAAGTTTCCCATGATGTGTGTGAGTGAGGGAAAAGAACATTGGAAAGAACATGTGTTGGCCTGTGGGGATATTCATTAGTCAGAGTTTAGGTATACGGGTGTGCCCTAGTGCGAGGACCACATCACTATGGGGAAACTGGTGGTACCTTAAGGACCAGGACCCTACGACCATGTTAATGTGGGGTGTATGTGTTGTCAGTGGGGCCCAATTATTATGAAATGGGTTATAAATTTGATGCTCTAAGTTTCCAAAAATGTGTCTTGATTTTTTTATAGTCTATGAAGTTATTATTTGAGGATAAAGTGTTTTTTCATGTGATAATGATTTATTTTTTTATGTCAATGAAAATTTAAAGAAAGGTAAAACATTTCATGGGTTTTAATGGATTTCATTAGACTAAAGGTCTTTCTTTCTTTTATATCCCTTGATGAGGTTACTCTTCTAATCCCACATTTTAAAATTATTCCCTATTATTTTAAGGGTAGGTAATGTAATGGTTTAAGGAAATTTTAAATTATGATGATTATACATGAAATGAAATCATTCTTTATTGTAAAAGTTATACTTTATAGGAAAATGGATGCTAATCAAAATATTCCACTTTGTGTTATACAATTTTTTTATGAGGTATGATATTATTTTATATAATTATAAACATGAAAACATCCTTAAATTTTAATAAGCTATATACTTGACTAAAAGTCAATGCTATGTTATGTTTATGTATGGGTATTTATGGTTGGAATCAAAGTAAATTTTAGAATGCATTAGAGGTTTGGGTAATGATATTAACATAACATTAAAAAAATTTAACTTATGGTTAAGTTGAAATAATATAGAATAAAATATTTACCATGTTTATTCATCTAAACTATATCAGATCAAATAGGTTTTCCACAGATTAAATAGAGAAGAATATGTGGGAAGGCACTAAGAAACAATTACCCATCAAATTAGAATCCTGAAATACTTGTAATTAATACTGAGAAGTTTGTTGTAGTGATTGATCAAATGAAAAAAGATTTAAATGGTAGCGGTATCCATGCTAAGGAGGAACATGATATATCATGAAGAAACATATATATATAGTAGTTAATTTCATGATATAACATTCCCCAACATTCATTGGATCATTTGACCTTGTGGTAGACAAGGATGTACTGATGACCTTGAAATGTTATTTTAATGTCATGGGATGATTGGAACATCAAAAGGTATCCCTTTCTTTTTATTATTTTTATGTTTAAGGTTATTGATGGTGTTATTTAGTTAAGAATACCACAGGTAAATATGATCTTGATTCTATGGAATGGGAAAAATTTTAGGATATTTTCCTTCAGAAATATTTATCCATGGTTTTTAGAATCCTAGTGGAAATAAAATTCATGGAATTGAAGAAATATTTTTTTTGATTTTTCTGTTTTATGTAATGAAAAATTCATAATATTTTCCTAGTATGTGATGGATTTTATTTGGAACACTGATTATAAAATTAATAGATTTTACTCGGGGTAGAAACATAATTTATGACGATTTTAGCTTCTTGAGAATTCCAAAAATATGAGAAAGTGGATTTTTGTGCTAAGAATGTTGAGAATGATTTTTTAACACATTTTTTCACAAGATGAAAATAGTAATAAAAGGTCACGGTAGATATAAATAGTAAAGATATGAACTATTATGTCTGATGTTAACTCCCTAAAATTAACTATGTTTGGTAGACAATATTTCATGAGTGGTTTGATAGGATTTAGATAGTGTTTTCATTCTGGTCAGTTTGGTCACAGGGCTTGTAACTATTATGAAAAGTTTCTTAAACAACAAAATATTGGGGTGACTGATACCATCCAAAGGTGATGTATCATAGTTTAAATGAGTTAGTTTATTATTTTATCATGCTTCTGGAGTTAGTTTCAAGGGATGGAAATCATCATGATCAAAAATATAAAGGTGTAAAAATTACATTTCCTAATACTACAATTGATGTTAGACTATCGAATGGTGTAATGGAATGTACAATACTAATTTATTTTAATTATGCCAATTCCTTATTTGAATCTAGATCAATGCCTTCATTCATTTTTTATAAGTATCCATGTGAAATATGAATATCACCACATTAAAATAAGATATCACTTTTTATGAAAACTCTTGTTGAGAAATTTTAAATAGATACATAAATATTGGAATGTTTTTGTTGTTATAATTTGGATAGTCTTTCTATGAATTCTTGTTGAAATAGACATAATAGAGTTTGATATCATTCTTGGTATTTATTTTATTTTAGTTTATCATTCTATGATAGATGATATAGATAATACAGTTATGTTAAATGATTTAATACATTTGATAACTTACCCAGTAGCCAAAAAATTGATTAGATATAGTTGTGAATGTTAACTAGATCAATTTGTTGAAACAAATGAAACATTTCAATTTATTAATATTATAGTAATTAATGAATTAATGGATTTATTTCCTGATGATTCTTTAACTTTTATTAGTAATCAATTGGTTGATTTTAGTATTGAATAGTTTCCAAAAAACTAGGTATATTTCAAAAACCCCTTATCGAATGGATCAATTTAATCTTCTAGAATTTAAAAATCAATTGCATGAGTTCTTAGATAAAGGTTTCATTTGACCTAGTAGCTCACCATAGGTTGATCTGGTATTGTTTCTTAAAAATAATGTTGGTTCAATGAGATATTCCATTGATTACTGATCCTTGAATAACAGCACTGTGGAGAAAAATTATAATTTCCCCCATATTGAAGAATTTTTTCATCTTATTAGAGAGATTAGTATTTTTTAATGCATGGTCTACTGTATTAGTACCTGTATCTAATTGTTAAGGATGATGAAATTTTGAAAACCTCCTTTTGGACTAGATATGGGAACTATGAGTTTATAGTTATTCAATTTGGGTGTTCCAATGCACCTACTATAAGTATAGACCTTATGAATAGAGATTTTCATGAGTTCATGGTAAAAACATTTTATTGATGACATTTTGATATATTCAAAAAGTCATGAGTTATATGAAAATAAACTAATGATTTCCTTTGAAACCATTAAATAAATTAAACTATATTGAAAATTTAGTAAGAGTGGTTTGTTTTGCAACAAATATTTTTCTTCATACATGTTTTTTTAGAGATAGAATAACTATCGAACCTGATAACACAAATGTTTTTGAAGAAGGGAAACACACCAAAAAATATAACATAGATTCATATTTTTCTTGTATTAACATGTTACTATTAAAGGTTTTTTGGAATCCTTTCTTGTTTTTCTAGCCCACTAATTAATTTAACTCAAAATAGAGTTATATTCTGCAAGAAAAAAAAATGTAATGATTATTATCAATAACATAGATTATGATTGGTGAATGATCTAGTATTATACCTCCCTTATATAAATGAATAATATATCATCTACAGTGATGGTTCATTGAAGATAATTTTTTGTTTCTTTCTACATATTGATCAGGTAATTTCTTATGCTTTACGTCAGTTGAAACCTCATGAGTTAAATTTCCTATCTTGTGATTTGGAATAATTTATGGAGGTCTTTTACATTAAATTTATTGAGGAATCCTTTATATGGATTAAATTTTTAAATATATACAAATCACAAAAATTTGAGGAATATATTCACTCATAATGCAATGAACTTGAGACAAAAAAAGATTTATGGAATTGATTAAGGATTATGATTTCCTTATTCATTACCATTCAGAAAATAAATCAAAGTGATTCATGCTTTGAGATATAAAAACAATTTTATATTAATTATGTTAGTTCTAGAACATGATACTTTGGTTATTGACTTTAATATTTTATTTGAAAAAGTTATTGATGAAGATAAATCCTCTTTTTTAGGATTCAATGCAATCAACATTTTTAGAACGAATTAAGAAATATTATAAAGAGGATTAAGAAATGCATGAAAATAAAAAATCTACTAAGAAATGTATGTTTCATGAGTTTAATTTTGATTAATAGGGCGTTATCAGATTTGGAAAAATATTTTGTATGCCTTCTGATTTGTATTTTAAGAATGAATTGATGAGTGAATCTAATAGTTCAAAATTTTCCATTCATTTTGGAGAAACTATGATTTTCTGAGTCCTTTTAGAGTATTACTGGTGTGATGTTATGATAAGATATATTTTTTTAATTTACCATGAAATTTTTTACTTTTTAATAGGTTAAAAAAGAATTAAAATTGATGATGGGAATGATTTAAACTCTTCCAGTTCGAGAGTGGGAATAGGGAAATATATTTATGGATCTCATGGTGGAAATAAAAAAGGCTTATCAAGGAAAAAAATGATTTGGTTTATTACTGATTTATTAAATAAGTATTCACATTTAATTCCAATCCAAGATACTATGATAATATATCAGATTTCACACTTTTATCTGAAAATGTGTTTAGGTTACATGTAGTTCCTCTCTTCGGTGAATCATACCTTGATCTTAGGTTAAAATATAAATTTTGGAAAGGATATTAGAATTTATTGGGAACTTAATTAAATTTCATTACATCTTTTCGTCATCAATATTATGGATAGTCTAAATGAACAATCTAGATCATAGAAAGTATGGTTTTCTCTAGTATAATGGATTACCAAGGATGTTGGGATCATCTTTTTTTAGAAGATTTTTTAATATAATATTTTCCATTTTAATATACGAATGGATTCTTTTTAAGAAATATATATAAATCTATGTTGTATAATATCTTATTGGCAAGGAATAGGATAAAGGTAGTTTATGGTACCAAAGTTTGTCAAGGAAGTGGATTAGAAAGTTCGGTTGATTTAACAATATATGAGGATGGATCGTATCTGGATAGAAAAGATATATGGATTACCATAGAAAATAGCACAATTTTGAGGTAGGTGATCATGTTTTTCTTATAATATCTATTGGTCAAAGTGAGTATATCGAGAGGTGGAGTGAATTGAGTAACAAATAAAAAATTATGTTCAAACTATATTAAAATTTCTTATCACAATTAATTTAAAAATAGTTTAGTTAACCAAAATAGAAAATCATTATAAATTTAGAACTTTCAAAATATTTATTAGATGATTGATTATGTCTTGGATAAAATAACATACAATATTACATTATTTTATTTATTTTTTAATTTCAATTAAATTTTATTCATTTTCGAGTATATTTTTTTAAAATTTAATCAATTGAATTAAATTAATATATAATTAATTAAATAAAAAAATAGAAAACATAATCCAACCAATTCCCTCCTTAACTCACAGCCAACCCCCCGCCTCCTCCAGTCACACGACGCTGACCCCCCCCCCTCATAGATCTTCGACCATGATCCATCCTCCTGGAAAACCTCCCTCTCCATGGCCTCTCCTTCCAGTAGCCTCCTCTACCTTGTGAGACCTCACTAATGGCTCATTTGATAGGTAATATCCTTCATTATTTGTCTTGGCCAAACCCTAGGTTATGGGTTGACTCGGTTTTGATAATTTTTCCCATTTTTTGGGTTTTTGGTGGGCCTCTCGGGTCTTCCTTGTGTAGGTTTTAGCATCCGACGTTGAAGGCAATGCACTTTGTTACATTATTGTTCATCCTCTATCATTTGAGGTTGATTTAATTTACCCTCTAAATTGTTTAGTTAATATAAATGTGTTCTAAATTTTATTTGGGTGATGCGAAGTGTGAATTAGAAATGTTTTAACATTTTTATGGGTTACAAATGTTTTTTTTACAAAACAAATGGAAGTGTGTTGTGCATATTGTAATTTAATGTTTCTTGAAAAGTATTTTATGCTTTATTTTCAAAGAAAAAATTATTTTTATCAAAGGCACATGATGTGTGTATTTGTTCAAAATTATTTCGTATTGAAGAAAGGAGTAGTTTTGGTAGGTAAGGATTGTCATGTATTTTTATGTAAGAATTGGGTATTGATTTACTATTAAAAGGGTATTCTGGGGAATTGGTTGAGAAAGTGTGTTTTTATTTTGTTTGTCAACGGTGATTTTTTAACTTGTGTATGTGTTGTTAAGAATATTTCAAATGGGTTTTTGGTGTGAGTAATATGGAATGAATCAATTGGTATTGGTAGGTAGGCCTTTTGTGCTATTTTAATATGAGTTGTGAGTTCTTTAAATAATGGGAATCTAGATTTGGAAATGAACCTATTTTATGTGTGGTTTTCCTATATTTTAATTAAATTGTTTGGTGTATTATCGAATGTTTGTACACACATACATATGTACATATCCCTATATATATATATATATATATATCCTCCTTGAACATATTCCCTCATGGTGTTGGGAATAGGTGTATTTGATTAAGGGTTATATCAATATTGGAATGTATGTGTGTGCAGTTATGGGGCGGTCTTCGTCAAAGGTGTAAGATACCAAATTAATCTTCTTGGTCTGCTCCCTTTTGAGGGATTGTTTCATATGCATTAGCCTTTAAATTAATTAATTATTTATTTCTTGTGTTTTTCACTTTTATTTTTTTCTCGTTAGTAATTTAGGGATTTTAGAATAATTGCTTATTGTAAAATAATGTGATACCTTTCTATTGGAATTAAATGAAATTGTTATTACATGTGCTTACTAATTATTTAATGTAATTCCCCTTTGTCCCATATAAATGTGCATCAGATTTAAAGATGAGAATTTTTTTTCGTAAATGGGTTTCAAAGTGAATTTTTGGTTTTCAATGTAATAGTACATGTTTTTCATTTGAAAATGATTTAGTATTAAGTGATTGCTTGAGGAACGTTTGGTACTTTATAAAATTGATTACTTTGAAAACCCTCTTTTGGATGCACCCATTTCCTTGTTAGATGTTGACGGGAATGGTTAGTCCCCGAATGGGACTTACCTCATGTGTTGACGGTTAAATGAAATAGGGAGAAAATCCCTTCGAGTGATTCGGGGGTGATTTTGTTGTGTGTGTGTGTGGATGGTGTAAGATGAAAATTCTTATGTTGGATTGCTTGGTTGGTATTTGTTGACTCACCCTCCCCCTTTTTTCTGAACATGGGAACTTAGAATAGTGATAAAATTTTTGGTGAGTGATTGTTGTACTAGTTTAGATTACCCACTAGCTAGTGGCCATTTGTAGGGGCTTTTCTCTGCTAGGGGATTGAGGCCCTCGATTAGGCCAGGTTGGGAAACACCGATAGTTTGGGCATTATGACCTCATTGAGTAGGGCATGCCTTCGGAAGGAGTCACATGTATAGTATGTTCTAGACTATTCACAAGCTCCTAGGATTTACCATGTATGTCGGCATTTAGTTGTCTACTATGGATGATTGAAGTGAATTTTTGGGTTGGTTATTCTTGCTTGTTATTTTCCATTTCTGTTGTGTGATCACTAGTTTTTAATTTTTTTTATGATGCTTCTATTTATTAAAGGAGATAAAAATGATCTTCAAAAATATTGTGGAAAAATGTTTTTAAAATGTTTTACACTTCATTATCCCTCATTCTTTAAAAAATTTAAAGCATCATCCTTGAAAAAGAAAGTAGTTTAAAATTAGGAGTGGAATGGTTCATGATATACTTTTAGTGAAAAAAATGTGTGTAAAAACATACTTTTATATATTGTAGTTAAAACATGGAATTAATGTTTCTATTTTAAAAGTTAATACATTGCGAATAGACTATTTGGGAACACCTGCTAGGTTTTAATACTCATATCTATACTTCATTAGTGTTTTTAGTATTAAATGTAGGTTACAGTTTTCTCTCAATCACATTGGAAAATATTGTTTCTTGGGATTGGTGAGTGACCCGTGGGGTCACGTGGAGTTTAGTGGTCTTCAGGGCTGGTTAGTTATGATTTTTATGTTCTTTCTTAGTTTTTCTATTCAGTTTATTTTTTTGGGATACTTTATTAGTTTTCTACTGCTTCAATTTAATTGTATTGGATGGAATCATACCTATTGTCACTCTATTTATTCCCCACGGTTCTTGTCTCCATCCCGAGAGGATTCGGAACACCTCTTGGGCCTTGTCACATGCCGACTTGGGTGACCGGTTCAGGGTCGACCTCGATTGGTTCGTGAATAAATGGTAGCATAGATTTGGTTCTTTAGAGGACCTAGCATTCATAACACCCTTTGTTATTTGGGTTGTCAAGGTAGATGAAGTATGATTCTTGGAGTTTGGTTATCGGTTCTGGGGAGTGTCTGGACCACACTTGGTGTGCCAAACCATGCTTTTTCATGGGAATTCTGGTATTCTTGGTTTAGTTGGTTCTTGTGGGTTTGCATGGTAATTGGGAAAAAGAAATGATAGTCGGTACAGTTGTCTCAGTGAGCTCGTAGGACCTAGAAATCCATGTGAAGCTGAGGACATGGTCCTGAAAGACTCTCTATAATGGTGGTTTGATTGGAATATGGCCCCCAACCATATGTCCATGTCACCCATTGACACTAGTTTCCCCAGGTGAGTTTCTTTGGGTCCTTTTATGATTTCAAGGTTTTTGACCCATTGAATGGTGGGTTTATTTCCTTTCTAATTAATTTCGGCTGGGATATTTTTTGGGTGTTATTATTTAGATTTCAAAATAATGTTTGGTGGGAAAAAATAGTGATTGGTTGGTCAAAAATGAGATTTCCAAAACCAAAACATTGAATCTTTTTTAGAGTGAAATGGGATGTTATAAAAATGTGAGTTATTTTAGAAAATGTTTTGGAGTTTTCTCAAGGATTTTGAGAAATGTGAAATTAGAAAATTAATGTTGAATTTGAAAATGTTTATCTTTGATGAGGATGTGTTGTATTGAAATTTGTTGAGGTATTTTTAAAGTTGTGTTGAATGTGATAATGTTTCTTTAATCCAACTCTTAGTATTCCTATGAGTGATCACATATATGTATATGGATGTATGTATGTGGTGAGTTGATGGTTATTGGTATGTATGGGTGAGTTCTTGAGTTAGCACAAGAGAGTATATATGTGAGGAAAAATTGAATACCAATAGTGGGTGATTGGTCCATAAGGCTTGTAATGATTTCTGAAAATTTTCTTCAAAAAGGGGAGTTTCAATGTTTTAAAATGTGCGAGTGTGTGATTTTGCCCTTTTGTTTTTGGTGTTTTAATTTTGGACTGTAGATTTGGTGTATTTGAGGTGTGATTGAAATAATGTTTTGAGTTTTGGTAGTTGATTTGAAAATGAGATGTGGAATTATGTTTTATGGTGTTTTTTATTACGATTCATGCTCCCTATTTTCAAGTTTCGTCCCCATTGAGTTCTAAGGAATTTAGAGAAGAATATGTGGGTAGCTATTTCAACATATTCTTTTTAGTTGATCATGTTTTGTTTCAGATGATTGGTTTTTCCATTTTAGATATATAGCTCGGGGGTTCTCAATATCAAGAGTTCATCCAAAGGTTCCAAGAGTTGAACCCTCTTTATTTAGTTCGGTAATCAGAACCGGGGAAATATGAGGAATGGATGAAAAATATTGAGGATATAATTGTTTGGATTGAATCTCTTAAACCTCTTAAGAAGGATCTTTTCACCTTCATGTTGTAATTCCTATGTCATGAATGGGGTAAATCCATTATTCATGCGGAACTGTGGAAGAATTGCCCTTGGGAATGCTTTAAATCCTTGTTCATCAAACAGTATTTCCTCGATGACATGAAGATATCGATGGGTTCATGGTTTTATAGTCTTATGTAGGGAAATTTAACGGTGTTGGAGTATGCTAATAGTTTCTCCATGCTGGTGTCATATCTCCCAAACCATGCTAGGGATGAATTTTTGGAAGCTCGATTCATTGAAAGGGGTCCCCGATTATAATTCCCACTAGATTTTCATTCATTCCCTAATTATTAAGATTAATTTTTGATCTAGGATATTCAAGTCAAAGATTCTTTATTAGCATCAAGCCAGTTGATAAGAGGAACAAAAATTTCATTGTTTTCCTCCTCACTAAATTCATCCGAGAGGAAGTATTGTTTTTTTTCAGTGTGGGAAGTCAAGGAATAGGATGTTTTCATGTTGTGAGGTGCCTAAGATCTATAATACATGTGAACATTTCGGCCAATTTAAAAGGTTTTTATAGGGTGGTGATAGGTTGTGACATAGGTCCATATCCACTCCCTCAGATAACCTTTCATCCTAGTTGGATGAACGTAGCGTTGATGCAACCTCGATCAGTATATTTTCATTTGAAGAAAATTCCCTTTTTGTTGTAATTAATATAATATTAGGTGTTGTATACTATTGGGTGTGAAGAATGATTAGGTACATTTGGAACATTGTTTTAATGGTACTGTCATTTGAGTGTTTTCAATGTTACTGATGTTGAATAGTTTTGTTTTTTGTCCCATGTTTCATTTCGTTGGGTATTCTTATTTATCGATAGGATTTCAGAATTATCCCAGCATGGGAAATTAATGTTTGTCTAGAGTCCTAATATGGGGGGGGGACACACAGGAGATGATGTCATGATGAATCCATCTTCCAGGTGTTCTTGGCTAATCATTTCCTTGTTTTCTCTCAGTTTGGAATTGACCGTAGTAGTTGGGTGGCTGGGATAGTTTGTTGTGTAATGGATTGTCACAGAGATATTTAATAGGCCAAAACGGGTTTCTTCATTGGTTTTTGTTTTAGGATTCAGTTTGTTCCTTATTATATGGTTTTTATAAAAGAGTTAGTCTCTTTTTGTAATCTCTTCATGGTTTTTATGAGCTCTTTGGTCCTATGCGATCTCTTCTCTAGATGTTTGGATTCTTTTGAGTGTGGTCTCGTAGTTTCTTTTTTTAAATTCGTATTTTTGGGATTTGAATGAAAGTTAGTGTTGGTTATTTGGTCTGTGAGTTTTTAGGTTTTTCCTTGGATATAAATTATCTTTTCATTGGTTTTGATAAACTGAATCTCTTGGGACTTTCTATGGGTAGAAAGTGTCATGGTGGGGAGAATTGTAACACCCCAACCCCACACATCGTGGTTTTTTTTATTTTTTTTTGAATTTCTATTAAATTTTATTCATTTTTGTGTTTTATTTTTTTAATTAAATCAATTGAATTGATGTTTAAAGAGAATTAATTAAATAAATAAAAAAAATAAAAACCTAATCTAACCCATTCCCTCTACCTTACAGCCAACACCCTCCCCCTTGCCTTGCTATGTGGGCACCCCCTCCCCCCCCCCCCCCCGGTCCAATCATGCGATCCTGACCCCCCTCCTTCCCCCTCATGGATCTCTGACCTCTCTCCCTCCTCTAGGTCAACCTCCCTCACAATGGCCTCTCCCTTCGACAGCCTCCTCTCCCAAGCATGACCTCGTGGATTGCTTGTTTGTCAGGTAACCTCCTTTGACTTTTGTCTTGACCGAACCCAGGGTTATCGATTGAACAGGTTTTGATAATTTCTTCCATTTTTTGGTTGTGTGGTGGGTCAGATGGGACTTCCTCATGCGAGTCTTGGCATCTACTACTAAAGGTGAAGTGTTTTGGTCCATTCTGGTTCATCTTCCATTGTTTGAGGTTGATTTCTTTTACCCTCTTAATTGTTTTGTTAATTTTAATGTGTCCTAAATTTTATTTGGGTGATGAAAATTGTGAATTGGTAATGTTTAAAATGTTTATGGTTTAGAAATGAGTTTTTACAAAACAAATGGCTATGTGTTGTGCATATTGTATTTTAATGTTTCTTGAAAACTATATGATCTCTCATTTACAAAGTTCAAATTATTTTTTTCAAAGGCACTTGAGAAGCATATTTGATCAAAATGTGTTCTTATTAAAGAACAGATTAGTATTTCCATGTATTCCTTCTCATGTATTTTTATGTATTAATATTAGATTTTTTAACTATTAAAATGGGATATCCTTGGAATTTGTTAAGAAAGTGAATTATTCTTGTGTTTTTCAAGGGTGATTTTATAAATTGAGTAAGTGCTGGTAAGAATATTTAAAATGTGTTTTTTTTGAGTGAGTAAAATGGAAAGAATCAATTGGAATTGGTAGGTAGGAAGTTTTTTCACTTTTTTTATGAGTTGTGAGTTATTTAAATAATGGGAAGCTAGTTTGGGAAATGAATTTATTTTTTATGTGGGTTTCATATTGGTTAATTAAATTGTTCAGTTTCTTCTTGGAGGGTTGTACACACATACATAGTTACGTATAACAATATATATAAATCATCTTTTCACATATTCCCTCAAGGAAAGGGGAATAAGTTTATTATATTAAGGGGTATATATATAGGGGTGTATGTGTGCGCGATTGTTGGGTGGTCTTCATCAAAAGCGGTGGGTGCCGAATTTTTCGCCTTGGTCTGCTCCCTTTTGAGGTAGGTTTTCCTATACATAACCATTAAATTAATGAATTATATATTTCTTGTTATTTTCACTTTAATGCTAGTGAGTAATTTATGAATTTTAGAATAATTTCCTGTTTTCATATAATGTGAGACCCTTCTATTGGAATTCCAGGAAATTGTTTTGTTAAACGTGATTCTAAGTGTTTGATGGAAATCCCATTTGGACCTTACAAATGTGATTCAAATTTAAAGTAGTCAATTGAGTATCGTAAATTGGTTTCAAAGTGAATTTTTTGTTTTCAAAGTAATGGTGCATGTTTCTTCTTTTGGAAATTCATTACTGTTAAGAGATTGTTTGACTGCCATTTGGTACTTTGTAAAATTAATGACATTGAAAATAATATTTGGGATGCACCTCTTGCCTTGTTAGATGTTAAAGGAAATTTATGGTCCTCAGATGGGACTTCCCTCATGGGTTGATGGTTGAATTCAAGAGGGAGAAAATCAATTGGAGTCATTCGAGGGTGTTTTGTGTGTGTGTGTTTGTGTGGATGGTGTGAGATGAAAATTCTTGTGTTGGATTACATGGTTGGTATTTAGTGACTCACCCCTAGTCTGAACATGGCCTCCTGGCATAGTGAACGAATTTTCAGCGAATGATTTATGCACTAGATTAGATTACGCACTAGCTAGTGTCCCTTAGTACGAAATTTTCATTACTATGGGATTGGGCCCCTCAGTTAGGCTTGGTAGGGAAACAACGAGCATTAGTGAATTATGGAGTCATTGAGTAGAGAATTCCTTAGAGAAGAGTCACATGTATAGTATGTTCGAGACTATTCACAAGCTCCATGTTTTCCCCTATATGTCGGCACATATTTATCTGCAGTAGATGATTGAGGTGCATTATTTGGTTGGTAATTCTTATTTGTTATTTTCCATTTCCCATGTTCGATAATTAATTTTTCCTTTTTGTATGACACTTCTCCTTGACAAAGGGGATAAAAATGATCTTTTAATGTTTCTGGAAAAAAAATTTAAATGTTTTACAGTTCTCTACCCTCTTTCTTTAAAATGGTTAAAGCATAATCCTTGGAAAAGGACCATGTTTAAAATAATAAGGGAAATGGATATTGATTTTATTTTAATGGAAAAATGTGTGAAAAACATAATTGTATATATTACAGTTCAAACATGGAATTAATGTTTCTTTATTTAAATTTAATTCAATGGGAATAGGTAACTTGGTCACACCTACTGAGTTTTAATACTCACGACTACACTTCATTCTTGTTTTTTGTCTGAGGTGTAGGTTGTAATTTGATCTTGATCGGCATGGAAAAATTTGAGTCTTGGGATCAATGAGTAACCCGTGGGGTCATGTGGAGTTTAGTGGTCACCTGGTCTGGTTAGTTTTGTTTTATCCGTTCATTCTTAGTTGTTATGTTTAGTTTATCTTTTTTTGGGATGCTTTATTTTTTTTCTATTTCTTCTATAGAATTATATTGAGAGAAATCATTCCCATCATCACTCTATTGATGCACTTGGCATTTTTCACCAGCCCGGGGGGATCGGAAATGCCACTTGAGCCTTGTCGCGGGCTGACTCAGGTGACCAATTTAGGGTCGACCCAGGTTGTTTGGTGACATTAACTATCAAAATATTAATTTTGTTTACAGTTTCAAAAAATCATTTTTAATTAATATATTCAAAATAAAAAAAACATGTCGTGGATAATTTAATGTAAGGGGTTCAGTGTCAAGATAATAATTTTTAATCTCCACTTGGTGATCACTTATCACCCAGAAGTTTATAAAAATATACATTTTGATCGAAAACATGTATCGTGTTTTAAAATAGTCTACAACTCTACATACCACATTGGTTATCTTCAATTGTTATCTATGGGATAAGTAAAACAATAGGTCACAAAGGACTTCTAACATAGTTTGTATAGGAGTACAGGTGTAAAAATATTTAAGAAGATATCCATGTTTCTTCAGTTATAGTAGTAGATAATGTGTTATGAAATAAATTGAGAAACACACCCTTATTAGAATATAAAAAGAAATATACAAACTGAGAAATCTAAAAGTATGAAGGGATAGATATTATTGGTTTATTATGTAGTGATGCTTGTGACTCTTGATATTGATTTGTAGTGTTGTTAGAGTCGGGTTCTCATGAAATATATAGTAAAACCACATGTTGTGGAAACTATTATTCTTGAATATAGGAAGGCAGCGAATATGTATTGAGCTTCAACATCTTCATTAAAATGTTATAGGATTCAGTATTCATGTTCTGGTAATCATGTTTAGATCTGTATGAACAATATGAGATATCTCACTACATCACACAATCTCTGCGTGAGGGAGTCCAATTCTCTTTTTAATAGTTGTAGTAGTATGTAGGAATATATGAATTCTATGGTTCATAGTGAATCATGTCTGACACACATTTTTAATTAACCTTTATATAGAAATAAGGATAAATCCTTAATGGAAAAAAATTAAATATACAAGCCATTCAAAATATTTAATTTAAAAAATAAAATATTGAAAATAGTGACGGTGAGTCCTAGAATTGTGACTTGATACTAGCAGTATGTATTCGAATGGTATCAATTTGTATTAGTGCCTAAGTTTGGTGATGATATGTTGGAATGGTTTAATAATGCTTCTGGTGTCTCATTCTAGTAGTATGTTAAGAAGGTAGTGTGATATTTTTTACTTATCCAAATTTCTATAGTGGCGGTGAATTAGCTAATGGTGATTCATCCTTATAGTGGTGACTCCACTAACGATATGTCAGGCCGAAAATGACTGAAACATTACCAATTTTATGATTTAGTGGTGTGACACATCTGACGATGTCTCAAGACTATGGTGATACTTTATTAAATGTGTCTCATATCTTACGGCGAGTCACTGTTTGTGAGTGAGTCTCGATGGTGACTCATCCTCAGTATTGAATCAAACTCAACGGTTATATTGTCGGAGGTGAGTCATCATTGGTTGTGTCTTATACGTAGAAATTTTCATGACTTGGAACATATGAAATGATAATTATAAAAAACATGAAACTCATTATTACTATAAAAAGAATGATTTAGTGATCATTAAAATAATGAGGTCAATAGTATCTCTATGGAAAAGTGTTTCTTGTTTTGCTAAAAAGTGGAATTTATGTCTTTGGATAATTTTACCATATGAAGTCATAGAGAATATTGGATCACTTGGATACCAAGTTTTTTCCCGACATGTTTGTCCCTAATGCGCAATATTTTTATTGTCTCAATATTATGAAAATATATACCAGATTCATCTCATGTTTTGATCCCAAATTTAGTTCAAATAAAACATATTATTTCAAATGATGGATATTATGTACTGATTCTTAACCATAGAGATAACGTATATCATAATTAGGTTATTCTATAGTTTTTCATTTTATTGAAAAACAATATGGCCAAATAGGAAATCATAATAATCTAAAAATTCTATAAGGGAAAGATATCCCCACTTGTTCTATAAGTTAGAAAATTGAAAGGAAATAATTTTCAAAAGATAGTACAAATGTGACAACCATGGAAATGATATAACAGTTCATTTTATTTTTTCCTATAATTAATTAGATAGATATACTCATTATAAAAATGTAAAGTAATTTTTTCAATCAAAAAGGAAATTGGTTTAATTAGAAACTTGTATTATAAGGTATTATTTAGAATTATAATTTCTAATTCAATTAAAGAATTTAAATCCCCATTATGTTTTTAATATTATTTAATTTTTTATAAGTATTAATTTTTTAATCAATCTAATTAATCTCATTTTAATCAACTCTATATTGAATTTTAGTATACGTTTTGTTTGGGTTCAAAAACAGTATTTTTTATAAAACTATTTTAAATTGTGATATATTTCTCTAATTTTATTGATTAAAATAATCAATATTAAATTATTATTTAGATTAATATTATAGATTATATTTCAATAAATATTACTTTTTATTAATATAATTATTATTATTAATCATTTGATTAAAATAAAATCATCTTTTTCTTGAAAAATACACTTTTTAAATACCTTATTTTTCCTCATTCCTTTCGGAATAATTTTAAATTAAAATTATCCACATATATGAATATAATTTTTAAAAAATTATTCCATATTTGAAATAATAATCATTTTTAATTTCTAATAAGGCAAAATTATTATTTTTGAGATAATGAATAACGAAATAGTAAAATATAATTACTGCAGTTGGGGTTAAAACTAATTTACATTGGGATGAACTAAAAAAGATAAGTGTTAAAGACCTAAATTATTGTCTAAATCATGTTTTATAGAAATATTTCTACACTATCATTTTCAAATATTTTTAATGGATTTTTTTGGAGCTTTTTGTCTTCTGAAAAACATGCATACACATTTTTCATTTCAAAACATACAAGTGTGCCACTCACCTCAATTATAAAAGCCACCCCCACTCATCTCCTCGTCGAACCGTAAAATCACATTTTTCCCTAAAATAACTAAACAAATAACTTTCTAAATTCCATTCACATGATCTAAATTTCTTATTTAGTTCAGAAATGCATCCTATGAAGGGCTTCAATGCTTATTTAATGTGGTTGTCTAATGAAGAGGTATTTTTCTTTACCAATCATCATTATTTTATTTCATCTTCAATCTCATTAAAATAATATTAAATTATTAGTATATAATAAAAATATTTTCGTTCATATAATGGTATTTTGTTTTCTTAGTATAATAATAAAATTTTATATCCTCTTCCATAAAATTAGAAATAAATCATTATTTCTCTGTATGACGGACTACCACCTTATGAACCAATGACATTCATTTTATATAATCCCAACTAATTTTTTTTACAATTAAGTATTAAAATTATATATATGATTTTTGTAAAATATTTATAGTTATTTATTTTTATATCGCATAAACCTTATTGCTTTCAATTACACGGGGGAAACAATAATGTCACTTGTGTGTATGGCAGTTTGTAGCCTCACAAAGTGACGTGATTCACTTTTCACTAGTGATTTAATTTTAAGGTGATATGTATAAATTTAATGAATATATGTGATATATATTTCATACTTTTTATATTAATTACATATTTTTCATTTAAAAATATAATAAATCATTTTAAATCTTATATTAAAAATGATAAAGTTGGTCATGTGTATGTGTGGACTACCGCCTTCATGAACTGATATGACTCTTGTGTCATCACTATATCACATGGTTGAAATATATAATTGTATTTAAAGATAAAATATGGAATTTATTATATAATTATCACTATTTATTGATTCAATAGCCCATTTTTTATTTCTATAATGACCATTAAAAATTTGAAATGTTTCTCATCCGTATATATAGCCTACCATCTCCAATATCGTAACATGGTTCATTTTGCATAACCATCATTCATTATTGGTTTTAAAAAGTATAAATTATTTATTAATATGATAATTATTTCATTATTATTATTTTGGATATGTTGAAATAATGACTCTATTGACCACATTCAACCTACTGTAGTCATTTTTGACACATAATCCAAATAGCATGGAAACATCCAAAATAAACATAAATGATTAATTAATTGTATATATCATGGTACTAGATATAACAAAAGAAATAATAATAATTAAAAATGTTCTTATGAAATTAAATAATTAAAATAATTTTTAGGTTTAGGAGGATAAATAACATACATGAATATCCATACTCAATATAAACTACTTCATCTCAATTTCCATTCATTGAGGAATATATTTCTTTTATACAACTATGATATATATAATTATAGGAAAATAAATATTTTTTAATTTATTATATGATTAAAAATCTATAACTTTAAATGTATGCATATATTCTTCAAATAATGATCATTGAGAAATGTGAATATTACTCATGTGTACGTACGACCTACTATCTTCATGAGTGTAACGAAGATAATTTTTTATAATAAACTACCAATTGTTTATTGTAAAATTATAATTGAGGTATAAAAATGATAATTATATAGTCATTATTATTTTTAGGTTTTGGAATAATGATCATTTTTACCATAGTCAACCGACCAATAGATTTTGGACATATGAGTAGAATGTCATCAAAACAGCCGACGATAAATTAATTGATTTTGTAATTGATTGTTACATGGTAAAATGAATAATAATATTTAAAGAAGATATTTAGAATATAAATAACTAAAATAAAATTATTATTCAGAAATATAATGAATTCATAAGATGATTCAAACTCAAGGAAAAAGAATTTATTTAAAAATAATCTTTTTTAATCGTTCCATTCAAACTCATTTTCTTCCATGTCCATATTTTTTATTAAAATTATTTTATGAATTTGTTAGTATAGAAATATTTTTTTTATAAAGGTAATTTTATTTCTCCTCTTCAATACTTTAAAAAATGTATCCCTTTATATATTTTACACCGAACGTTTACAATATCATTACAAAAGTCGAACAAAATGTTCTATTTTAACATGTATGTCAATAATGAATTTTACATCCTCCATAATTTTTTTATATTTAATTTATATTATAATATTTCAGCTTTTACTGAAAGAAAAATCTCCCTTCCCCATGTTTTGGTGGTTTTTAAAAAAATTTAAAACTGAAACAAATATTTCAATGTTCATAAATTCTTTGTTAAGGTTGAAAAGACTATTTTTTTGATTATAATGTTAAAAATAGAATGATTTTAAGAGTTATGATTACGTTATTATTATTTGGAATTGTTATATTTATGAGTGATTCTTCAACAAGACAATTATTGGTGGTTGCATTATAATCCAAGGATTTGTGGTTCCATTATAAACTAATGATGGCTGGGTTTTTGATATCCCTTCAATTAATTTGGTATGGATGTCAACCCTATTCGTTATTCAGTTTTTATGAGTGATATAGAATATTATTTCTGAAGTTACATATATGATTTATCCATTATTGAAATGAGTTTTTATAGAAATATCATGATTTTTAATGGTAATATAATGATCATATATTTAAAATAAAGTATATTTTTGAATAAATGGGTGGAAAGTACAACACTGTGACATTTTGTTTTCATCATTTATCCATGAATTCAAAGAAAAATCTATGAGTGTTGTTTTCATTTAATTATTTCTTATGAAATTTTGTCTTCAAATCATTGTAAAGGAATATAGAATTCATGGGTATGAAAATATTTATTTTAGTTGAAATATTATTTTTGTCACGACCCGCCCTCGGGGTCCGTGCCGTGACTACCCCAAGCCCGCCTTCCATAGGCCAGGGGCTGGCGACTAGCACCAAGGCGTAAATCCCGGTAAAAAGGGAAGGCATTGACTTTGAAAAGTAAACACACACCACAGAGTAAACAAGCGGAAAGTAAACACTAAGCAAACAGAGTACGACTGAAAGTGCGGAAAAGTAAATGGGCCAGAATACAAACCCAAACTGAAAGTAAAGTACAACTCGAAAAGGGAAAAACAGCAACTGAAAAGTAAAGCCGCTACTCCGAGCTGTCCACTGGAAATCCCACCTGAAGGGTGGGTACAGATAGCTCCTCTTCTCCACGGGTCCCGCCGTCCGCTCCGAGCACGTCCCGCCCAGTGGTCCACCTCCGGGTACCGTCCCGCTCTGCAAGCCTCAGCTAAGGTCAACAATGTCCGTCGTCTGCAACCAACACAACGAAGTGCGGGCAAAGCCCGTGCAGGGGTGAGTATAAGCTACTCAGTAGGGACCCCGAGACCCCTGAAGGTCTCTCAAATCCACAAAGGATAAACCACGAAGAAAAGTACAAACACGAAGTAACAACTGACACAGCTTAGGTATATGCCCATACATATACCTAAGTCATCAATTAAAATACACTCCAACCTCCGAGCCCAAGTACAACTCAGTCCACGCAGGAAAGTATACGTATTCCACATAGGAAAGCAAAATATAATCCACACAGGATTGCACAACACAATCCACACAGGAAAACAACAGGATTCAGCTCACACAGGTATACTTTTTCAAGGACGATAAAGATGATCACTGATCCATCTAAGTCGTCGGACCCACGAAGGATCGATAGGTAACTAACCCCCGCAGAAGACCCACACAGGATCGGGCTCACACAGAACCTGTAGGCGCTGGCTCACACAGAACCGCTGAGCGCAAGGACCCACACAGGATCGGGCTCACACAGAACCTGTAGCACTGATCCACGTAGGATCGCTGAGTGCTGTAGTCGTCGTCGTCGAATCCACACAGGATCTCTGTACTGTCGTCGTCGAATCCACACAGGATCTCTGTACTGTCGTCGTCGCAGTCACAGTAGCAGTCGTAGTAGTAGAACAGTCGCAGCCAGCACTAGGGTTCCCGCACACAGCAAGCTCGTACGGAGGGTCCGCTCCACGAGCCGAGAGGCTGATACATCAACTGTCACGAAGACCGAAGTTGATGTATCCAAAAGTTCCGTATCGTCAAAAGGAACTCAACGCAACAGACGGCGCGTCGATCGGACGCCCGGTCTGAGAGTTATTGGCATTTTCGTCTCCGGGGCCCGGTTGGTTTTTAAGGCAAATCCAACCCGACCGTACTCCACCTGCGTCCAAACCTCGGGCGGAGTATGCCAAAAGATCCGTCTCACTAAGAGGAACATTACGCGACTGACGGCATGTCAATCGGACGTCTGTAGCTCAAGATATGAGTGTTTCCGCTCCGAAGGCCCGGTTGGTTTCGTGAACGATCCAACCCGGCCGAACTCAAAGTAACCCGAAACCTTGAGTGCGATATAACGAAACGACCGTCTCGATCCAAGGATCGCGTTGCCGCAGACGGTTCGTCATTCGGAGGTCCGAGGCTCAAGTTATGAGCCAAGAACCGAATCTGGTCCGAAACGGGGGGTCCGGGTCCGGGCCGACCCGGCCCGACCCCCCCCCCCCCCCCCTCTGGACGGCGCGGCGGCCGGCGGCGGCGGACGGCGGCGGCGGACGGCGGCGGACGGCGGCGGCGGCTGGCCGCGTGGCGGCGGCGGCGGCGGGCCGCGTGGCGGCGGCGGGAGGCACGCGGGGCTAAGCCCCGCGTTTCACAAGCGGCACGGCTAAAAGCCGTGCCTTGCAATAAAAACGGCCCCCGCAGATGGGGGCCGGCTGGACAAAAACCGGGGGGGCTTTGCCCCCCCCCCCCCTCCTTTAATGAACCACCCCCCTCATTAAGAGGGGGTTCTTGAAGGACCGGCCGGGGGTTTAATCCCCCGGTTTTTATGACATCCGGCCGGCCCGCTGGCCGGCCGGTTTTTACCAACGGGACCGGAATTTCCGGTCCCGCCCTCGACTTCCGACGCCGGCGGCACGGCCGCCGATCTTTCCTTCCGCCGTGGCCCGGAACCGGCCGCGGTCTCCTCGTCTCACCGCGGCCCGGAACCGGCCGCGGTCTCCTCGTCTCACCGCGGCCCGGAACCGGCCGCGGTGTTCGTCGTCCGGCGCGGTGCGACGGCACCGCGCCCCTTTCGCCGTGCCATGAACCCTCCCAACGCGGCGCGACGGCGTCGCGTTCTTGAAATCTCTCCTCGGCGAAGCGCGACGGTGTTGCGGAAAATTATAAGCATGTTCATCCGCGTGGTGCGACGGCACCACGCCTCTTGCTTCCATCCGCATGAATAAAACGAGAACTAAGGAGGGGGGGTTCGGCCGTGTTCATGCGGTCCGACCCCCCTCACGTTAATTAATAACATAACTAAAGAATATCCAAAAGCCTCACATTTAGTCATGCTAAAATCCATGATTCAAGAATGGAATAAAAATAATCAATAAATAACATCCCCTACCTCTGGTTTGAGATTCAAAGAATCTTCTACGTTCCGCGGAAGACGGCGTCGCGGAAGTCGGGCGTCGCGGTCGTCGTTCGTCAAATCCGTTGACGAAGAGTTACGTCCGATGCGACACGTTGTTGGCGGATCTTCGTTTGCCGACGAAGAAGGCCCGAGGAGGATGCGGCGTTCCCTCTTGTTGACACCGAGGACGAAGAAGAGAGGCGTCATTCTTCGTCGGAGTTTGAGCGTTCTTCGTCAAGATGAACGTTCTTCGTCAAGATGAAGAAGATGGAGGAGGAGCTCTCAAATGAAATCCACACAAGTTGGCTAACAAAATAAAATATGGTCTCTCCTTATTTTATTTACCAAGCCTAGGAATTCAAAACTTCAAAATTCAAACATAACACTTAATTAATTAACATGTCATGTGTAATTAATTTGATGTTAAGTTTACAAACAATTAAGAGGGAGAGAGGGGAGTTTAAGGGGGAAGTTGAGAGGTTTAGGTTCGTGTGGGTCCCACCACACTTAATCCTCTCAAAGTAGGTTAAGTGGGTGTGGGTCCCACCCCCAACTCCTTTTGAGAGGAGTTATCCTACAAAAGTGAAATAAAAAGAATACACATTTTTTTATTCAACTTTTTATAATTCTCCCAAAAACTAACTTTCGTCTCGCAACAAACGCAACTCCCGAAAGGGTCTCTTTAAGAGAATATCGGCGCTGCGAGTTCATCGGTGCCCTCGGATTTCAATTCCGAGCACCGGATCAAAAGTTAGGAATTCCCGCTCGTTCGTTCACTGAACGTACCCGAGCCAAACTTCGGAAATTAATTCCGGGCACTCCGGGCCTCGGATTCAGGTGCCGTCTGAAACCGCGCTCTTGTAAAAATCCAAAGAAAATTAAGAAAAAAAATTTCCTTGAATTTTACGGGTCTTTACATTACTCCCACCTCAGGGCTTTACGTCCCCGTAAAGCTACATCAAAAACTAGGGAAACAAAAAGAGGATACTGAGCACGCAACTGAGCCTCCCGCTCCTATGTGCTCTCCTGGAGATTCCCGTGCCGCCATCTGTTGCGCACAAGAGGAATCGATCGTCCATGTAGGACCCGCTCCTGGATGACATGGACCTCTTTTGACGTGGCCCGGACCATCTCTGGTCCCACAAGAGCTGCAAGATTTCTTCTTTGCCGAAAAGAGAAACCTGGTCTCATCCCCTGGATGAACCACATTCTTTGCCTAAAACAGTCAATCCTAACATGGATGATACTAATCCATACTAAGGATGACGTCGTAAGGCCTCGACGCTACTACTAAGAGATTCAACCGTTACTCTCGCCTCCAAGGGTTGAGTCACACTGTCGGCATCAGTGTGTGGTAACTGGGTCTCCTCCAGTAGATGTCTCACAAGTGAGGGTCAAGTCAACAGCCAAAACTGGAACCTCTTAGTAACATTACGATAGAGGACAGGAACGAAAACATCACAAGGTATGCGTCTTTTATTATTGCAGCTCGTAATACAAGACGCTACACAAAAGCAACAAGGAACCAGAAGTACAAAGGATGTAACCACTAGTTCTGCTCCTGTCCATCGGCTCCCAGAGCTCCATGATCGAAGGCCTCGGCTGCCTGAAGCTGAGCTCTCCCCTGCGGTCGGGGTGGACCTCCTGGTGGTGGTGGTGGTAGAGCCTCAAAGCGTCGGCCACCACCAGCTGCTCGTCCAGCTCCTCTGCCTCGTCCGCCTCCTCCCTGCGGACCGCCACGGTCGAACCTCTGCCTCTGCCTAGGTGGTTCCTCAACCGTCTGCTGCTCCTCCGCATGGCGGGTCGGGCAGTCACGAGCCATGTGGCCTCGCCCGCCGCATGCATAGCACTGTCTTCCACTCGAAAGACTGGCTCCGCGTTGTGTGCCCTGCACTGCTGAGCCAGTGCCCTGAGGTCTGGTCTGTCTGGACCCCTGAGTCATTCGTCGACTGCCAGCTGCAGATGACTCTGCCACGTGCCGCCCTGCGGTGGGTCGCTGTGCTGGTGTAGACTCAGCAAGGAAGCTCTCGATCAGAAGAGCCCGCTCCAGTACTCCTGTCTGAGTCGGTATGCTGAGGGAGATCAGCGATGCCCTGATCTCGTGTCTCAAACCCTGCTCGAAGGTCCGGGCCCGGAAGAATGGATCCCGTACCATGTCGGTCGAGTAGCGCGAGAGATCGGTAAATCTCGCCGAGTACTGAGCGACCATCATGCTGCCCTGCCGCAGCTGTAGAAGCTCCTGGATACGCACCGCACGAAGGGTGGCTGGGACGAACTCCGAGCGGAAGATGCTCTCAAAGTCCGTCCAAAGAAGAGATGCCTCATCGTGCACCTGGAGCATCAAGCTCCACCATCGTCCTGCTGCTGCGTGTAGTAGGCTCGCAGCGAGGATCACCATGAGGTCTGCTGGTGTCCTCACTAGCCTAAACACTCGAACCACTGCCTCCAGCCAGTCCTCTGCTGCCTGGGGATCCGTCTCCCCACGAAACCTGGGCGGTCGCTGGCGCTGAAACTCATGCAGTGCGCTAAGGCGACGTGCATCGTCAGCGGCTGCTGCTGGAAGCATCGGGGGATCGGCGGGTAAAGCTACTGCCGGTGCCACTGCTGACAAAGGGCCCTGCACCGAAGCCTCGTCGCTCGGTGGGCTGTCGTCTCGCTCGACTCTCGGAACCCTAGCTGGCTGCCGTCGTGGGGCCATCCTGAAAAGGAAACAGGTGCGCCACGGTTAGAACAGTATACCTGGTGAGCTGGCACAAGTAATCACAAGGAAAACTTGAGACTTTCATAAAGCAGATCATAATACCCGGTGAGCTGACACAAGTAATCACAAAGAAAACTTGAAACACACACGCAATCAATGTTTTCGTGCATTAAGTCGGAAATCAGAAGTCAGGGTCCTGGTGTACGGATACGTCGGCCGCCGCACCAACACTGGACTCCCTGGACTGATAACCACACTCAATACGCTAAACATTATTGCTTCACATAGAAAAGATCAGAGTTCGCGGTAGAACCGAACCTGCCTCTGATACCAATTTGTCACGACCCGCCCTCGGGGTCCGTGCCGTGACTACCCCAAGCCCGCCTTCCATAGGCCAGGGGCTGGCGACTAGCACCAAGGCGTAAATCCCGGTAAAAAGGGAAGGCATTGCCTTTGAAAAGTAAACACACACCACAGAGTAAACAAGCGGAAAGTAAACACTAAGCAAACAGAGTACGACTGAAAGTGCGGAAAAGTAAATGGGCCAGAATACAAACCCAAACTGAAAGTAAAGTACAACTCGAAAAGGGAAAAACAACAACTGAAAAGTAAAGCCGCTACTCCGAGCTGTCCACTGGAAATCCCACCTGAAGGGTGGGTACAGATAGCTCCTCTGCTCCACGGGTCCCGCCGTCCGCTCCGAGCACGTCCCGCCCAGTGGTCCACCTCCGGGTACCGTCCCGCTCTGCAAGCCTCAGCTAAGGTCAACACTGTCCGTCGTCTGCAACCAACACAACGAAGTGCGGGCAAAGCCCGTGCAGGGGTGAGTATAAGCTACTCAGTAGGGACCCCGAGACCCCTGAAGGTCTCTCAAATCCACAAAGGATAAACCACGAAGAAAAGTACAACCACGAAGTAACAACTGACACATCTTAGGTATATGCCCATACATATACCTAAGTCATCAATTAAAATACACTCCAACCTCCGAGCCCAAGTACAACTCAGTCCACGCAGGAAAGTATACGTATTCCACATAGGAAAGCAAAATATAATCCACACAGGATTGCACAACACAATCCACACAGGAAAACAACAGGATTCAGCTCACACAGGTATACTTCTTCAAGGACGATAAAGATGATCACTGATCCATCTAAGTCGTCGGACCCACGAAGGATCGATAGGTAACTAACCCCCGCAGAAGACCCACACAGGATCGGGCTCACACAGAACCTGTAGGCGCTGGCTCACACAGAACCGCTGAGCGCAAGGACCCACACAGGATCGGGCTCACACAGAACCTGTAGCACTGATCCACGTAGGATCGCTGAGTGCTGTAGTCGTCGTCGTCGAATCCACACAGGATCTCTGTACTGTCGTCGTCGAATCCACACAGGATCTCTGTACTGTCGTCGTCGCAGTCACAGTAGCAGTCGTAGTAGTAGAACAGTCGCAGCCAGCACTAGGGTTCCCGCACACAGCAAGCTCGTACGGAGGGTCCGCTCCACGAGCCGAGAGGCTGATACATCAACTGTCACGAAGACCGAAGTTGATGTATCCAAAAGTTCCGTATCGTCAAAAGGAACTCAACGCAACAGACGGCGCGTCGATCGGACGCCCGGTCTGAGAGTTATTGGCATTTTCGTCTCCGGGGCCCGGTTGGTTTTTAAGGCAAATCCAACCCGACCGTACTCCACCTGCGTCCAAACCTCGGGCGGAGTATGCCAAAAGATCCGTCTCACTAAGAGGAACATTACGCGACTGACGGCATGTCAATCGGACGTCCGTAGCTCAAGATATGAGTGTTTCCGCTCCGAAGGCCCGGTTGGTTTCGTGAACGATCCAACCCGGCCGAACTCAAAGTAACCCGAAACCTTGAGTGCGATATACCGAAACGACCGTCTCGATCCAAGGATCGCGTTGCCGCAGACGGTTCGTCATTCGGAGGTCCGAGGCTCAAGTTATGAGCCAAGAACCGAATCTGGTCCGAAACGGGGGGTCCGGGTCCGGGCCGACCCGGCCCGACCCACCCCCCCCCCCCCTCTGGACGGCGCGGCGGCCGGCGGCGACGGACGGTGGCGGCAGACGGCGGCGGACGGCGGCGGCGGCTGGCCGCGTGGCGGCGGCGGCGGCGGACGGCGGCGGACGGCGGCGGCGGCTGGCCGCGTGGCGGCGGCGGCGGGCCGCGTGGCGGCGGCGGCGGCTGGCCGCGTGGCGGCGGCGGGCCGCGTGGCGGTGGCGGCGGCTGGCCGCGTGGCGGTGGCGGCGGCTGGCCGCGTGGCGGCGGCGGCTGGCCGCGTGGCGGTGGGCCGCGTGGCGGCGGGCCGCGTGGCGGTGGCGGCGGCTGGCCGCGTGGCGGCGGCGGGCCGCGTGGCGGCGGCGGGAGGCACGCGGGGCTAAGCCCCGCGTTTCACAAGCGGCACGGCTAAAAGCCGTGCCTTGCAATAAAAACGGCCCCCGCAGATGGGGGCCGGCTGGACAAAAACCGGGGGGGCTTTGCCCCCCCCCCTCCTTTAATGAACCGCCCCCCTCATTAAGAGGGGGGTCTTGAAGGACCGGCCGGGGGTTTAATCCCCCGGTTTTTATGACATCCGGCCGGCCCGCTGGCCGGCCGGTTTTTACCAACGGGACCGGAATTTCCGGTCCCGCCCTCGACTTCCGACGCCGGCGGCACGGCCGCCGATCTTTCCTTCCGCCGCGGCCCGGAACCGGCCGCGGTCTCCTCGTCTCACCGCGGCCCGGAACCGGCCGCGGTGTTCGTCGTCCGGCGCGGTGCGACGGCACCGCGCCCCTTTCGCCGTGCCATGAACCCTCCCAACGCGGCGCGACGGCGTCGCGTTCTTGAAATCTCTCCTCGGCGAAGCGCGACGGTGTTGCGGAAAATTATAAGCATGTTCATCCGCGTGGTGCGACGGCACCACGCCTCTTGCTTCCATCCGCATGAATAAAACGAGAACTAAGGAGGGGGGGTTCGGCCGTGTTCATGCGGTCCGACCCCCCTCACGTTAATTAATAACATAACTAAAGAATATCCAAAAGCCTCACATTTAGTCATGCTAAAATCCATGATTCAAGAATGGAATAAAAATAATCAATAAATAACATCCCCTACCTCTGGTTTGAGATTCAAAGAATCTTCTACGTTCCGCGGAAGACGGCGTCGCGGAAGTCGGGCGTCGCGGTCGTCGTTCGTCAAATCCGTTGACGAAGAGTTACGTCCGATGCGACACGTTGTTGGCGGATCTTCGTTTGCCGATGAAGAAGGCCCGAGGAGGATGCGGCGTTCCCTCTTGTTGACACCGAGGACGAAGAAGAGAGGCGTCATTCTTCGTCGGAGTTTGAGCGTTCTTCGTCAAGATGAACGTTCTTCGTCAAGATGAAGAAGATGGAGGAGGAGCTCTCAAATGAAATCCACACAAGTTGGCTAACAAAATAAAATAAGGTCTCTCCTTATTTTATTTACCAAGCCTAGGAATTCAAAACTTCAAAATTCAAACATAACACTTAATTAATTAACATGTCATGTGTAATTAATTTGATGTTAAGTTTACAAACAATTAAGAGGGAGAGAGGGGAGTTTAAGGGGGAAGTTGAGAGGTTTAGGTTCGTGTGGGTCCCACCACACTTAATCCTCTCAAAGTAGGTTAAGTGGGTGTGGGTCCCACCCCCAACTCCTTTTGAGAGGAGTTATCCTACAAAAGTGAAATAAAAAGAATACACATTTTTTTATTCAACTTTTTATAATTCTCCCAAAAACTAACTTTCGTCTCGCAACAAACGCAACTCCCGAAAGGGTCTCTTTAAGCGAATATCGGCGCTGCGAGTTCATCGGTGCCCTCGGATTTCAATTCCGAGCACCAGATCAAAAGTTAGGAATTCCCGCTCGTTCGTTCACTGAACGTACCCGAGCCAAACTTCGGAAATTAATTCCGGGCACTCCGGGCCTCGGATTCAGGTGCCGTCTGAAACCGCGCTCTTGTAAAAATCCAAAGAAAATTAAGAAAAAAAATTTCCTTGAATTTTACGGGTCTTTACAATTTTAAAAAAAGGATAAATTTTACATGTATTCATGAACTAACGAGTTCATTTAATTATCAATTTATTTACCTTAATGAGATTTTTTTCTCATCCCATGTTTAAAAAATAGAATGTTTTTACTAATGGGTAAGAAAAGATAAGAATAAATTTGTAATGTCACAAATATTATTCATAAAAATAAATCATATTTCATTTTAATAGTTCAATTTTGTGGGAAAATTTATATTGGGTAGAAGTGTCCAGTTTATAATTTTTTATTTTGTTATTTAATATGTATGGCCAAATTAAATAAATCTATAAAACTAAAATATGATCGTGAATGAAATAAATAGAATCTTTTTATAAGGATTCAATTAATGATTTGTTAAAGGGTTGGTCCTTATAGACGGTATTAGAGAATGATTTTAAATAACATAAGAGATTTGGATTCTTTAATAGTTATATATAATATAAAGGATGGTTATGTTTTAGGATGATCATAAGTTAAAAGATATATAAAAATATTTTTTTTAGGTTTTAGTTTATTCTATTTTAGTTTAAATAATGATATATTTGTAGAAATGTTATTGGATTGAGATAAATGTAACCATTGGGTTTAATTTGAAGGATTATTTTTGAATAATTCAATTACATTTTTGGGATGTATGAATAATGGTATGAGATAACATTTTAGGGTAAAAATTATTTAATATTAACTTTATTAAGGTGATTTTAAGGATTTTAACATTAATATACTATAAAATTTCTATTAGTGTTGTCATTACATGGAAAATTTTCATTTTATCATTAAATAATTCATTTCTTATTTTGATGATGTTATTTTCAACAAATTAAAGAATATTTATCAAGATTAAATTAGAATAATCTCATAAAAAATTATTATCTATTCATGATAATTTAATCCTAACCGACATGGAAAAATACTGCTGAAATTATTTTGAAAGCTTTATGAACATCAAAATAACCTGTAAGAAACAAGTTCATATATAAAAATCCTTTTAATTTCACAAAAATTTATATGGAACATGGTATTTAAATTATATAATTTATGAATATTAACTCATCCAACTCATTGGAAAAGGTAAATACTATAATGGACTTTTCTATTTCATTTATGGAGTTTTGAGGTTCATGCTAGAAGATAACTGGGATAACAACAACATAAACAGAGGCCATGAAATCCAGATTTATGGAATGATTTTTTCTATATATATAAAACATTATTGAATTTATATTAATTAATAATAATGGATTTTCTCAATAGTTGTGACTCACTCCAAAAATATTTACCATGAAATAAGGAGTGACATACCCAAAAATAATTCAAATAATTGAGTTTTGATAAAAATAATGAACCTATAAAATTAGGAGTTATTTGAGGACATTATTTTGGTATTTAAAGGATTATCCAAAAGGATTTTTGTGTGTAATAAAAAAATAGAGGAGGTGCTCTTTTATAAGATAGGGAAGGGTAATTCTTAGGATTTCCTAATGTATTAAATTGATATAAAATAACATTAATCATAAAATGGAGCCAAATTGATGTGTATTTAAGAATAAACTAGTATGAGTCTAAATAATCTCATATAATAATATATTGATGATTTTAGATAACATTTTCATCTTTATAATTTATTTACCTATGTTAACCCGTACTAAAAATTGCCATGATAGTAATTTTTTTACCCACTTTTCTATCTTAGTTTTCTATGTAACCCCCTTTTACCATATATACATTGTGATTTCCTTTTACTTGTCTTAGTTTTTTCTCGATGTTTCTTTTTGTTCTTTTTTCTCAGAACACCTTGTATTTTGGGTTTTGGTTGTATCTTCATCATTTTATGATGGAGTTGTTTTGTGTTTTGGATGGTGATCATGGTGTCCTATCAGTGAAGGGATTCAATGTATTCTATATTATATTGATGGTTATGATGTTTTATTTGTTTTCGTTCAGTTCATGATAGCTGATTTGTTTTCAATATGGTTTGGTTATCAGTTATAGTGAAGTTTGTGTTTTTTATTTTGTGTTAGAAATCTCGAATAGGTGATGGGGATTTGTTTCCTCGACAATTGTAATGACAATATAATTTTGGGAGCATATATATTTAGAGTTCCAGTAGTGAACATTTTTTCTTTATCTTCTTGAGGTAATTGGTAACCGGTGGTCACTTTCGATGTGTCAAACTCTAGAAATGACTTCTATGGGTCGAGTTTGCATCGTGAATCTACACGGGATGGAAGACTCTCTACTCAATGCCTGCTGATTTATAGATCATCTTAAAACATTTTTTAAAATTTTATGATTTAATTTATTGTCGTGTTATGATTTGAATTTTGAAATCTTTTGATATCTGTGATGTTCCTACTCAACATAAAATTTGATTTTGTAAATACAAAAAAAATGATAAGGAGAATAATGTATTTGAATCTTTAGGATTCAATATAGTCTCACTAAAATAAAAAATTCACATTATAAGGACTATGGTTGATATTTTCAAACATATCAAAATAAGTTGGCCTAAAATCATATTATTTTGGATTTTAATATTTTAATAGAATACTTTTTAATATAAAATTACATTAATATCAATTTTGCAACTATTCATATAATCTTCCATTTAAAACTACAAAACAAAAAAATTATAATATAATACATTAAAACAAATATAACAATTAAATTTTATTTAGAATATTCATGGATAACAATATTTATTTAAATGATATAAATTTTAACATTTAAAAAAAATATTTTATTTTTATTTTAATTGAATAAATATTTTTCTAGTGCTTAGTTGGCATTTAATGATATTATATATTCGCTAAAAAGATTAAATGAATTATGATGATAATGAAAAATTATTTATATTTCAAATGAACATTTATAAGAGAACATAAATTAATTTTTCCTTGTTTAAAACTCTAATGATTATACAATAAAGAGAATTTCATTTTTGAATTTTAAATAAATAAAACATTTTAAAGGGAAAAATCATTTCCATATGGAAAAAAATGTTTATATATTCTAATTTTTTATTATTTTAGTTGAAATATAATCATACAATAAAATTATGTAATTTTTTAGGGATACATACATGTATTATCAAATTATTTTTCCCTAAATTAATACATTTTACCTTCACCATGTAAACAAAATTTAATATGATAACTATTCATAATTACTACAAATAAAAGGGACATATTTGAAAAAGATGGATCTCCTAATTTCCAATGTGTTATTTATTTGTCAAGATTCAAAACACAATAGTGTGAGTTGTTAAATTTAAATAAAACCCAAAAAATGCGATGACAAAAACATTTTTTGAAAAATCCCGTTATAAGTACATAAATGTTTTCATACAAAATTCATGTATAAAAATTATTCCAACAACTATAATTAGATTATATTTTACAAAAATTAACTCCTTTAATTATGAAACATAATGAAAATATATTTTTAATATATAAATCCTTCAAAATAAAATACAGATTTCAATAAAAAAAATTTATTTTTCACTACTCATTGAAAAATCAACCTTTTCAAAAAACTTTTCAAAATTTATCCATAAGATAAAATTGATATTATAACATAAAATTTTTATTTTTTCTATAAAATACAATATATGAAATTTTGAAAAATTCATTATATTTTACTCTCACAAAATAGTGAAAATCATGTTAGATGAAAATTTATTTTTGAATCATAAAATGTCTTCACTATAAGGTGGGTTATTATTTACAATGAATTAATAAATGTATTATTATTTATCAGGACCTTTATATATATTTCATAATGTGGTTAATCCTATTGATACACTCTAATTAAACATCTTAGTCATAATGTTAATTTTTAAATAAGAATGTTTCATTGTTCATTTATGTTTTTTGTTGTGTGTTGTACACATTGTCGAACATAAAGTATTTATTTTAAAATATAGGTGTATTACATTCCACAAAACATTAAAAAAATGATCCCAATAAATTTAACTTGATCTCAATAATAAATTTTTCATATATGAAAATTCATTTTTTGAAATCAAACATCCTACAAATGGTTAATAAAATTTCCTCTTGAAAATATGGAAGGTGAAAAAAAGTTAATCTGGAATAACATGGTATACAGAAAGGAAACTGTTAGTGAGAAGTGAAAATATACACATGGAAGAAAATAATAATGTCAAAATATTTATAGTTGGTGGAATAGATCATTGATCATAATTATTTGAATGACCAATAGAAAGATAACAACCACAAATCCATAAACCAATGAGGTATGAGAAAGACTATAAACTCATCAGAAATGAATATAATAGGATTAAATTTTTGTTTAATACCATTTTCTTGGATTTGATTAATTACATAACCATTGATACTAATAACACAAGGAAACATACCTACTCGATATGTATAATTTTATATTATAATCATTCTTTAACGCCATCTAATATTTTTCTCCAAATGATGAGAATTCAAGATGAATTTTTGTTTTATTTAATCACTAAAATAAACTTCCATCAAACCATATACTAATACAAATTGATAAAAGGTTATAACTAGAGTCATTAGTTATAAATTAAAACCATAATTTTTAGAACAAAGTAATATTTTTCATATTATGAATAAACATTTCTATGATTAAATCATACATTAATAACTAAATTTTAACAAAATAAATAAAGGTTCAACATAGATCATTCCATAAATAATTATCCTTAAATTTACTCCAAATATTCATGACAAATATCAGCACACAAATATTTGAATGGATTAATAACATATTCATACACACTAAATTTTAAATCTATCTTCAAATTATATCAATCATTAATAAATTCTCTTTACACAAATGCATAATGCATTGTCATATAATCTTCACCATATGATAATTATTTATAAAAATAAACCGAATCATCATAAAGATTCCAAAAATATATTATAATGTTTATTCACAGAAAATCCCATATTATCCAAAATATTTTAGTCTACCTTAATTTTATATGTTTCCCAAAAATAAAGAGCCACTATAAAAATAACATAAATAACTTAATTACAAAATCCATTTTCAACCACATTGTTTTCTATAAGATAAAACCAATATTTCCAAAATCAACTTAATTTTTTCATGATTTTTTTTGTAATTTCATACTAACTAGGAAATCCGATAGGATAGGGGTAGGAATTTCACCATTTTCTTATTTTTTTTTATAGGTTCAAGCCTAGTCACCTTTTAGGATGAGTCAGTTTTTCATTTTTATAATTCTTATAACAATCAGAAAAATATGGTGAACTTACCCAAAAATATCATTAATCATCAAAAAAAATCACATCAAAGGATTTATATATATCATACTTTTCCAAAAAAAAACTATTATTAATTGACTATAATTTCTTTAACATCATGGAAATTTTTTAAATAGTTTTATTTATACCAATTCCATTTGTCTATAAATGGCTATCTCAAATAAATTTTACCTTTTCACTACACCACTATTCAAAATGTATATATTATTTCTAACATATGTTTCCAAAAATATTTAAAAAAATAAATATTGAATAATCCATAAGTATTTTGTGATTATTATAATATTTAGAATATATCAGAATATTAATGATAAATACATAATTAATTCAATGTTCTTCTATGACCAACAAAATATATTTTATTTTATTGAAATAATTGTGATAA
The DNA here is from genome assembly GCA_963277665.1 of Viscum album. Taxonomy (NCBI): domain Eukaryota; kingdom Viridiplantae; phylum Streptophyta; class Magnoliopsida; order Santalales; family Viscaceae; genus Viscum; species Viscum album. Next base: position 710,088,594 of record OY728163.1, read on the forward strand.
GTACAGTCGAGGGAACCAATAAACAAAAATTGGAAGACAAAATCACAGTGTTCGGATGTAATTTAGTCCAAGGGCCTTCACCCTAAGCTGATTGACTCCCTTAAGAGGAATAGATACCAAACCTGTGAATCATGAATGCCACTTCCCATAAGTTAACTTGGAAGAATGAAAATCATCCACCCCATCACCTCCCTCCATGTATGAATAATTTCCAAGTGACTATTCAGGATCCCCTTTCACTTTTAAAAAATGTAAACAATAGACCAGGGAACAGAAAAAATACCATGTAAGGAATTACATATAGTAAGAGTGTATATCTCGACTCCTGCAAGACAATTGTTTTTTTCGCTACACAATAGTATACCCCAAAGCATCACTTTGACATCAACATGGAGTGAATCACCTCTACTGATAAAATCCCTTATAATTCATCATTATTGACTCAATAATGTTTCATATATAGAAAGATGAAAATAAATATTTCCTTAAATATGGATTTTATGGCCTCTGTTTATGCTGTTGTTATCCCAGTTATCTTCTGTCATGAATCTAAAAACTCTATAAATTAAATTGAAAAGTCCATAATCGTATTTCCCTTTTCTAATGAGTTGTATGAGTTAATATTTATAAATCATATAATGTAAATACCACATTCTATATAAATTGTGGTGAAATAAAAAGGACCGGTATATCTGAAAATGTTTCTTAGATGTGATTTTGATTTTTATAAAGCATTAAAAATAATTTGAGCAGTATTTTTCCAAGACACATAGGATTAGATTATCATGAATATATAATAATTTTTTGTCAGATTATTCCACTTTCATATTGATAAATGTTCTTTAATTTTTATAAAATAACATCATCAAAACAAGAAATGAATTATTTAATGTTAAAATGATAATTTTCCATGTAATGACATTACCAATAGAAATTTTATATTATGTTAATCTTAATATCATTAAAATAAGCTTAATAACGTAAATATTAAATAATTTTTTATCCTCAAATGTTATATCATACCATTCTTCATACATCCCAAAAGTGTAATTAATCTCTTTAGAAATAATCCTTCAAATTAATCCTCATTGTTATATTTTCCTAAATCCAATAAAACTTTTCTAAAAATATCATTAATTTCACTAAAATAGAATCTACTAAAACCTAAAAAAATATTTTTATATTTATTTTAACTTATGATCATCCTCAAACATAAGAATTCATTATAGTATGTATAACTATTAAATAATTCAAATCTCTTATGTAATTTAAAATCATTCTCAAATACCGTCTATGAGGACCAACCCTTAATCATATCATTAATCGAATCCTTATGAAAAGATTTAGTTTCTTTCATTAAAAAAATATTTTAGTTTTATAGTTTAATTTAGTTTTTCAATACCTATTACATATCAAATAAACTTAAATTGGACACCTCTATCCAGTATATATTTTCCCACAAAATTGAACTATTAAAATGAAATATATTTTATTATTATGAATAATCTTCGTGACTTGAAAAATTTATTCTTATCTTTTTCTTACCCATTAGTAAACACTTTCTATTTTTAAACTTGGGATGAGAAATAAATATTAGTAAGGGACATAAATTAATAAATAAATGAACTCGTTCGTTTATCAATACATATAAAAAATTTCCTTTTTTAAAATAATATTTCAACACAAAATAAATAATTTCATACCCATGAATTTTATATTCCCTTAAATTGATTTTAAGATGAAATTTAGTAAGATATAATTAAATAAAAATAGAACTCATAGCGTTTTCTTTGATGTTAGGGATAAAATTTGGAAAACAAAATTCACGGAGTTATACTTTCCACCCATTAATTCAAAAATATTCATTCTTTTAAATATATGATCATTACATTACCATTAAAAATCATGATATTTCTATAAAAAATAATTTCAATAATAGATAAATAATGAATGTAACTTGAGAATTAATTTTCCATATCCCTTATAAAAATTGAATAACCAATAGGGTTGACTTTCATACCAAATGAATTGGAGGGGTATCACATACCCACCCATCATTAGATTATAATGGAACCACCGATCCATGGTTTATAATGGAACCTCCAATAATTGTCTATTACTAGAATCACTCATCAACATAACAATTTCAAATAATCATAACATAATCATAACACATAAAATCGTTCTATTTTTTACATTATTCTAACAAAAATATTCTTTTTACCCTTAAAAAAGATTTTCTGAACATTGAAATATTTGTTTCACATAAAAAAACATTTTAAAACCCACCAAAACATAGGGAAGGGAGATTTTTCTTTGAATAAAAGAAGAAATATTATTATTTAAATAAAATATAAAAAAATTATGGGGGAAGTAAAATTCATTATTTCCATATATGTTAAAATAGAACATTTTGTTCATCTTTTGTAATGAATGTCTAATCGTTCGATATAAAATATAAAAAGAGATACATTTTGAAAAGTATTGAAAAGGATATAAAATTACCTTCACAAAAAAATATTTCTATACTAATAAACTCATAAAATTATTTTAATAAAAAATATGGACCTGGAAGAAAAGAAGTTCGAATAGAAAGAATAAAAGAGATTATTTTTATAGAATGTCTCTATACTTGAGTATGAATCCTCGTATGAATTCGTTATATTTATAAATAATAATTTTATTTTAGTTATTTATCTTCTAAATATTATATTTAATTTTTATTATTCATTTTACCATGTAATAATCAATTACATAATAAATTAATTTCTCATCAGATGTTTTGATGATATTCTACTCATATGTTTATAATCACTTCAGCTGGTTGACTATGGTAAAAATGCTCATTATTCCAAAACCTAAAAATAATTATTACTATAGAATTATCATTTTTATACCCCACTTATAATTTTAAAATCATCAATGTGATTTATTATAAAAAATTAACTTTGTTATAATCACAGAAATGGTAGCTCGTACATACACATTAGTAATATTCACATTTTTCAATGATCATTATCAGAAGAATCTATGTATAATTTTATATTTATAGATTTTTAATCATATAATAAATTAAAAAAATATTTATTTACCTATAATTTTATATTCCATCCGTTAGATTTTGACTTCAAAAAAATCTCATCACTTCCTTGATGTGGTTTTCTACATATACGCAGGAAGGACGTTATCATTTTTTGTGTGAATGAAAATATAACAAAATATAACATATATTAAATATTAATAATGTTAATTATGTCATTAATATTATATATATATATAAACTGAATTCATCATTATAACCATCATTTAGTGGAGGTGAGGAAAAAATAATTTTATCGGTTTACGAGGTGGAAGTCCACCACAAACATGAATGGTGGTTTTATTTACCAATTGATTGAATTGAATATGGATATAGGTTATTAAATTAATATAATACCATCTAAATATATGGAAGATACAATTTTTTTTATTTAATAATTTCTGAATAATTTTTTATGGAGGTATAAGAATAAATAAAACTAAAAATCTTGATTATGAATTATACATCTTCTTTGGACAACCACTTAAGGTCTTCTCCAAAAGAATTAACATATTAGATTTTAAATCAATTTCAGCCCTATATGAAATGTGGAGGATTTAAGGAATTTGTTCTTGTATGGATTTGATGATGTAAACAATTTTTTACATTTGAAAAAAAGTGGAGTGGTGTTTCCCGTTTATAAGAGAGTCGGTGAATTCTTGGAATTTCTCAATGTAATAAATTAATATAAATTAATTTAAATTTTAAAATAGAACAAAATTTATATTATTTTTTTAGAATTATTTTTGTTTAAAATAATCTATTCCAATATATTTTTTACTTTTGTAGGTTATATTTTAATCCTTATCCTTTAATTTTGACCTATATTAAACCATTTTCTAATTACTGTAATTATGATTTTTTTACTTTTTTGGGGTCAATATAATTAATATAAAATGAAAATTGAACCATAAATGGATATTTGATGTTATTTTAAACCATATTCAAATAACTTGTTTGGAAATAGTTTTTTTTTTGCGTTTCTAATCATTTAATAAAAAATTATTTGTTATAAAATCACATTAATATCATTTTTGAAACTATTAATATCATTTGACATTTAAAACTACAATACATCAATTTAATTAAATATAAAAAATTTAAATGACTCTAATATTTCATTTCTATCTTTAAAAATATTTTAATATAATTATTCATTAATATAATATTACTTTTAACTTTTCTAATATCATTTATTTGATTCTAGTAATTGAAGTAATACTTTATCAACATTGAAAAAAAAATTCTTGTAAATATTTAATCACTATATATTATAAATTAAAACATAAAAATATTATATTTTTTAAAATTAAAAGTATAACTGAAAAAACCACTTGTTTAGAAATATGTAAAAAAAATTAATATAATTAAATAATTTTAATTAAATTTTTTATTTATATTTACATAAAATATTATAGACATGTAAATCATTTTGTTATTAAAAAGTAGTAAAATATTTGAATTATGGATGATTATTTATAATATTTACTATTCAAATTAAATTAAACCATGTGTTAAGGTTACACTCATGCCTTTATCACATTATATATACCCTTAATTAACAATTTTTGAAATTACGATGGTAAAAAAATTACTCTGATCATTATTCATAATGAATAAAATTATAAGTAGCATATTTCAAAATTTTGACATCTTGATATCAAATAAAGAATTCATTTTTCATAATTAAAAAAATTGAATATGAATAATTTAATTTAAAATTCATATAGAAAAACAAAATGACAAACCTTTTCCCACACAAAAAAAACCCTTTTTAGGTACAAAATATTTATTATACTAAATTCACATATACAATTTATGAAAATTACTTGACATTTTTTGTATTTGATAAAAAGTGACATATTAGTATTAAAAACTAATCCAAAAATATAAATTTACTTTTTAAATTATTATGAAGAAAGTATTTTTTCAATAAAAATAATTACTTTTCACTTTTCATTTAAAAATAAATCTTCGCATAAAAATATCATAATTTCACCAAAATATACTTTTAATATGCTGATTTAAAAAAATGATATGATTTTTATGACATATAATTTCCAAATGTGGGGGAAATTCATTATATTATTAACTAACAAAAACAAATAAATATATCTTTTTATGAAAATTTATTTTTGAACAATAAAATGACTTTATTAAAAATTATGTGATTATTTCCTAAGAATTAACCAATATATTAGTACTAATTATGATATATATGTATATATCAAACATTTATAATCTTATTCATACCCTCAAATTTAATAATTAGGATGTGTGGCATACACATTATCTAGCATAATATATTTCTTATCAAATCATAGTGTGTTACAAACCATTTATAAGCCCTAGATAATTCCCATTCTTGTGTTCCTAAATGTTTCTGAATATTGGGATGTTCTTATGTACTTTGGTCATCATTGTGCACCTAGTCATGTTTGTGTATGTGTACCATTGGGGTATATTCTAAGTTGCTAGTCATGTCTCACATAGTGTGTGGTAGGTCCCACATGGAATGTGATATTTTATTTTCCCAAACCCATTTCCACTACAGAGAAGGGACTATACAACATGTGTTCATTATAATATACATCATGTATATCAATATTTTAAATAAATTGATTCTTTTCCTTATAGTTCTTCTGGTTCCACCGCCTGCTTCGGTCTATCCATAAATCTCACTCTATAAACATTGATATGTGTTAAACAAACTCTCTGCGTCATCGATGGATGGATTCTGGCCATCCCATTTTCTCTATAAACATATTTAATTGCACTTCATATATAACAAACCAACCCAAATACACTCTCAAAATGGGTACATGACCAAACCCGCAATATACTTGAAGGGTTTTGATGATCCCCGCAAGTTTGTGACTAAGACCCATGAATGAAATAACAACCAAAGGGAATGATTTCTCCTAACCTGAATCAAGGACACAAAACATATATATATATAATATAGAGAAACATCAGATGATAAATATATTCCATACCTAAATGAAAATAACTATATAATAGAAATGATATCCAAGTACAATCCTAACTACAAAGGATTACTAAAATATGAAAACCCAACTACTCAATATAATAGAATTGGAAGACTTGAACCATCTCACCACTAGCTACCCATCTTACTAATAGAAAAAATCACTACCTCACTTTAGTGTCTTTCTTTCCCTTGCATCAAAATAAATACAAAGGTATATGCACTAACAAATAATTGTTCAAGGTGGATATAATTAGATCTGTAGTGTCCCACCATGGTGTTCCATAATAAGTCCTTGTACAATAACCCATGTATGCTCATTTTAATTAAAACATGGCATAATAAGTAGTGAGTAATTTATAGCAAAGTGTGGTAAACATTTCACGTTCTCCAATTATTTTTAAATAAAGGAGAGTATATCAATTTTAGACATAGTAACTATCATATTATATCAATGGCCAATGCATGCATATGAAATCCAAAATAGTAAAAATACAAGCACAGGTAAATCAGTCCATGTAACATAATGGTTCAGGCTAACAGACTAATCACACCACACAAATAACTAGTTCATAACAATTAATTAGAACACAATGTTAATTATCAAAGGAATAACCCATGATTAAACCTTCCAATAATTTCATGATCATGTCCAAAAATCAATGGACCAAGGAAGAAGTTATAAGCCCCATGAGACCCCCCCCCAGATCTAAATAGAGATGATTTCCTAAGATAAACCTTCAACCTATGTACCCAATGATTACCATGTGCTGCATGTCATCAATCCTTTATATTCTTTAAAAGTACCCCTTTTCCCATTTACAAAAAACTTGGGAATTGTTTTTTATAATCAATCCATTTACACACACAAAACAATCATTTGAATGTAGTTTACAACAAATTTATAATAATAAGACCAAAAATGGTGATCAACACATGGTGGATACGAATCGACCTACCTCAAAACTCAACGTCACACATGCCCAAAAAAGATATACCAATGAGAGAAAGCAACAAAAAAATGGAGGCCCTCAAGAATGTATTGTGGATCTCAAATAAAACCAGAAGAAACATTATAATGGGTGAACATGATTGATAACGTGTAATGGCCCAGACCTCTCTGGTCCATTACATTGTGAAAATGCGGTTTTGGAGTTGTTCCAGGAGGTCAAGGTGACTTATCCCCAACACATTTCAAAATTTCTAGTTCTATGAACAGTGTTTCCAGTTTTAATAATTTTTCGATCGGTAGGTGTACAGTAATGGTAGATGTACAGTAACGGTGGGTGTATAGTAACGGTAGGTTTATAGTGTTTCACAGATCGGTTTCACAGATCGGTTTCACATATCGGAATGTGTACAGTAAAGATAGGTGTATAGTAATGGTAGGATTACAGTAACGGTAGGTGTACAGGAACAGCAGGTCTACAGTGTTTCACAGATCGGTTTCACAGATCGGTAGGTGTACAGTAATGGTAGGTGTATAGTAATTGTAGGTGTACAGTGTTTCACATATCGGTTTCACATATCGGTTTCACATATCGGTTGGTGTACAGTAACGATAGTTGTACAATGTTTCATAGATTGGTAGGTGTACAGTAACGATAGATGAACAATGTTTCCAGCTTCCTACAATATTTCCCCTTTGATGTTTCCTTTGCTATAAAATACATTAAAAGCCTTAGTTTAAGGACTCACAAGGATGATTCAAAGGACATAAATCATATATTAATTATTCCTTTGGCTTGGGATGTTTTTACTTGGTCAAACCACGTGGGTTAATGAGATCTGATTTTAATGGGGAATTAAGCGTATCTCAAATCTTCACCCCATTAAATATTCAAAAGGGACAAGATATCATCCTCACTTGTTCTTCCTATTTGTTCTCGACTATGAGATACTATAATCTTTCAATCATTCCCGTAGGAGTTTCACAATCAAACTTTACTGGTTGGATTGGTTCTGCTCTGTTTTGATGCAACTGAGCTGTATCGGTTAATCTTCAATATAAGGTATGTTTTTATCTTCATTATTTTTGGGTTTATCTTCTCATGTTTCAACCTTACATATTATATCATGTAATCTCCCTTATTATAATGTATTTGTCTTGGGTTTTGGTTGGTGCGGTCATATCGGGGTATCCTCGGGTGGATGCAATTTTCGTGAGAGGAAGTGATCGTTACTCGTTGTGTGGATAAGGAGAGTTAGGAACTGTTTGAGGTAGAGGATTTGTTTCTTCTATTTTATTTTATGTGAAACTGTATTGTAAGATTACTAAATACCAATATATGATAATGGAATTGGCATAATAAATATTTTAACCAGATAAAAAAAATTGATATCGATCGTATGTTATTGCCTCATGTTTTGCTAGGTAGTGTGATATCTATTCATGATTTGATTAGCTGTTCGTTCTTGATGGAAATCGGTAAAGAACGTAAATTGGGATTAATTGATAATTATTGACTAATGATAAAGAGGAAAGTAAACGAATCTGTTTCTTATTTTAATTTTTATTTTTATCAAAATAGTATAGTAAGCATGTTTATTTATATGGGATAGCTTTATGATTAGGGTTCCCGAATTTGGAACCTATGTGTAACAAATATGTTAATTCAATATGGATTAAAGAACATGTTTTTTGATAATTCATTAAAGGGTTCTGAGTTACCCTTTTGATTTTTAGAGGGCCATGAGCCCTATTTATGTGATGTTGTATTCATGTTTCTTGTGTTGTGATGTTATCTTGGATGGCTCTTGTGATATGTGGGGTAATGGAGTCTTTTGGTTGTGGCAGCAGACGAGGCCTAGAGTGGCGAGATGCATCAGTTTATGCATTTGGGTTTTTGGGTAGGACACCAAGGATGATGGAATGGAGTGGATGTGATTATTGAATGCGTGGTGATTTTGACTGGTTTTTTATCTGCTTTTCTTTTCCCCACTGCTCAAGGGATCTGGTTGTACATACCATTCTTCCGAAATAGGCGAAGAAACTCGTGGTATGACATGTGCTTTCCGTGTTTAGCTTCTCAAGGAAGGATGGGTATATGCTATTTCTATTATCGGCAAAGACTCGATGGGCATTACATCTACTCACTGTGTTGATCACCCTTGTGTTTAGTAGAATAGAATGTTTTTCAAGAATGCCTGGGAATATGGGAAAGTAATTCTTTAATGAATAATTGAATAAATGGTGTTAGCACATGGGGATGGAGTTTCTGTAACCTAATGATGAGGTTTTATTTTTGAAGGAACAGTTGACTTATGTTGTGATGCTAATGAAATTTAATGTGGTATTGATCAGGGTGAATTAATTTTTAAAGAATTATTTAATGTATAGTGGAACTTATAAAAATAGAATGAAGTAATCTAATAAAGATCTTAAATGGTAGTGTGATTATAGGATACCTAGTCTTACATGTAGAAGCTCGGAGTCTGAGAGGTGTTAGTTGAAGTTGTTTCTAAGACTAGGTAATGCCCATAGTGTGGTTGTGAGATATAATATATTCTCTACTTTTTGTGTTTCTATATGATACTCCACCCTATCAATAAGGGTAACTGACACCCCAGGGATTTTGGGCCCTAGGAGGTGTTGTCCCCAGGATTACGATGGGAGGATGGATGGCTGACTACCCCCATTGTCCATGCTCTCTTCTCTTGGTAGTTACTGGTGCTGGTAGGCACATTGGAAAGTTTTCCCCATATATGTGTGTAGAGGGATATAATGTCTTCTGGTTATTCACACAAATATATTCTAGCTATAGTTTTCTATGGACTACTATAGGTGTAACATGTATATTTTGGGAAGTCTTGAAGATCCTTACTTGGTGTATGGGCTATAATGGCTTGAGATATAATACCCAGCGTATGATACACGTTATGTGAGCTGTGGTGGCTCCCAAAAAATACATGGTTACTTTGGTGTATGGATGTGGTGGTTTTGTTGCATGAGGTGCATACTGTGGTGCTTCACCCAGGTGTTTGTGGGAAAGCCTTTTTGGAGAGAGATGCTCAGGACGTATAATGTTGGGGAAAAGCGGCAAACTAGTGGGGAATTAGTAGAGCGATACCCTTGATATACATTATTATATGATATATTCTTGTATGCGTTACTTGGTTAGAGTATCCATGGTGAGTTTGGGAACTTATTATACCTATTTAGTTGACGAGTTAGTTTCACATGTTGTTCACTTTTCTCTAGCATGCTTTCTTTACTTTTTCATGAGAGGTTTCAGGGAGGATCCTTATGAATATACTGTTATACTCACCCTATGTATATATAAATAGTTTTCAGGAAACATGGAGCATATTGGAGATCAAGCTGATTTTTACAAGCTTGGGGTTGGAGTAGTTGTTCGAGCTGGTGGTTGCTGTCGTGTTTACATTCTTTTGGGTGCTTGCAGTTTTTCCCTTCCAGTTGTAGTACTTTTTCATGACATTTCATATTTGTACTTGTTTTATTGTTTATATTGCTGTATGAATAGGAGTTTATTGGTGTCAATCATATCTCTCTCTTCTGCATTTGTTCACTTAGAGGGTAATGCCTCCCATTTTGTGTGTTACTATACCCTCGGTGCTAGTCGCCAACCTGGAGCCTACTGTAGGCGGGACTCGGGGGTCATTATCTCCCTTCTCACATTGCCGGCCCAGGAGGGGTACACTTTGTGGGGAGGGGTTCGTGACATAACGTGATTCCAAAACACTACCATGATCATAGAAACAAATAAACAGAAAGTAATAATTTCTTGGAGTGACGCAAACATACCGCCGTGAAGATCAATCACGGAATGGATCAATCTATATTGAACATAGATTCCAAAAAAATAGATAAGGGATCTATATTGAGAGCCAAGTGAGCTATGGGAAAATGAATAAAATTATTTCCCATGGGACTCCCTAAAATATGACCTCCCAATTATTTTATGAAAATAGTCCTTTTAACATGTTGTTTAATCTATGAATCTAAAGTACACTGAAAAAATCATTTCCTTTTTATTAAAAATAGACCTCTTATTATTATAGGTCATGTAACCATTGCACAATGTGTACCACTTTCACACTATGTAAATATTTAATGAGTTGTGTTTGGAATCCAAGTATACATTTTGAAACCCCCTTAAGCATTGTTTAATTTCCCATCACATAGTATAAAATATCTAGTTTATATATAAGACTCCAAAATAACTCATGCTTTCTATGAACATGGGAATAAACCTAAAAATATGTTAACATATTTTTTCATAGACCCTATTAATTCAAACAAACATCTATCTCAAACATTATTTAATTTCTATAAAAAAATACTCTCCATCCTCATTAGTCCCAAAACACTCCCAATTATGTATGAAAATAAACAAATTGATGGAAAAATCCTGAAAGAGGGTATATGGATGTTACAAACTCCCTGATATAAGACTTTGTTTCCCTCATAAGTCATGAGAAAGAATTAAGTATGGTAAATAGATAAGGACACTACTCCCTCATCAATGATTCTCGTACCTATGTATCATGAGAATATGATCCATGCCTCCATAATATTCTAACCAACTAAGTTGATTTTCCATGCAATATATTCACCTGTGATTTCATGATCTTTACTATATATACTATAATTGAAACATCTGGTTGTAATCCAAACTTTTTATAACTCAGAATCTGAGAGGGGTCAGTATGGTATTTCCTAAGTTGTGATATATGGAAAACATCATGAATTCATGTCAAGTAAACTGTTAATGATAACTGATAATCAACCTTTCCAATTTTCTCAATGTCCTCAAATGGCCCAATGTATCTCATAGGAAACATTCAATGTTTTCTAGTCCAACGGTGAACAAACTGAGGATAGTCTTTTAAGAAAACCCAGTCACCTATAGAAAACTCTAAGGGATTATGTATCTGATACACATAATATTTCTATCGACTCTGCACTATAACCATAACTCTTCATATATCAGGAATCCCTATCGATATCAATTAAACCAAACTCGTTCACACCAAATAAGCTTCAACTACCATTGTGAAGCAAAGAGGTTACCTACATGAGAAACCATACAAAGCCTAAAAGGGGTCCATTTTGATTGATTACTAATGATTTTTATTATTGGAAAACTCAACCAATCCTAAATGGATATCACAAGATCCACAAATATCCAAGACACATGAATGAAAAAAACCCTCCAGAATCTGAATAACAAGCTCCATCAAATCATCTATCTCTAGATGATAAGATATACTCAATATAATCTGATTCCCCATCACCTATGGTAGAATTATCAAAATCCTTGAAGTAGACCTATGATCCATATCTGAAATAATAGATAAAGGTACACCATTTTACCTACAAAAATTCTTGATAATAAATCTTACACAGATCTTCTACTTGTACAGTGCCTTTGATTAGAATCAAATAACCGCACTTTCTTTACTAATCAATCACCTCTAAGATATATTTATCCTTTGAGAATTCAGCAGTAAACTAAAAAATTTCCATGGATACCTCATTCCATTTAAAAACTGACAATGGAATAGAATGAAGAAATCTTGAAGGTGGGAGATTCTCTGCATTTACCTATTGGAATTCATAATAGTAGTACATATAATAAGAAAATTCACACTTGATACCTAGCCACCAGAATAATTATTTCATGTCATAGTACATATGTATTGTTCATGGAATAATTATCCATGAATAAATATGAAAATAAGAATAAAAAATCCACATAGATTCTAGGATAGCAAACTTGTCCCAAAAACTAAGAATACCATCTAATGAGAGAGACCAACCAAAAATGGTCTCCCCACCATATAGGGTTTCTAAAATTCCACTGAACTCGATATCCTACTATTGATTCAACATAATTGACTCATGTAGAGATGGTTAAAATATTACACATGTGATAACTATACTAGAAACATCCTCTTGGACATCAAGATAAAATTGATAAAAAATACCAATAAGGATCCACTCATCCTACGATTCTTGAACAACTTGTGAGGGAACATTCCTTTTAATAGTGTCTACACTGACATTCCCCCTCCTTGGGGAGTAAACAATATTGAAACCAAAAGTATGAAGGTATTCCACCCACCACCTTTATTTGAGATTCAACTATATTACTGAGAAGATACAAAAAAAACTATTATGTTAAGAAGATACCATGAACCTTTCCCCAAAATTATAATTCTGCCAACACATAAGTGAATGCAAAATTTCTGAAATATATGAATCTTGAGTGGGGTAATTCATCTCATGTGATCAAAATTTATGAGATTCGTAATCCACTACATGATCATCGTTCATGACAAACCAACCCAAACTAGATCCAAAAGCATCACAGAAAACCACATACCCCTTACCGGGATCTCGAAAGATCCAATGGAAACTAATATTAGAATAAATTTCATCTCATCAAATGAATACTTCCATTTTCCAACTAATGTGAATTTCACTTCATTCCTAGTAAGGGAATTAAAAGGTGACTCAAACATAGAAAAATCCATAAAAACTACATCGATAGTATATGGTAAGATAATGGAATCTCCAAACATCAAAGACATTATATTGATCTTCCCCTGACAAAATAGCCTTCACTTTCTCAGGAAAAACTGATAATCCATTATAAGAAATCACGTGCCTCTAGAATTTGACTTCATGAATATATAAGATTCATTTTAAATATTTCCATATAAACATTGACTCCTCATTATTTATAAATCCAAAATCGGGTGGTGTCCATGTTTGTGCTCAGATCATAAATAAACTCAAATTTCATCTTGGAACACTATCACAAGAGTGTCAAGATAATGATGGAATATTTGATTCATCCAATCCATGAAAACTAATGGAGTGTTAGTCAAACCAAAATACATCACAATATATTTTTAATGCTCATACCTAGTCCTAAAATATGTCTCTAGTATATGTGACTCCAAAACATTGAGCCAATGATAACTTGACCAAATAAAAATACTTGAAATCCACTTTTCCATTTTAACTGCTCAAAAAAATCATATAGAAAATGAAAATTATATTTTTTTTTAATGCTACACAATTAAACTAATTATAGTCTACACACAACCAAAGTGAACGATATTCCATCTTTATGAGGATAACTGGGGGTGCCCAAGTTGAAACACCTGGGAGAATAAAACCCTTACCCACAAGATCATCCAAATAAATCTCCATACCTCTCAAATCCACTAGTTCTATGTGATAGAATGGTGTCGATATGGGATTCAAACCTTGAAATAGTTCAATTTTAATCTCTAACTCCCTCTCTATGGGAATTATAGGGAAATCATTGGGGAAAAACTCATAAAAATCCCAGAAAATGGCAGGGAAACCAACAATAAATTAAATTTCACTGGGAAAAACTACATAAGTATAAAAAATACTCTTGAGACTTGTTTTTGAAGTATAACTAAAACTATAACTTATGTCCCACTCTCCATGAATAACATATAATCTCTTATCATCCATACGAAATAGAACATGTTTGTGATAACAATCACCCAATGGTTGGTAACAATAAGAAAATCTATGATGATGAAATTAAATATATTTAGATAAATGAATAGAAAATCCCAAACTAGATATATATAAGCTATTGATAGCTCTAAAAAAGGACATTAAAACCTCTACTCATTCCTTTTCCAAAGATGTTTCCACTACTCTATAAAAAATTACATGAGATACAGTAGTAGGTAAATCATATTGATGAAATTGAAAGATATAAATGTGTGGGAAGAACCGGTATCAAATAATGAAATTTCTATTGAGGAAGCAATAAAGATGGAACCTCTGACTATTACATAACCTGCATATACCTCCACTAGAAACTCATCTACATCATAATGGTACTTCACTCCTAAGGCATGTGGTAGAATCCCTTTAGTCTTTAGAGAATCTTACTTTAATACAGTAGACCTTGGAGCTGATGATACCATACCATATTGACGTGTATACCTATCCTAATAGAAACAACGCATTTGGCCATAACATCCATAGTTGTTACACATATTTGTTAGCGCAGGAAAAGAAAATAACGTGTGTCTGGAAATGAAAATTTTATAACATTTTATAGGCATGAGACTATCTATAATCAGAGGTTCCAAAGAATATCCAAAATTACCTATCATATTTATTTCTTCCACCATAAATATATCTACTATTTCAGTACAATTCAAAATATTTAGCATAAATACATGTGATCTAATATTTAGTCCCAAAACCTGTAGGTACTTCTGAGCCTTCAATTGGTCACTCTTCACTACCTATGGTGAAAAAAATAAGCACACCAATTGGTGTATGATGATACTGCACACTCCCCCTATTGAAAATAAAGGAACTCCAAAAAATTCTCTTTCATCAGTGGCACTGCAAAAAATTCACGAATAATAGAGTCTTAAAACTATTCATGTCCTGGCCCACATGCCTATTCTCTTGTAACATGAAATCCCACCAATGATTTCAAGGACCCTCAAATGTGAACGATGAACACTTCACCCTGGTATTATCAGGTGTTTCCATGGCGTCTAATATCTGATCAATCATGTTAATACAGTACTCTACCTCTTGAGTTTCATTCATATCTCTAAAGGATGGTGGATTTTCACATAAAAACTCCCATGATCAATCCTTGTATCCTCTAGCTCCTCCATGTACCATAACACCTACATTCTGAGATTATGGAAAATTCTGGTCAACGGGTGAATAGCATACATAACAACCTTGACCATATTCTGATCTATTGAAGGATTCCATTGAGGTGAATTAGAAACACCCTCCTGAAGTAAACATAAAAAAATATTGGGGGAATATGACTGCACATAAAAACAAAATAAATGATCAGAAATAAAGAAAAATATACATTCAAACTAGAAAACCCATTAGAAAAAATTGATATTAAAATTAATAAATCAAAATGTTAGTCACACATCCCAACATCCCAGGGAAACTTGGGTCTCATCATAGAAATGGTTGGCTAGGTACTTCCCACAATCTACCCCTATAGTCCTAAAAATCTTATCTCAACTCTACCATAAAACCCAAGATAAGAAAAAAAAAGAAAACCTAAAACATTGGTATCAAACTCTAATGAACCAACCGGAATACCCTCACAAACAGGTACTCGGCCTAACCTTCCACATACCCAAAGGGAATTTCGGATTCCCATGATCTGGCGACAAGCACCCGAGCATCAAACAACAACAAAATTGAATAATTTATCCCAACATGTAGCAACTAAGTGTCACATATATATACAATATTGAGAGAAATATAAGAATATAAATATATCCCATAACTGAAATCAAACATCCCAATAGTGGAAGAAATCTCCAAGTACAATTCCAACCACAAAGGACAACTAAAATAGAAATAAAAAACTACTTCGTGTGATAGTGTGGGAAGACTCCCACTGTCTCACCACTAGCTACCCATCAATCTAACAAATATCCTCACTACCTCACTATTTCACCTTGACTTTCCCTATTTTAAATATGAATAAAAAGTTCTATGAACCACTAAATAAGTGTTCAGTGTGTGAGCTAATTGGATCAGTATGGTCCCACTCATATTTTCTATAATAAGTCTTTGTACAACAACACATGTTTAATATTTTTAAATAAAACATAAATTGTTAAGAAATAATGAAGTTATATTAAATCATGGAAAACAATTCCTTTTTCTAATTAATTATAAAAAAAGGATCGTATATCATTTTCAAGCATAATTTCCAATATCTTTTATCCAAGGACAAAGCATTCCTACAAAGACAAAACAATTAAAATCCAAAACAGTATAAAGAAATGAATAGGTAAATCATGCTAAGAAAACCAATAGGTATGGGGAGAATACTACTCATACCATACAGATTACTAGTTCACAACAAGCCCTAACAACACATACCTAATGAGAAATGAAACACCCCAAGAGTGAACATTCTAACAATGCCAATATCGTGTCTCTAGAACGACGGGCCTATGGATTAGAGATAATCCCCTTCAGAAAACCTCACAATGGAAATATTTATGATGGACCTAAGATAAACCTTCGAACCATATACCTAAGGATTACTATGAGCTGTAATTCATAAATCCTTTCAACATTAACATTTACCAAAATCTATGGAAACACCACTTTTTATCAAAAAAAACAACATTTACAAACCCAAAATAATTATGCCAAATTTGTTTATAAATAAATATACAAAAATATCACTAATATATTTTATCAACATAGGATATCAAGATAACCACCTACCTCTACACTTATGGTCTCACATACCCACAATGTATTCAACAATAAGATGACGAAACAACGACAATAGTGTCCCACAAGAACATACTGTAGATCTAGAAGAAATCAAGAAAAAAACAACATGGGTAAAAGAACCAACAATATGATTCTACGACACTACTATGATCAAAGTATCAAAGAAGCAGAAATACTTAATTTTTGGAAGTTATGCAAACCAACTTTCACATTAATCTATCGCTGAACGGGTCAATCCAGATCAAAAGGATAATCCAAAAATTACTAAGGAAGGGATCTAGGTAGAAATCCAATAGAGCTATGAAAAAATGAATAACATTATTTCATATTAATCCCCCTAAAATCTGACCTCCCAATAGTTACATGACATCTAACCATTCTATACAACGTGTAATCCACATCACTTAAGTATACCAAAAAACTCAGTGGATTTTTATTAAAAACTGAACTTTTATTATTACACATTGTGTTACTATTACAAGGAATCTGTCACTTTAATTTTGTGTAAATTGTTCACGACATATGTATGGTGACAATGTACACATCGTGTTACCCCGTTATGTGTTGTGTTACTTCCCATCACATAGTGGGAATGTCCATTTTCCCACATTAAACTCAAAACACCTCAGGCATTCTCTAAACTCGAGAGGAAGAAGAAATATCCATTAACACATTTATACCTAGCCCCCATTAATTCAAAAAAAACATATATCCTTGATCCTCATGTCAATTCCCCAAAAAAATAAGTTCAATATCCACAATAGTCCCAAGAAACACCCAATGAAGAAGGATAAAATGATTGATATAGGAAATACCCAAAAGAGGGTAACATTAAGTTATAGCATCACCAGAACATCGTAAACCATTAAACACAATTTTCTAGATCTATTCACGAATCACTAACATTATCACTGACCATGAGCAAGACATCGATTCTAAACCCAAACATGCAGTACCAATTTATTTCCCTCAATATTTGTTGAATAATGAAAAGTTAATGGGTATTTTTCAAACCATCGTAAAAATAAAATACAGATGAATTTTTTTTGAAGAACAAGGGAATAAAATCAGAAAATAGAATCATGTTGACGAGACCTAAGCCACTATTCAGGTTCAACTCAATATGTTTCCATGAAAATGATGAAAAAGAATAAAACAAAAAATTATACGCCAATAAAATAAAAAATTAAACATCAATTCTTAATGTTTGGAAGATAAATTATCAAGTGTAATCCAATGATCAACCCAAGAATTAATTTTTATGGTAATTAATTCATATTAGACATATTTAAAATAAATAAATGATTAATCTAACCTACAAAAATTTTCATACCTTGAGTTTGGATCAATCTATGATAAATAATATTTTCACGTTGATTTCATTTGTGAGATCCATGAACGCCTTTGTCAAACTAATCACAAAATCATGATCCGTTGTTGATCATCTAAGAATTATCCTCAAATGTATCCACTATCAATCTACAAGGATGTTTGGTTAGCTCTACGGGTTCAAAAAATGTAATTTTATTAGAGGGGATTTGGTTAGGTGATATAATAAATAGATAAATCATAATTTTAATAATTCGAAAATAATCACACTTAATCCAAACACATGAGTAACAAAAAGATCATGTTGTACCTAGGGTAAAACCTTCATTATGGATTTAATTGTGGTCTTATATTTCTAATACGAGACTCTTGTTTAGAGTTATTTGATTATGTCATTAAAACAATATGAAGATGAAAAACTATCTTTAATATGTTTATTATATCAAAATTCATAATCCCTGAGCCCCGAAATCCCATGCATACTCAGTTCATGGATTTGAAAATATTCGTTTAAACATTCCAAATCATCAAAAGTCAAAACAAATACCCTATAGATTTAATTATTTATTCCCAAATATATATGTTATGCTAGAACAAAACATCTATTGACTATTCCCAAATATGTTGATGTCGTAATGTTAGATGAAACAGATTTCATGTCTATTAAAATAAAACAGTTCATATCTTTAAGGGATATGAAATCAATACTAAATAAATAAACATAATGTTATATCATGGATGGATTCAGAATATATTATAGATTGGTAGTAGAGATTTTTGACATAATTAAAATCCATAATATAAAATGTTTCACAAAAAATATATCTAGAACATATTTTAATTTTTTTAATAAATATATATCATAAATTAATTTAACATATATTTAAAAAAATTAATATCCTCATTTTTTGTGATTACCAATATAATATAGATATATATTAGTAATAATGAAATTATAAATAAATTATGATATTAAAATTATAACTAATATGCATATTTAAAAACATATATTAGGTGAAATATATAAATATATATATGATTACTTATATGAATATTTATATGTTTAGAAAATATATGTTTTCGAAATAATGATATATATATGTGTGTGTGTGTGTGTGTGTGTCTGTGTGTGTTTTTGTGTTTACGATCATTTCAATTCATTTTTTAATTATAAATTTAAATTTATAAATTAAAAATTACATATTTAACTATATTTATAAATGTGTAATTATTTCTTCATTATTATATTCAGGTATAATTAATTATTGACAAACATATAAACCATCATTTAAGATGAATTTAATTTGTTGCAAATAAGGCATGTTTTCCCCCAACATATTGGTGATGGATTCAAATATTTTCTAAATAAGTATGGAATCCACAATGTATCTAGGATGGTATTTCGATCTGTCCTATATTATGATAGGATAATAATATTATATTTTACTAATTCTCTACCAAACCCAATTAATTTATGAGATATATTTTTTTCTCACGTGGATTTCAAATCCCTCTAAGACAACTATATATAAAATTTTCAAACAGAATTAAATATTTATAAAATTTATTAATATATTATAATTATAAAATTACGAAATAAATTTATATATAAATATATAGATATATTTAAGGAATTTTTTAAAAAAAAATAATTTTGGGTGTGTATATTGATTATTAATTTTTTGTAGATATTTAATTAAAAAACAGACACACACACACATAGTTATATATATACTCTTGTCTCTCAAAACCTATTATTATTCTAAAAATAATCCATTTAATTCATTAAGTGGAATCCTTTATAACTTCTTGACATTAAAATAAATTACTAAAATACCATTATTACACATAACTCATACACACACATTGAACACCAACTCATTAAAAGATATCCTAGATAGGTTTTATTTCAATGTTCACTAATTCCTCCTTCTTGGACCATCCATTCCAGGGAGGATAAGGAAAATTAATAGCATTTGGGGTATTTTTTAATAACATAGATTTATGATCATTATTTATTAAACCAAATATCCAAATGAAATTTATAATTAGTTGTAATATATTTTTCTATTTAGTGAATTATAAATAAAGCTATTTCCATCGTTATAATCAAATCATGATATAATAATAAATTAAAATTGATTCTAATTTTGTTTACATCATCAAATTATAATTTAATCATGTAAATCCTATAACAGGGGATATTTTGGCTAAAAATATCATTTTTCAACCTCCTAAAATTACAAAAAAAATAGATTATAGGTTTTACTAGGGGAGGTCATATCCAAATCTAGTCTAGCCTCCTTTGTATCATCATCAACACCAATATCAGGATAGTGATTACAGTTATCCCCACTAGACATGTGTAAAATAAGATTTATAGTGCGTAAATAATCAATATGTTAAAACAAGGTGATCGTCTCAGAATGGAACCCTATAATTGTATTAAAAACCATACACAAAGATCCTGGAAAATAACTATAAGGGTATTCAAATGCATTTTAGGTACTAGGGATATGGTGTCCTCGCTCACTAAAGGGGATTTGGGTTTATAATCATAATAGAGAATAGGTTACTAAGGTGAGATTTCACAACATATAATCCACTATATTTCTCTCATTATGGTGAAGCAGGATACATAATCAAATGATAATTATGATTACTAATAAAATAGATTACTTTAGGGCGCTACTAGTTAGAAACTGGAATCCTTCTTTCATTTGAATCAATCAACTTAAAAGAACATGGATCAATAGCTATTGGATCCTCTATATCCATATGGGCTTAGTTCCCCATATTATTTTATTATATACAAATGTGATATTGGATAAAATAAAAAATGGGCGAATATACCCTTTTATAAAAAATAAGTTAATTATATTCAATGTAAATAATTAAGAGAATAAGGATAAAATTGAAATGTTTGAACTAATTTACAGTTTTGTATAAATATAAATGTTCAAATGTATACTCTTTACCTTTCTCATTCATATATAAATATGACACCAACTATAATTAAATATATGGCATCTGAAAGGAGATCAAAACCATTTACAAATCCTTTTTAATATCAAGATATTTATTCTAATACAATATTTTTTCAAACCTTATGGATTAAGTCGATAACCCTATGTTTCCTATAGAATTGGGAATGACCTCTTTGATTTAAGTTTCAAACATTCCATGTGGGTTCTAATGGTTTTTTTCATAGAACCAGAAACATACAATGATTCTATATCCATTTGGACCTACTTTCCAAAGGCAGGTGCTCATTAGTTATGGACTGATGAGACTTAAGAATTTTCATTGGTCGAGAGGATGGGAGGTCGGACTCGTCAGACCTTTTTGAGGGAAATTATTTTCTACTCTGGGACTCTCTTCATAGATTTAAGTTATTTTCATGAATCCTTATTAAATTACTAAGTATAAAATGAGATTTCCTTTAGATCTTACAATCAATGTTTAATAGGTAGGAAATTTAGATAATCTTTTATATGTATTCAATGTTATTCATTGATAAAGAATCATCTGTATTTTTTGGAGATTCTTAGTCAATGGTATCATTTAATACATTATATCAAAGTCTCATGGTCATTATTATGGCCATACTGGTTATAAAGCCACTCAGTAGGGCACTTGAAGTTTAGTTTCATTTATAAGGTCATGAATTATTTCAGAGTTCGGATCATACCCGCAGATGGGCTACCTATGTATCCTTTATTTAGAAAAGGAATCAGAACCCACATAGTTCGAGTAAGGGAGTATTATGTTTATGTATGATTGATGGCTCAAAGAAATATGTCATAATTACTTTTACACTATAAGCTCACGTGAATCATGCTCGATGTGAGAAACAAGAGGTATTGGTAAAACCAGAAAATTGTGCCACGAAAGATGAAATCATAGAATATGATGTGGGGATTATGTATGTTTGACGGCTCAAATACATAGAGATTGGGAATTATTTCAAAGAAGAAGTCCAGGAACATGGTCCATAAAGGTATATGTACTTTATGGAGATTTGGATACTCTAACTTGGGGCTTACTCTTGAAGAAGATTCCCAAATTAAGAGGGACTTATGATTGGATTTTATTCCTGAGAAGGAATCCCGGATCAAAAGGTATATTAAGATTGGTCAAGAGAAATTAAGACTGGGGCTTACTCCTAAGGAGGAGACCCAGGTTATAGGGATTTGAAGACTGGGGATTACTCTTGAAGAGGAGGCCTAGGTTAAGGGAATTTTAGAATTAAGGGACTTGGGGCTTACTCCTAAGAAGGATGCCCACATTTTTATATTTTGAGACTGGGGAATACTCCTGAAAAGGAAGCCCATGTTAAGGGAATTATATTTGGGGCTTACTCCTGATTAGGATGCCCAAATTTGGGAATTTTGAGACTTGGGATTACTCCTAAAAAGGAATCCCATACTTGAGAAATTACGACTGGGGCTTACTCTTAAGGAGGATGCCCAGGTTAGGGGACTTGGGGCTTACTCCTAAGGAGGATTCCCACATTAATAAGAATTTGGATGGGGGCTTACTCTTGAAAAGGAGGCCCAAGTTAATGATTCTCTCATCTTAAAGGATGAGGTTGAATGAATTAAATCTCTAACCATAGTGACATAAAGATGTATAAATCACTAGTTTTTGAGAAATGTTCCACAGAATTCTTTTCAGATAAGGAATCCAATAAAGGAAACATGCGATAAATGGATTTGAAGAGGGGTTTGAAGGCTGAATCTTGAATTGGAAAGGTGGATAGCCATAGGAGAGGTGAAATGGGAAGGAAGGGCACCCATAAAGAGGGGGCGCCCATGTCCTGCGTGGGCGCGCAAGTCCTGGTCGCGTAGGTGTACCTGCGGGACAGATGGGTACTTGCGCGATGGTCAACCCTTAGGGTAAAACTTGTGTGAGGTTTGGCTCAAGCCCTTAGTTCTATCCCTAGAGGCTTCTAGAAGAGTGGTGCATAAGTTTTGTTGATGGGGTAAGGCGGCGCGCAAGTGTGGCCATTTCTCTTCAGGGCTGACCACTTAGGCGCGCAAGTGTTGATGAGATTCAACATGTATCCCTTAATCCATCTCTTATGATCTTCCAGTCTAGGAAATAAATTACCTTAGAAGTGTTTGGAAGCTTCGAGAAGAGACTAGGGCACAGGGAGCTGAAATCTGAGTTTCTGGAATTTTTTTTCTTCCAAAACGGGGGGCTCACATGTGGTATTTATAGGCTAGAGAATACCCTGGGCTAATTTTCAAAGAGGGTGTGCAACTCACCTGCGCGAAAAATGGTTGGCGCGCAAGTATACTTGCGCGACCATGGTGGAACTTGCGCGACCCAAGGGAATTGGAATCTTTGTTCTTGCCTTTGTCAATTTTTTATGTTTCTTCAAAGTATGAATCGTTATGTGTTCAAGTTATTTCCCTTTTCAATTCGTTTAGACTCTGTGATGGAATGGAGTATTATCAAAAGTCCCCCCTCAGAGTTGGATCCAAATGAAATGAGGATGTAACTATGAGGAAAGAAAAAAACCAAGGAAACTTCAGTGCACAAGTGTTGAGCGCGCAGATGGCGTTGCGCAGGTGTTGATCGCGTTGGCTTCAGAGTACGCTGGCTTTTTGGCACGCAAGGTTGAGGCATCGATTATATATATGCATCCATGCTCAAGAAAAGTACCCGGATTTTAAATTTTTTAGCTCTCCCCGCGCAAGTTACCTTCGCCGCACTGGTTTCTCTGTTTTCCGTTGTTTCTTTATTGTCGCGCTGCTGTAGAGGTATTTGGACTTGTGCGGTTATACCTGTGCGCCAAAAAATTGCGCGACACATCCATACTTGCGCGACACAGTCATACTTGCGCACCAATATTTTGACTTGTGCGCCTTAATGAATTTGCGATTTTTTGGATTTCTACGTAAATTTTATGAAAAATCAACCCATTTAAGAGTTAATTTTTTCAGGTTTTGTGCTGATTCAATGGCTCCCAAGAGATTTGGAATGGCTGATAAACTGCATAGCAAGCGAATTGTCGATATGATGAGCATCATTGTAAATTATTACTATACCTTCTGCGACAACACTCTCCCATATTTGGATAAGTATTTGAAGAAGTATCATCATGACTTCCCCCAGAGGATTTATCTGCCTTTGTATAGCTGTGGTCATCTGGGAGAAGTTACCATTCCAGAGGAAAAGAACTATCTCCCAATTTCTTGGTTTCTGAATTACACCAATTTTCATCAGAAAATATCTCATGTGGAGGAGTATTTATAAATGTTGTAACCGTATAGAAGGCCTACATAATGTATCATAGCCCATGTACGCCAGATCTGAAACCTCATAAGCCCGAGCTGCAACCACATTGTCATCCCTCAATTTTACGAAACTCTTAGATGGATCAATCTAATGGCTGGAAGAGAAGTTGGGACTTTCATCCTTGAGGATGTGTGAAGCCAACTTCGATGTGGGCATACTGGGTGCGACAAACCCGTGCAAATTTTGTCGAGTATTTGAATGGATTTGTGATATATGATGTCGTCTGGGCTGGGAAAACATATGTTTACATGCATGATTACATCATCTCATAGATACTCATCAATTGGAGCCCAGAAACCAATTCATTCCATATGACTCATAGAGAAGTAAGCATCAGTCTTTGGGATGTCCACAAGATCTCAGGGGCTCAAATTTTGGGTGATATGTATGATGGATTCATTTCTCCCAAGGTGACTTGGAATGATTCCGAGAAGACTTCGGCTTTAGCTCAGGAATTATTGAAAATATTCCTCAATCTCAAGATTTCAGAGACCTTCTTCTCTCATTCTTGAAATGATATTCATCCAGAGGAGTGGATGAATATGTTTCTTATCAAGATGCAGGAGAAGGAGCCGAAGGAGAAGGGATCGAAGGAGAAGGGATCGAAGAAGAAGGGACCCAAGGAGAAGAGGCCCGCTCGTCCTACCACCTACCCCAAACAGAGAAGATGGGTGCTCTTGGCACATTCTGGCCGACCCTAGAAGTTGGAGAATTTGAGAAGTGGGGATGCAAAGTGAATCAGAGAATCCCATAGAAGACTCGTCTGGCGGGCTTCTTGGCCTTTTGGATTAGTGTTTATCTTTTTCTAGTTAGGGACTTGAAGGAAGGCGTCAGGCCAGGGACCTTCATTATTGTAGCCAAGTTGGATGAGGGGAAAATGGTTGGGTTGTCTACCCCCATTCTAGCAAATATTCACAGGATTTTAATCCATGTGTTCATGGGAATGTCTCCTTTGAGAATAGTGGGACCATTCCAAGTTTTTTGGGGATGGATCACCACTCACTTCAGGACGTATAATGTACAGAATGGAGTACAGATTCCTAGAAGTTCATTCAGGCCATCAGTGCAGGCATTCTCTGTAATTGCTCGAATAGCTCTCAATTTTTATGACATGATGGTGTGGATAAGCATGCATAAGAAATTAAAGTTCTTTCCTTATGGAAATCCACCAAACGGGCGGTTTGTTGATGATGGAACTGTCAGTCTGGAATTAAGGGCATACATGATGGCCTGCAGAGATGGTGTACTAGTCACCAATATTGACGGATAGATTTTATGGGAGTCCTATGCTTCATATAGATTTTCACATCAATTCAAGTGTTTGCAGCAGACTGATGTATCTCCCCCCATGAATATCATGTCAGAGTAACATCTGATGGTTTCCCATAAACTATGGTAGCTGACATCTAGGTATAATACCAGAGAAGTTTTTGATCTACCATTTGATAAAGAGTTAAATAAATTGACTACATGGTATGCCAAAAACCGGATAGCATCATACCCTAGAGGGGTGCTGAATCACCCGGTTGTTCAGGTGGGGAAAAAGAAGAGAACTGTAGAGAAAGAAACCCTTCCTCGTGAAGGTAATGCTTCCCCAGCTGAAGCTGGTTCTCCGGATTCCTCATCTAGGACTGACTCACAAGATTCCAAAGATTGGGATAATGAGGCACACCAAGCGGCAAAGAGGCCTCATGCCCGATAAAATCCTCCTACCAGAATAAAAATACCCACTCTATCAACTCCTTGTAAGTTACTTCATTGTGGAAAATTAATCACCATTACTTTATAGAGAAACAAGTCTTATTTTCATATTCTATATTTGTAGTTCCAGGAGATGGGAAGAAGCTGAAGTCCACGATTGTAGGACCTTCCTCAGAGCCTTCTGGTACACATACTAAATATCTACAACTAGAGGCTATCCAGACTTGGTGGAGTTTATACTGTAATGCTGAAACTGCCTGGCTGGATTTGTGCGAGGGGTTACACCTCCCTGGAATAGGGAATCTTCTGGCTTCTGCAGATATATGTTTCAAGGATAACCCCGATGAAGTGAGGGCTTATATAAGAGAGCTGTAAATTCAAATATATTCCACTAATGATTCCATTCCTGTCACTACGTGGTTGAAGGAAATGATTGATTATGGCACCACTGAGGGGACTGGTGGTTCTGGAGATGAGGAGTGGCACGTTTATGTGGCTCCTAAAGATGTAAGTTTCTTTCCATATTTTCATTTCAACTTGATTTCAGTCAAAGCTTTGTTACTCAAGGAAATTATTTTTTTCATCCTACAGCTTGCAATGAAAGGAACTGTTGAGGTTCCATCTCCACAGTATAGCCCTGGTGGTACTACCATCGGGGATGCTTCTGAATCTCCTCGCGAGTCAGTTGAGATATCTCCAGGCTAGTAAGCCATGGAAGAGGAGATGGATATGGCGTTCCAATCTCCAATTCATGTACCTGTAAAGGAGATTTCCGACACTCCCAAAAAGCCCAAGAGACAACGTCATCGAAGGAAGAAGTCCACAACTAAACGATTCACCAGTAGTGGGAAGTCCTTCAGATAATCATGATTCTTAACCCATGAAAAGGTAGTTCATACTTCTTCGGATTTCAGGGCTTCTTAAATTTCCCCTCTGAGGGAAAGGACTAGCCCTCCTTTAAGGATCACGAAGGGTATTGGTGAACAATTACAAGTTCAGGATGACTTGGTTTCTCTTAGAGAAGAGCCAGCGTCTGTTCCCATTATCCCTCCTGTTGTTGTTGCAAGAAGAGAAGAGCCTACTTATGGTATGTTAACAATGTTTCATAAAATGTTGAATGAAAAATCAACTGACTTATATTCTGTGATACTTTAGGTTCAACCCATGCACTCGAGATTTTGGCGGCCATTGCTACTGACGCCACTATTTTATCTGAAGATGTTGTCCAGGGTCAGAGACCGCAGGATGAAGGTTTCCTAGAAGACATATCAAATGCTCCCACTGGTGAGATTAACCAGGATTATGAGATTAAATTAGATGAAATTATGGGACTTGGTGTATCTTTTGAAGATTTTTTAGATCATGTTAAATTAACATGTAACTTAAAAGATTATGGACATGAGTGTTATCCTTCATCCTATTAAAAAATAACTCTTTATTACATGTTGAATCATGATCAGTTGAAATGTGCAGTTCAATATGAGAATGATGATGGACTACCAATTCCTAAATGGGGTACAGAAAACCCTTCTATTGTAGATACAGTAGCCCAGGTGGAGCTGAACCCCATAGAGCTTCCTCAAACTCACCCTGAAAATCCTGTTTAAGCTAGGAAAGATGGGGAGGAGCCTTCTCAAGTTACTGATTTACCATTGGGTAAGGGATAACATTTTTTTGCGACTGTACTTAATTTGAAAGAAAGAAAACCAACTTTTATTATTCATTGAAACTATCCAAAGCGTTCAATTTATTATGCATGGGCATCAATTTTAGTGGCTAGATCTGGAGGTGAAGCCTCAGCCTCTTCCCCAAAGGGAATTGAAAGTGAAGATACACGGGTCAGGGGGGGAGGAGCAGAACATGGATCTTCCCTAAGTGCATTAATCTCGGATTATATTCTCCCATGTGATAGTGATGCTGAGTCAGATCCAGAAGTATAAAAGGTGCTCCAATTTTAATGATGAAAGGCATGGAAAAACATATGGAAGATCATATCTGAAGTTCCTCTTGAAGATCTGTCATCGAATATCCCACGTTTGTCGTCCTTGTTTGTCATGTTGGGAGTTGGTGGTTTTGGATATCAAAAGATCCATGTCGTGGTAAAACAAGACATCATAAGAAGGGAGCAGGAGCAAAAGTGCCGTCAAGATTTGACCAGGGTGAGGATGTTATCCAATATCAGTGAATTTGAGGCTTCAGTATCCCGAGGTGAGGCTGATTATGCTGGAAAGATGAAGGAGATAAAGCATAAGATCGATGATAAAGTCATCCATCAGATGCACCTTCAACAACAATTAGTGCTCTTACTAGGGAACTTGACCAATTGAACAATTCCTTGGAAGTAGCTCAGATGAATGATATGAAATCCATTGTAGATTCCAAGAAATCACTCCATCATGCTGAAAATAGTAAAGTTGGTCGAGAGCATGAGATTTAAGTGGCAGCTGATGAAGATCGGGACGTTGTACATCAAGTGAAGACATATGTTGACATCCTCTTGTAATTTCTTGGAAAAGATAAGAGACTCCAATCTATGGATGTCCTTTAATTCTTTTTCATCAAATGAAAAACATTTTCACCTATAATCATTTGTGCCAGCATTTTCTTTTTACCTGCTTTAAATTTTAACCTAATCCAACAGGCCTACTAAGCATAATTCGATTTTTTCATGGATTATTATAAATAACCCTAGAATGTTTTGAATCTTTTTATTGCTCAATGTTACCTAAAATCATACAAAATGTATGTTTAGTAAGCTGGAACATGACATTTATTCAGGGTTCCCTTGTCATTTGTGTGCAGTTTAACATCATGCACGTCAGACATAAAAAGGGTAATGTTTAAGGTCGAAATAGCTTTGACCGAATGAATTATAATAAACTCAATTCCTTGGAAAGTTGTTTGAAAAAATATTACCACACTCTTGTTTGAGGGAAAATATGTAAACTAGGACTTAGGAAAATTTGAATACAAGGAATGATATGAAAAAGGGCTAAAATTCATTAGAAGAAGTAGATCCCAAGAATAAAGTTACCGTTATTTAACAAACCCGTTAGGGGGTTGAATTATGTAGGGCCACCTAAGGGCATTGGTTGCATAGTCAAATAATAGAATCTTTTGGCTGATAGGTCTGGTTTGAAGACTACTTATGTAAGGCCACCTAAGGGCACGTGCTGCATAGTCAGGCAAAATAACTCTCAGAAATTTACTTTACTACTGCTAAAAAGCTAGTGAAAGTTTATGGGGAATCAAATTTTCTAAAGCATAGAGTTTGCTGTATGGAGAGAGGTACTTAAATATACAGAAGATATTTACAGACAATTTTGTCTAAGCACTGGATGAATGTCACTCCTATGAAGGTCTGACCCGAGCGTAAGAAGAGAAATATTATCCATAGACTTTAATTCTTTCAATTCATGAAAAATATTATGTGACAAATATGTTAAGTATGGCCATTTTTTCAGATCCCTATATATTGTTTTTAAGACAACTAAGGACAAAAGAGGTTTTATTCCCAAGATGAAGTTACCATTATTTAACAAACCTGTTAGGTGGTTGAATTATGTAGGGCCTCCTAAGGGCATTGGCTACATAGTAAAATAATAGAATCTGTTGGTGGACAGGTCCGTTATGAGAACTACTTATGCAAGGCCGCCTAAGAGCACGTGCTTCATGGTCAAGAAAAAGAACTCTTGAGTTTTGGACATTTTGTTACCAGAAGTCTAGAAAAGGGTTATAAAGATCTAAAAATATTTAAGGTTAGGATTATGACACATAAAAATGTGTATTGTCCAATGTATGTATGTTTCCCTTAGAATTCGGGGATGACCTCCTTGATTGAAGGTTGAAACATTCCAATCGGTTTCTTACTGGTTTGTTCGTAGAACCAAAAACATCCAATGATTCCACATCCATTTGGACCCACATTCCAAAGGTAGGTGCTCATTAGTTTTTGGACAGATGAGGCTTAGGAATTTCCATTGGTTGAGAGGATGGGAGGTCAGACTCATCACACCTTTTTAAGGGGAATTATTGTCTACTTCGAGGCACTCTTTATAGATTTAATTTATGTTTGGGAATACTTATTATAGTACCAAGTGTAAAATGATCTTTCCTTCAGATCTAACAATCAATGATTAAATATGTAGGATATTTTGAGAATATTTTATATGTATTCGAGGTTCGTCATCCATAAATAATCATCTGTATTTTTTAGAGATTCATGGTCAATGGTATCCTTCGACACATTTATATAGAAGTATCTTGGTCATTATGATGACCATGCTGGTTTCAAAGCCACTCAGTGGGGCTCTTGAAGTTTATTATCATTCATAAGGACATGGATTATTTCAATGTTGGGATCGAACCCACAGATGGGCTGCCTACGTATCCTTTGTTTAGAAAAGGAATCCGAACCCACGTAGTTTGAGTGAGGGAGTATGATGTTTACGATTGATGGCTCAAAGAAAGATGTCATAATTACTTTTACACTCTAATCTCATGTGATTCATGATCGGTGTGAGAAACA
This sequence comes from Viscum album, assembly GCA_963277665.1. NCBI lineage: Eukaryota > Viridiplantae > Streptophyta > Magnoliopsida > Santalales > Viscaceae > Viscum > Viscum album. Next base: position 710,119,801 of record OY728163.1, read on the forward strand.
AGAGTTATTGGTAAAAACCAAAAAATTGTTCCATGAAAGATGCAATCATAAAATAATGTGTGGCTTATGTATGTATGACTACCCAGATATATGAAGATTAGAATTTACATCATGGAATAAATCCAGGAACAGGGTCCATAAAGGTATATGTGCTTTATAGAGATTTTAATATTCTTACTTGGGACTTACTCCTGAAATGGAGGCCCAAATTAGGATAGGACTTATGATTGGGTTTTACACCTGAGAAGGCATCCCAGATCAAAGGTAAATTAGGACTGGTTAAGAGAAATTAATACTAGGGCTTACTCCTGAGAATGAGGCCCATGTTAAGGGACAAGAAAAATTAAGGGACTAGGGGCTTACTCCTGAAGAGAATGCCCATATTTGAGACTGGGGATTCTCCTGAAAAGGAGGCTCAGGTTAAGAGAATTATGGTTGGGGCTTACTCCTGAAGAGGAAGCCCAAAATTAGGGGACTAGGGCTTACTCCTGAAATGGAGGCCCATATTTAGGGAAATTATGATTAGGAATGACTCCTAAAAAGGATGACCAAATTAATGAGGACATGGGTGTTACTCCTAAAGAGGATGACCATATTTGGAAATAATTACTGGGGATTACTCCAGAAAAGGAGGCCCATGTTAAAATAGTTCTCTCATCTTAAATGATGAGGTTGAATGATTGAAATCTCAATCTTTAGTGACATAAAGAAGTGTGAATCACTAGTTGTTGAGAGATGTTCCACAGAGTTAGGTTCAGATAAGGAAGAAAAATCAATAAATCATGCAATAAATGGCTTTGAAGAGTTTCTTGAATACTGAATATTTAATAGGAGAGTTGGAATGGCATAAGAGGGATTAAATGGGAAAGAAAGGCCCCGAAAAATGCAGGGGCGCACAAGTCCTGGTAGGCGCCCAAGTACTGTGTGGGCGCGCAAGTCTTCATCACGTAGGTATACCTACGCGGCACATGGGTACTTGCATTTTTGTAAACCAGCATGGTAATACATAGGAAATCCTTGACCAATGCCTTTAGAATTATCCTGAGGTACTTCTAGAATAGTGGAGCACAAGTGTGAGGAAGTAGGGTGGTGCACAAGTATGTTCATTTCCCTTGAGGGTAAAACACCTTAGGCACGCAAGTGTTAGTGAATTATAAAACATAGATCTTACTCCTCTTGTTTATACCTTCCATTCTAGGTAATGAATTAACATGGATGTGTTTGGAAGACCTGAAGAAGAGACTTGGGTGTTCAGAGCTCTAAATATGAATTCTAAGAAATATTCATCATTGCAATGGGGGGCCCGCAGGGTCTATTTATAGGCTGGAGAAGTCCCCGGGTGGTTATCCTTTAGGGCACGCAAGTCACTTGTGCAACCATTAGGTGGCGCTCAAGTATACTTGCACTACAGTGATGAAACCTGGAAGGCACATGTGATTTTGAATCCTTTTTCATGCCTTTGTCGATGTTTTATGTTTTCTTCAAAGGATGAATCAATTTGTGCTAAGTCATTTCCCTTTACATTCTTTTAGACAATGTGACGAAAAAGGAGTGTCAACAAAAGTCCCCCCTTAGAGTTGGATCCGAATGAAATGAGGATGTGACTCTGAGGAATAGAATAAAACCAAAGGAAAGGCAGCGTGAAAGTGTTCAGTGCGCAACACTTGGCCCGCAGGTTCGAGTCGCGTAGGGATGGAGTGCGCTGTATGGAGCGCGCTAGGTGTAGGCGAGCAGGTGGGCTGCCTGGCCTATAAATAAGCGGTCATTATCCATGCATAGCATCTGATTCCAGATTTTCGAGCTCTCACCGCGCAGGTCCCCTTCGCCACGCAAGTTGCTCATTTTCCACTGTTTCTTCGTTTTCGCGCTGCTATATAGGTATTTGGACTTGCGCGGTGATACTTGCGTGACAAAATATGTGTGGCACAGCAACACTTGCGTGACACATCCATACATGCGCGCCAAGTTTAGAATTTCGCGCCTTAATGCCTTAGCCATTTTTTTCAAATTTCATTCACAAATTTTATGAAATATCAACTTACTTAAGAGTTAATTTATTCAACTTTTGTGTAGAATTAATGGCTCTTAGAACAGGAAGAGTTGATGAACTGGCTAGCAAGCGGATTGATGATATGATAAACATCATTAGCCATGATTACTATGATATCTGCGATAGTACTCTCCTAGATTTGGCTATGTACTTGAAGAAATATCATCTTAATTTCCCACAGAGCATCTATATGCCCCTGTATGGTCATGGTCATCTCCAGGGAGTCAATGTTCCAGATGCAACGAATTATATGCCTGAGATGCAGCTGCACTACTACTCCTCTATTTTCGTTATGCTATTCATTATAAGAAACAACCATGGTGTAAACTTTCAAATTTTTCCTCCATGTCATTTCCTTGCAGATATGAAAATGGAAAACCCGTGGGCTGAAATGTTTTCCGTTTACGGTAGGTGGAGAGAAGACAAACATGGCATTAGAGCAATATCTGAAAAGAGTAATCTCTCCAAATGGATCTTTACTTCCAATGCTTCATTCTCAAATCCATGTATCCATATTTCATGTCTCTTGGAAATAAACAGAGTCACTATTTGATCAACAAATTTTTTTTTCAAACCGCACTCAAGAACATTATTTTACAATTATTCCAAGAAGAGCTGGTATCACTGCATCTCTTATGGTATTCAGTTGAATCAATGAATTCCAGGTGGCTGCTGATGAAGCTCGGGATGCCGTAAATCAAATGAAGAGTTATGTTGAAAGACTTTTGTAATTCCTGAAAAGGAGAAGAGTCTACAGTCTGTGGATGTCCTTCTAACTCTTGTGCATCAATAAAAAACACTTTCACCTTAAATAATTTGTACATGCATTCTCTTTTTCTATCTGCTTTAAATTTACTTAATCCAATGGTCCTAGTAAGCATAGTTTGATTTTTACTAGGATTAATTTAAACTACCCAACAAACATTGAAACTTTTAATTGTTCAATATTACCTAAATGATACAAAATGTACGTTTAGTGAGCTGGAACGTGACTTTTATTTAGGGTTCCCTTGTCTTTTGAGGGCAGTTTAAAGACATGCACGTCAGACATAAAAATTATAATGTTTAAGGTCAAAATAGCTTTGACCGAATGAATTAAAATCGACTCAATTCCTTGAAAATTTATCTGAAAACATATTAACACAATCTAGTATGAGGAAAAATATGTAAACTAGGTCTTAGGAAATTTTGAATATGAGGAATGATATGAAAAAGGGCTAAAAGTCATTAGAAGAAGTAGTTCCCATGAATGAAGTTACCAAGATTTAACAAACCCGTTAGGGGGTTTAATTATGCCGAGCCACCTAAGGGAATTGGATGTATAGTTAAATAAATAGCATCTTTTGGCTGACAAGTCTATTATGTAGAATGTTTATGCGAGGCCGCCTAAGGGCACGTGCTGCATAGTCAGGGAAAAGAACTCTCATAAATTTACTTTCCTAGTGCTAAAAAGCTAGTGAATGTTTATAGAGATTCAAATATTCCAATATATAGAGTTTTCTGTATGGAAATAGGTACTTGAATATAGAGAAGATATTTCCGAAAAAGATTATCAAAGAACTGGAGGGATATCACTCCTACAATGTTCTGACCCAAATGTAAGGAAGGAGAGTATAAACCATATACTTGAATACTTTCAGATCATGAAAAAGTATATGGGACAAATATGTTAAGGATTACTATTTTTGCGGATCCCTACATACTGTAATTTAAGACCAATAAGGACAAAAGAGGCTTTCTTCCCAAGAATGAAGTTACCAGTATCTGACAAACCCATTAGGGGGATGAATTATTCCGGGCCACCTAAGGGAATTGGATGTGTAGTCAAATAAATAGCATCTTTTGGTTGACATGATCATTATGAAGACTGTTCATGCAAGGCCGCCTAAGGGCACGTGTTGTATAGATAGGTAAAAGAACACTCAGAAATTTGACCTTTTTGTAACTAAAAGTCGTGAAAAGGGATATGAATATCTAAAAATATTTAAGGTTAGGATTATGACACATAAAGATGGGTATTTTCCAATGTATACAATGATACACAGATCAATGCTAACCATAATCATGTTGTGGCTGGATCCTGAATTGAAATGTTGGACTTCACTACGTATCCCATAAGGATGGGAATCAAGCCATACGTAGTTCTTAAATTATAGTTTAACGTCATGTGGGGAAAAAGGATTAGAGATCTTAGTATAGGGTCAAAGAGCTTGGTCCATTGTAAGAAATACCCAGTGTCTGTTTTCATGGGGACTTTTCAGCCAGGGGACTCAAAGTGGAATTTGGGGTTAGGCCCAAAAGACATGGGCTGGATTCGAGGGACACTCGAACGTTCCTACATATCCCATAAGGATGGGAATCAAGCCCACATAGTTCTAGAAATACCCTATGTACAAATTTGGTTCATACATGTGATAGGTGAAAGGGGACATTAGTGCAATGATGGTTTAACCAAAGATAAAAGGTTTGGCGATTTCCATGTATGCATGTAGTATTTGATAAGAAACATGATAGAAAAATCAATGTAAATAATGGTTCCCTCTCTGGTGAGGGTATCAACGAATATTGTAGTTTATTTTCATACTGGACAAAAGTATTGTATATTTTAACGTCGTAGAGCAAGGAAGAAAGTGAACCAATGTAAAGATATTGATTCTGGGGACAGTTTCAGGAATCAACATCGTATAAGATATATGTGAACCGATGTGAAAAGATTGGTTTTGGGCTAGAACCTTGGGAGGTTTCCTACGTACCCAGCCTGGAAGGCAATGATCAAAGACCATGTAGTTCAATTAAAGAATGAATTAACGATCATGTTGTTCTTGGGGACAACGACCCTAAAAAATTATTATGTTTGGACTTACACATGGTTAGTATCCCAGAGAGAGTGTTATGGTAGAAGTTTTCTCTAAGCTCACGTGAGTCATACTTGGTGTGAGAATCAAGAGGTAGCAACAACCCTAACAATGCTCAATTTAATGTCATGTAGGACATATGAAGGGACTATGCGGTTTAAAGTATTGCAGTTAGGACTATTGGTGCTACACAGTTTAGTTTCATGTAGTAGGGACAAAGGATAGTTTAATTTCATGTCAGACGTATTAAAGGGCTTTCTGTACAGTTTAGAGTCGTGTAGTTAGGACGATGTGGACAATACAGTTTAATTTCATGTTGGACAAAAAGAAGACTGTGCAGTTTAATGTCATGTAGTGAGGACAAAAAATTACATTATTTAACGTCATGTTGGACGTATTAGGCACTTTTCACAGTTTAAGGTTATGTTGGACGAAAGTGTGAATAGTTTAAGGTCATATGCATGGACCGTTGGATATACTGGACGTAGGGAAATTTTATACATTTTAGCATCATGTAGTTTGGACGGTACAGTTTAACGTCGTGTAGGACGATATAGGGAAATATAGTTTAACGTCATGTTGGACGAAAAAGAAAGATTCAAATAGTTTAAGGTCATATGCATGGACCATGGATGATGCAGTTTAACGTCTTGCTGGACGGTGGTGCAGTTTAAGGTCATACCAGACCAATTTTGATATATTTTGTGTTTATACAAAATAATTCTTCAAAAATCTGTCATTGGTTGGAGTAGTGATGAGTTCTCCATCCATTGAGATTAAAGAATATGCTCCATTGGAGTAGACCCTTTGTATTGAGTAAGGTCCTTCCCATTTTGGCTCAATCTGGGGAGGTTTCTTTCATGGTATCATTGGAGTTCTGAGAACTAATACCAATTCTCACTGAGTGAATGAATGAAGACAAACTTTTTTGTTAAAATCTCGTGCTATTTGATTCTGATAGACTTCTATGTGGTGCAAAGTGCACAATCTTTTCTCATCTAATCATTCCAATTCATTCAATCACTTTTGAGATTTTTCGTCTGTAGATGATTGATCAAAAATGTAAAATCTGAGTGAGGGTAGTTAAACTTCAATTTGAAAGACTACTTCTATTCCATATACCAATGAATATGGAGTTGACCGCGTTGTAGTGCGGGTGGTAGTCCGATAATCCCATAAAGCATGAAAGAGATTATCAGGCCATGACTTCTTATCTATATCCACCATATTTTGAAGTATATTTGAAAGATTCTTGTTGAAGGATTCTATCTAGCCATTGGCCACTGCATGATACCGAGATGAATGGTTGGATTTGATGTTGTATTCTTGATACAACTTCTTCACCTTGGATGAACAAAAGTTGGGGCCATTGTCCGTCAATATGGTTTGAGGGACACCAAATCTGGTAATGATGTTAGACTTCATGAAGCTAAAATGCATTTAGAACTGACTTCCTTGAGAGGTATTGCCTCTGCCCATTTGGAAAAGATGTCAGTAGTAGTAAGAATGTACTTAAACTGCTTGGCCGTAGCTGAAGGGTAAGTTCCCACCACATCCATTCCCCATGTGGCTAATGACCATGATTATTTAGCTGTATGAAGAAACTCTGGAGGTTGATGAATTAATTTGGCATGATCTTGTCATGAATGGCACTTCTTTGTGAAATCAACACAATCTTGTATAATTGAAGGCCAAAAGTATCCAAGCCTCCGAATTTGATCAGACAGTCTATGTCCAGACTGGTGGGCACGACAAACATCATGCATGCACATCTTTCATTACATCCATTGTATCTTCACCATTAATGCATCTGAAGATAACTCCATAAAACCGTTTTTGTAGAGAATTTTCTCTAGGTGATTTGGGCTATCATAAAGAGTAAAATTGACCACACGTCGCCAGATTTGTTCTTTCTCAACTCTATCAGGTTGAAGTGTTCCATCTTGAAGGTATTCCCTGATATGTGACATCCACCATGTAGTATGACCATACAGTTCAGGAATTGGACTAATTTCATTAATTTCCTCTATTATGATTCGAAATAAGGTGAAATTGCACGACGGTGGACAATACTGATGGTTGTCTCATCCCGATTTGCATCTACCAGATCTGTGGCAATATTAGCCAGTGCATTAGCTTGGGCATTTTGTGATCTTGGGACATAAGGAAATGTCGATTACGAAGGGAATTCCGCCATTAAATCTCTAACATAATCATACAAATGGATTAGTTCTTTTTTTCTGATGGCATAATCCCCATTGACTTGTTTGATTACCATGTCTAAATCACCTTTCACCTTTTAAGTGATTCACTTTTGCTTGAAGCGAAAATACAAAACCTGCGATAAGAGCTTTGTATTCTGCTTCATTATTGGTACCACCTTCCCACAATAAGAAGGAATAAGGTAACAATGCCTTTTCTGGAGAAATCAGAAAAATTCCTAAGCCAACTTTGTTAAATTTAGGATTATCCATTTTCCACCCTGTTGTACTTCTGGAAGCACCATCAAAATACATTTCCCATGCATGATGACATTCTTGAATATATAAGACTACCTCATCAGGGGGTTCAATATTTGAAGATGTGTCTTCCACTAAAGGGTGTTTAGCCAGAAAATCAGCTAGAGCATGGCCCTTTATCTCCTTTTGAGACACATACTGAATGTCGAATTTCTGTAAAATAACTTCCCACCTTGCCAAACGTCCTGTAAGCATTGGACGACTAAGGATGAATTTGAGCGGGTTATTGCGAGATACCAATTGGATCTCGTGATGTTGCAGTTAGTGTATCAACTTCTGAACTGCAAAGATGAATGCCAGACAGCACTTCTCAATACTTTAATACTGGGTTTCTACTTCAAGCATAGTCTGACTAAGGTAGTAGAGGTTGTTTTCACTCCTAGAATGATTCTTCTGAGCAAGAAGGGCACCCAATGATCACTCTACCGCTGTCACGTAGAGGATAATTGGTCTTACTTCAACAGGTGGCATGAATACTGGTGGACTCAAGAGGTATTTCTTGAGAATAATGAATGCTTCTTGAAATTCTTTAGTCCACTAGTAAGTGACTCCCTTCTTCATCAATTTGGTGAAGGGTAAAGTTTTGCCTGCCAAATTGGCGATGAAATTCCGAATATAGGCTAAGTGTCCTTGAAGTACTCTTAATTCATTAAAATTTTGAGGAGGTGACATACCAAAAATTGACTTGGTCTTATCAGGATCGACTTAAATACCATGATGGCGTACAAAAAAGCTAGGAAATTTTCCTGATGTTACCCCAAAAGAACATTTTAAGGGGTTCATCTTCAAATAAAGCTGTTGAAGCTTGCGGAATATCACTTCCAAATCAGCCAAGTGATTAGATTGTTGTTTGGATTTAACCACCAAATCTTCTACATTGCATTCAACAAACTTCCCTAAAAAAGGTTTGATGATATGATACATGGCACACTGATATGTTGAACCTGCATTCTTTAAGCCAAAGGGCGTTACATGGTAGCAAAACACACCCTGATGGGCTCTGAAGGCTGTGGATTCCTCGTCTTCTGGGGCCATTCAGATCATATTATATCTATAATGTCCATCCATGAAGGAAAGTGCTTCATACCTAGTTGTTGCATCAATTAATAGTTCTGTAATCAGAACTGGAAAATCATCCTTAGGACAATGCCGATTAAGATCTATGAAATCGATGAAAACTCTAATTTGTCCGTTATTCTTCTTTACAGGGACTATATTAGCCAACCACTTGGGATACTAAAATTCTTTGATGAAGTTATCTTTGATAATATTATCCACTTCAGCTTCAATTTTGGAAGCATAAGTTGGGTGTGTTCTTCTCGTGGCTTGCTTAAATCCTCAATGTTCTTCTGGTAAACCCAAATGATGAGTAGAAACATCAAGATAAAGCCCGAAAATTTCAGTATAGTTCCAAGCAAAGATTTCTCTATTTCACATTAGAAAGGAAATATACATCTCTTTCTCTTCAAGAGTCATGACCGCACTGATTAAAGTGGGGAGTGGATCTTCTTGTGTACCCAGATTTATTTCTTTGAGTTCATCCACAGTGGTAGAGATACCCTCTTCAAATGCTGGAGGAGTTTCTCTAAGATCCTCCTCTTCTTCTTCTTCATGTTTTATTTTTTCCGTTTCTACTTGCATAGTAGATGATAAAGCAGAATTTTCATGATCAGAAGAGATGTCAAAATTTTCACATCTTGGAGAAGAAGCTTCCATTTCTGACCTTATTGATGATGAAGGTTCTTCTTTGGGTAATAAAGAGATGATGATGGATTGAGAATCGACATCATTGTTCACCTCCGATGTTTCAATAACTTCTTCTGGCCTAATTGGAGAATTATAGACTTGTTGGATTTCATCAGATGAAATGAAGACGTCACCATTTGTGCTTTCATCACTGCATGGTGGGTTACCAATTTCTACCATGTTGTCTGGCTCGATTGCCGTAATTGAAATTATGGATCATTCCATAAGATTATTTTGATTTGGTTCTATCTTTTCAATTTTACTAATAGGTAACACATAATTTTTACTCACAAATGTAAATGGATTTACTGGAATCTTCTCCAAACCATATGGAGCATTAACATTGGTAATCTTCGTTGTTGTGGATTTCTACCTTCCCTTCATGTGATAGAATTCCGCCTCAATGTATTGAGACTCACATGCCTTGAACGGGGCCTTATCACCATACAATGTCCCAACATGACCATCGAAACAATATTTGAGACATTGATTGTATGATGAAGGGATAACTACATGTTGATGTAGCCAGGGTCTTCCAAGCAAGATGTTGAAAGCTGAGTCTTGATCAACAACCCTGAAATCTGAATTAGATAAAAGTTCCCCAAACTGAGTTCTGAGTGTAACTTCACCCAATGGTTCTTTTTCATTTTTATCATATCCTTGTATCATCATGGTATAAGGAGATAAATCAGATCCCGTGAGGCCCAATCGACGATGTGTACAAATGGGCATGAGGTTGACTCCTGAACCATTGTCAATGAATGCTCTTCGGACGTCTACGCCATTGATTATTCCAGATAAGTACAAAAGTCTAATATTCTCATGAACAACTTCATATTCATCTTCATCAGTAAAAGATATTGTTGCTTGGAATTCTGTAGTATCGTTCCTTATGTGATAGACTTCATCTGCTGCAAGTTCCGTTTCAAACTCCTGAGGATTTGACAAAGCCTTGATGAGTGCTTCCAGAAGATATTTTGATAGATTCAAAGCATCCAGAATTGATAACATGGCTGGTACTTGGGCCATGTATTTCAATACATCATACTTTTGATCCAGAGTTCTGCATTTCCAAATAGGATTATGTGGTTTAGAAGGTACCTTGGAAGTAAATGCTTTTGAAGTTGATGCATCATGTATCAGGATAGGAGTTCGCAATATTTTTTGTTTTAGAATATTATACCGATTAGATCCATTAACGTGCTGAGAGGAAGAAGATGGAACCTTCAACCGGTCTCCCAAAATAACTGTCCCATGACTAAATTTGCTATTGGTAGAAGAACATACTTGTTCTTGCTGAGCTCACGGAAGGGCTCTACCATGAATTTCTGCTGCGTACACATTTCGAGTAGGGGTAGAATTGGAATAGTGGCCTCTAAAAGATCCACGTCTTCCCCTTTATCCTGAGCCTCTATAACTTCCTCTAATTCCCCTGTCTGATACAGGGAATTCAGGCTCATCGAAATCGAAACTACGACTGGAATATGGATCTGTTAATTGAATCATATTAACAGAACTGAAGATTAACTCTTCGTCTGATGAAGACACTACCTGATTAGCATGTTTAGGCTGTGCTGTTCGGTGGGGCGGTGCCTGTTGATTTGAAGTAGATGGAAAGAATTATGCCAAGGTCAAAGACAACTTATGATTTTACACGTACTCATATTCTTCTGATTCTTTTTATTTCGTTGAATCATGCCGTTTCTTTGTGGATTTTTCCTCTGATGAAGAGTGTTTTGCTGCGGAATTCATAGAAGAAGGTATAATTGGTTTCTTCAATTGTGTTCGAAAAATAGCATGAGTTTGGTTGATCATCTTTCTGACCATCCAATCATTATATTTTTGTTCTCATTTGCTTTTTATTTTTTCCACTCGCCTTCCTCCTATGGAACTGTAGCAGTAACACATCCTACCTGAGCTGAAGAGCCTTTCAGTTTGACTTGTCCCGAGTCAACCATTTTTTTGTGGAGGTATTTGAAGTCCAAACACTTCTGGATGGGATGCCCCAACATTTGATGAAAAGGGAAATAATTGTGATGGTCTACATCTCCTTCCTTGTTTTTCGTCTTAGGCCTTGGCAGCTGAACCAAATTATTCTCCAGATCCAAAATGAAGTAACAAGGAACTTTTTCATTTCGGAAAGAGCATGTTTTTTCTTCAGATCCTCAAATTGTTTTCGTCTTTGATCTCTTTGATCATCTGGACGAAACAACCTTTTTTGTTTGCACTTAGGAGGTGGAGCCCTTCGTGAAGATGAAGGTTTTTATGTAGAAATAGGTACAGGTTCTTGTCTAAGCATAACTGTAGCATTTTCTTCTTTACCCATTATCCTTCCTAGAGCTGATGGAATTACACGAGATTTACCCTTAGCCTGTATAAGGGATTCTTCAATCTGCTGAGCGATTGAAGTATGGTCTTGAAACCCTCCTGTGTATTTCACCGGGATCAATGGTGTGCGTAATTCGTCACATAGATTTGCCACACAGATTGGCAACAATTCCTCTTGAGGGAGTGCAAAGATTAGGGAATACGTTAATCCCTTCCAAGGAGCAATGATATCTGAGATCCTTTCATTCTCCCTTTGATTTCAGTTTGTATGATCGAAAACTATTGTCTTTGGAAAAGTTGAGCTGAATTGAAGAAGAAGTCATTGACGGAGAACCTCCCATCCGGTAATTGACCGGGATTTCAAGCTTGTATACCAGACAAAGGCTAGTCCTTGCATGGTCCGCACGAAGCATCTGAGTTTTACGGCTTCTTGCTGCTCCGGAGTTCCCATCATAGGATCACAACAAGACACATAATATGTCAAATGCTGTTCAGGGGCACCCAATCCATTGAAAATGGGGAATACATGGTTCCCAAAATTTGATGGGGGAGAGACTGGATATACCCATTCTTGGTAAGATTTCTTTTCCGGTTGAACCTATGCACATTTCCCTTCCATAGTCTCTAACCAAGATGTTAATGATTCAATGGTAGTTATTAACTTTTGAGAAACATCCAGTTGAACTTGGACTTGGGCAGGTGCAATGACTGGAGCATGGACAGATGTGGTGGCTGGTACTGCAACTGATGGCTGCACTACCAATTGTTGTTGCACTTGACCCGTAGGATTAGACCTATGAGGGTGTACTGATAAAAGAGGATATTCTTGATCTATCTCAGTAGCTGAAACAAATTCCCTTCGCTGACTGACTCCATCACAGTTAAGAAAAATACTACCCTGAAGTAGTTCTACATTAAACCTCTTTAATTATTTCATTTCTTCCTCATGTTGTGAAAATCTTTTCTCTAGAGAGAGCAATTGGCCTTTTCTAGAAGAAGGATATGTAACCTGATTCTTTCCCTTCCCCTTCTTTGATCCCTTTTGGAAAGGGGGAAGTGGGTTATTAAAACGAACACACAGATTTTGGGTAAACCTTTGATTTCGTGTACTCACACCTTCTTCATTTGTGTCTGTGCGTACGACTTCTTGAGCCGGAAAATCTTCATCTGATACCTCTGAATGAGCCTCATCTGGTGGATCAGCAACAATAGCATTGATGACATTTATTGATTCATAATGCATCACATCCCTTCTATCATCATTTCTGTGACATTTCCTCCTTTCATGTCTTTGATGAGACATTTCCTTTTGTTCATTCGATCCCTCAGGAACTTCTTGAAGAACCATAATTTAGGGAGAATTTCCTAATAATTTGGCTCTTCGTTCTTCTTAAGGCTTCTTCCCCAATCGAGAAAAGACCGACTTTCTCTGAGGAGGGTACTGATGATTTGAAAAAGTCTGCAGTCCGGTGGACTGGGGTTGTTCCTGCTGTCTTTTCTCAACTACTCGAATCCTATTTGTTGATTTTGAGAGTTGGTTTAAAAGAGTCCCCAATCTGGCGAGCTGGAGTGGCTCTTGACATTATATGTCTGAGACATTATTAAAAGCTCTCCTGATCTTGCAGACCTTATTCCGGAAATTAGCTGGATGCATTAACCGACATTCACTTTTATCACCTGATTCAAAAGACCGTTGGATGATTTCTGACACTTCTGTCACTTGGTGATGTGCTTGCTCCAAACGAGTGGCCTGTTCAATATTCTCAATTTTTTTTATGCAGGAGTAATTCAACAACTCGTTCTCTGTAATCTTGATTTTAAGAAGAACTATTTGAAGCCTGTTCTTGGGAAAGCTTTTCATTACAAACAAAGCAGGGTATCTGTGCCCGCCCATGGGCAATAACATTACATGAGACCATTTTCAGCGGACTTTGCTGACTAGAGAGAACCGTGAAATGCAGTACTCCATGAACACCCCATCCTCTAACATGAATACCAGATGGGCATTGGCAATTTATTGGTGCAACTTTCTTAGTGCGCCAAGGCTTGAATGATGAAGAGCTCCCTGCTGCTTTTCAGCCTTCGGATATCGAGAGACTGATAGAGACGCCAAATCAATCTGATTTTTAAACCCTTCTATTATCTTAAGATGATTTTCATAATCATAGTAAGATAATACTATATTTTTTAACTGACAAAGAGTTTTCCATATGTTGAGACGAATATCATGAATTACATCTTCCATCTACATTTATGGAATTTCATACTAAGAGTCAGCCAGAGGCCAAAACATGACTCGCACTTCACCTTTGCTAGTTGTTTTCTCATGTTCAGAATTTCCTCTTTATTATTCGATGAACATTCTTCTACCTGATTTGACCCAAGTTGGAGTTTCCTTGTTGCTTCATCGGATTCAACAATATTGGTAGAGAAATAATTGATCAAACTATAAGATGCATAACTTAGGGGTGGTTCAGAGAATGACCTACACCCTGGGATATCTTCTGATTGAGAAATTATTTCACCTACTAGAGATGAAGCATCAGACATTACTGGTTTCGCATTTGCAACTGCCTCAAGATAAAATGGATTTCTCGGCACTACATTGTCCACTGGAGCATTTTACAGGCAATGTTCATCACTACTATAGAGAGGAATTTCTCAGAAAAATTCATCATCATGGGGAGGAAAACCATGGTGGGTTACAGAAAAAGATGAGATCGGTTGCTCCATGGTCTTCTGGCCACACAGAGGGTTCTTGTGGCTCACATATAAAGATGAAACCTCGAGATCGACCGAATTGTCATGAAGCAAGCCTTCATGAGGAAGTGTATGTTGAAGACCATTGGAATTAATGTTCCCACTATTGGGAAATGAGAGAGTAGAATCTGGGATTACAACAGATAATTGTTTGAGGGCTTCAAGAACTCCAGCATCGAGCAAGGCCTTGGTACAAATTGGCTCATGATCTATTCACTATGATGGGCGGGTCGTCTTCGTAGAAGCCTTATTACTCTCCTTGGAAAATACTTGTTGTCGAAAGTCCCTGGTCTGAGTTGGTGTATGTGCCTAATTAGGAGAGATGTCCAGGTTATACTGATGATCTCCAATCAAATCAGTTGTATGTTCCTGACTTGGTTGTCTGTATGATAAGGGGGAGTATGCCCCACTACCCTATTGGACTAGAATATATATGTGTGTATATTTTGGAGTGAACTGTTGATGTGTTACTCCACTTATAGGGATGGATTTATGTGTCTTTCCATGAAATTCTACTGAAGTTGTTATAATATCCTGAAAGGCATCCAGGATATGAGCATGAATTTTCTTTTTCTATTTCACCATTAATAGAATATGCTTGGTGACTTTAGCTGCTGGAATGGGGATATACATCCATTCCCTTATTGGAGTAGGTGTATGTGACTGCTCCTGTCCTCCTTTTCCTGTCAGTGAATCCTGACAGTACTCAAGTGCAGGGGCAGAGAGTTGAGTCTGCCACATGTTTGTCACCGGAACATTACAAATGACTTCTCCAAATGCTACCAAGCGAGACTGTTGGTAGGATTGATCAATACTAGAATGTGTATGGGCCTGGTGATTGCACTTCACCGAACATGGCTGACGAGATCCATCATATGTAGTCAGACGATCCTGTTGAATAACTGATGACGTATAAATAGGTGTATGTTCTTGTCAATAATACTCTACCGGAATTGCCTGGCGGGATTGGCGTGACGCTGCCAGACGAGTTTGTTGGACAGCGGAATTAAAACGGGAAGGTTTGTGTGCATGCTCGTTGCATTCCACCATGTTAGTTTGGTGGACTTCTACGTAGATGGAAGAGATGAGAACCTGCTCACTGTTAACCGGATTTTGCCTCTGGCGATTCATCTTGCATGCTCGGGTTCGAGGAACCTGAGTTGAACGCCTCAATTCATCACCCTCATCATGTTGAGGGTGCACTGTTACACGAGTCTGGCGGCGATTGATGATGGGAGCCCTCAGGAAGGAATCTTGTCTACTTGAATTAAGGCCCTGAGGGAACTACTCATTCACGTCCCCAGAATAAGGGAGCGAATGGTGATTGCGTTCTGTGGATAATGACCCGAAACGATTAGAGATGGTGGTTAGCACCTCCTGCTTCTTGATCCTGGTCATCATAGTTCGGTCGACCGGGGTGAGTTGTTCACATGGAGGGCTTGTCGGGCAGCCTCCATAGTTGGGATGGTACCATGTTGACGGTACTCCTTATCCAGCGCATTTGATACCCAGTGATGAAGATGATGTGTAGGTGATGTCATCCTTAGAGCGGATGACGATCCAGTAGGAGTAGCAGTAGTGGAATTTGCAGCAGTAGTATTCATAGGTGTGAACTTGAGAGTAGCCATTCTGGAAATCCAGAAGATCTTGGAAAAGATTGCCTTAGATATAACAGACGTAATCAAGATAAATTCAGCCACTACATCTTTTGGATGAGCACATATGTCAATGATTGTTTTTGTTGTAACTCTCATTGAGTTTTAAATAGGGGCCTAACAAATAGGTAAAACATCATTTTAACTTGGTTAAGGATTCACGTCGGGTTCAACATTTTTTTGTTTCTCTCAGAATTTGGGGATGACCTCCTTGATTGAAGGTTCAAACATTCCAATTGTTTTCTAACAGGTTTTTTAGTAGAACCAGAAACATCCAATGATTCCACATGCATTTGGACCTACTTTCCAAAGGTAGGCACTCATTAGTTTGTGGACTGATGAGGCTTAGGAATTTGTATTGGTCGAGATGATGGGAGGTCAGACTCTTCACACCTTTTGAGGGGAATTATTGTCTACTCCGAGACTCTCTTTATAGATTTAAGTTATGTTCATGAATCCTTATTACATTACCTACTGTCAAATGAGCATTCCTTCAGATATGAAAAGCAATGATTTAATATGTAGGAAATTTAGAGAATCTTTTATATGTATTCTAGGTTCTTCATCAATAGAGAATCATCTATATTTGTTAGAGATTCTTGGTCAATGGAATCCTTCGCCCCATTTATATAGAAGCCTCTTGGTCATTATGATGACCATGCTAGTTTTAAAGCCACTCAGTGGGGAACTTGAATTTTATTGTCATTCAGAAAAACATGGATTATTTTAGAGTTGGTATCGAACCCGCATATGGGATACCTATGTATCCTTTGTTTAGAAAAGGAATCTGAACCCACGTAGTTCAAGTAAGGGAGTATTATGTTTATGATTGATGGCTCAATGAAGGATGTCATAAATACTTTTACACTATAATCTCATGTGAGTCATGCTCGGTGTGAGAAACAAGAGTTTTTGGTAAAAACCAGACAATTGTGCCATGAAAGATGAAATCATAAAATAATGTGGGGTTTATGTATGTATGACTGCCCAGATATAGGAAGATTAGGATTTAGTTCAGGGAAGAAATCCAGGAACAGGGTCCATAAAGGTATATGTGCTTTATGGAGATTTGAATATTCAAACATGGGGCTTACACCTGAAAAGGAGGCCTAAATTAGGAGAGGACTTATGATTGGGTTTTACTCCTGAGAAGTAATCCCAGATCAAAGGTAAATTAGGACTGGTTAAAAGAAATTAAGACTCGGGCTTACTCTAAAGAAGGTGGCCTAGCTTAAGGGACTTGATAAATTAAGGGACTTGGGGCTTACTCTTGAAGAGGATGCTGATATTTGAGACTGGGGCATACTCATGAAAAGGAGGCCCAGGTTAAGAGAATTATGGTTGGGTCTTACTCATGAGGAGGATGCCCAAATTAGGGGACTGGGGCTTACTCCTGAAAAGGAGGCCCATATTTAGGGAAACTATGATTGGGGTTGACTCCTAAAAAGGATTCCCAAATTAATGAGGACTTGGGGATTACTCCTAAGGAGGATTCCCATATTTGGAAATTATGACAAGGGCTTACTCCTGAAAAGGAGGCCCAGGTTAAAAGAGTTCTCTCATCGTAAATGATGAGACTGAATGAATGAAATCTCAATCTTTATTGACATAAAGATGATTGAATAACTAGATTTTGAGAGATGTTCCATGGAGTTCCTTTCAGATAAGGAATCCAAATCACAAAATCATTCCATAAGTGGCTTTGAAGAGTGTCTTGAAGACTGAATCTTGAATAGGAGAGGTGGAATGTCATAAGACTGGATAAATGGGTAAGAAAGGCACCCAAAAAGGCAGGGGCATGCAATTCCTGGCAGGCGCGCAAGTACTGTGTGGGCGCACAAGTCTTGGTCGTGAAATTATACCTGCAGGACACATGGGTACTTGTGCATTTTTAAACCAACATGGTAATACATGGGTGACCCTTGACCAATGCCTTTAGAATTATCCTGAGGTACTTCTAGAATAGAGGCGCACAAGTTTTGGTGAGGAAGTAGGGCGGCACGCAAGTATGTTCAATTCCCTTGAGGGTAAAACACCTGAGGTTCCATGTGTTAGTGAATTATAACTCTTATACCTTATTCCACTTGTTTAGACCATCCATTCGAGGTAAAGAATTACATTAGAAGTGTTCGGAAGACTTGGAGAAGAGACTTGGGCGTTCAGAGCTCTAAATATGAATTCTAGAAAAATTAATCCTCGAAATGGGGGGCACACATGGTCTATTTATAGGCTGGAGAAGACCCTGAGTGGTTATCCTTTAGGGTTCACAAGTCACTTGTGCGAGCATTAGGTGGCGCGCATGTATACTTGCACCACAGTGATGAAACTTGCACGACACATGTGCTTTTAAAGCCTTGTTCATGCCTTTGTCGATTTTTGAGGTTTTATTAAAAGGATGAATCAATTTGTGTGATATCATTTTCCTTTACATTCTATTGGAAAATGTGACAAAAAAGGAGTGTCAACAATGTTGAGATACACAGATCAATGATAAACACAAACTCGTTGTGGCTGGGTCCTGAATTAAAATATTGGACTTCACTATGTATCCCATAAAGATGGGAATCAAGCCATACAGAGTTTTTGAAATACAGTTTAACTTCACGTGGGACGATTGAATGGGAGATCTTATTTTTGGGTCATAGAGTTTAGACCATAATAATGAATACACTGTGTTTGTTTTCATAGGGACTCTTCAGCCGTGGGATTGAAAGTGGAATTTGGGGTTAGGCCCAAAAGAATTGTGTCTGGATTCGAGGGACACTCGAACGTTCCTACGTATCCCATAAGGATGGGAATCAAGCCCACATCGTTCCAGAAAACCCTCTATACAGATTTTTTTCGTACATATGAAGGGTGAAATGGGACTTTAGTGCAATGATGGTTTGAACCAAGATAAAAGGGTCGGTCATTTGCATGTATGTAGTAGTCTTTGGAATGTAACATGATTGGAAATCAATTTAAATAATTATTCCCTCTTAGGTGAGGGTATCAATGAATGTTGTAGTTTATTGTCGTATAGGAAAAAAATGTTGTACATTTTAACATCATATAGAAAGGAAAATGGTGAACCAATGTAAAGATATTGATTCTGGGGGCAGTTTCACGAATCAACATCGTATGAGATGGAGGTGAACTGATGTGAATAGATTGGTTTTGGGCTTGAACCTTCGGAGATTGCCAAAGTTACCATCCTGGAAGGAAAGGATCAATGTCCACATAGTTCAATTAAAAAAATGGATTAGTGATCAAGTTGTTCTTAGGGACAGCGACCTAAAAAATGGTGGTGGGACTTACGCAAGGTTAGCGGACCAAAGAGGGTGTTATTGTTGAAGTTTACTCTAATATCACGTGAGTCATACTCGGTGTGAGAAACAAGAGGTAGCAACAAACCTAACCATGCACAGTTTAATGTCATGTAGGACATATAAAGGGACTATGCAATTTAAAGTCTTTCAGTGAGGACTATTGGTAATGCACAGTTTAGTGTCATGTACCTGGGACAAAATACAGTTTAACGTCATGTAGGAAATATTAATGGATTTCTGTATAGTTTATCGTCATGTAGTTAGGATGACGGGGACAATACAGTTTAATGTCATGTTTGAAAAAGGGGGACTGTGCAGTTTAATGTCATGCAGTAAGGACAAAAGAAGACACAGTTTAACGTTATATTGGACGTATTAGGGATAGTTTTCACAATTTAATGTCATGTTGAATGATGGAAAAGGGATGATACAGTTTAACGTCATCTTGGACGAAAGTGAGAATAGTTTAAGGTCATATGCATGGACCGTAATGGTGCAGTTTAACGTTTTGATGGACATGAGGCATGAAAATAGTTTAAGGTCATATGCATGGACCATTGTATATGCAGTTTAACGTCGCGTGGGATTAAAGTAATACAAATAGTTTAAGGTCATATACATGGACCGTTTCTGTATAGTTTAACATCATATAGAAAGGATGATGAAGGGGACATAGTTTAACATCATGTTGGATGAATGTCGGAATAGTTTAAGATCATATGCATGGACCGTAATGGTTCAGTTTAACGTCTTGCTAGACATGAGGCATGAAAATAGTTTAAGGTCATATGCATGCACCAGAGATGATTTATTTTCTGTTTATACAAAATAATTTTTCAAAAATCTCTCATTATTTGGAGTAGTGATGAGTTCTCCATCTAATGAGATTAAAGAATAAGCTCCATTGGAATAGACCTTATGTATTGAGTATGGTCCTTCCCATTTTGGTTCAATCTTGTGATGATTCTTTCCTGGTATCATTGGATTTATGAGAACCAATAACAATTCTCCCTGAATGAATGAATGAAGACGAGCTTTTTATTGAAATAGCATGCTATTCGATTCTGATAGACTTCCAAGTGGTGTCGGGTGCACAATCTTTTCTCATATAACTATTCCAAATCATCCAATCGCTTTTGAGATTGTTCATCTGTAGATGACTGATCAAAAATGGCTACTCTGAGCGAAGTTTATTGAACCTCAATTGGCAAGACTGCTTCTATTCCATATACCAATGAATATGGAGTTGACCGCGTTTCAGTGCAGGTGGTGGTCCGATAAGCCCACAAATCATGAAAGAGTTTATCATTACATGACTTCTTATCATTATCCACCATCTTTTGCAGTATGTTTGAAAGAGTCTTGTTGAAGGCTTCTATCTGTCCATTGGCCGCTACATGATACTGCGATGAATTATTGGATTTGATGTTGTATTCTTGATACAACTTCTTCACCTCAGTTGATCAGAAGTTGGTGACATTTTCTGTCAATATGGTATGAGGGACACCAAATATGGTAATGGTGTGTAGACTAGATAAAGCTAATAATTCTTTTTGAGCTAACATCTTTGAGAGGTATTGCCTCTTCCCATTTGGAAAAGAAGATAGTACCAGTAAGAATATACTTAAACTGCTTGGTTGTAGTAGAAGGGTAAGGTCCCACCACATCCATTCCCCATGTGGAAAATGGCCACGAGTATTTAGTTGTATGAAGAGACTCTGGGGGATGATGAATGAAGTTGGATTGTACATGGCATGAATGAATATTCTTTGTGAAATCAAAACAGTATTGTATCATTGAAGGCCGAAAGTATCCAAGCCTTCGAATTTGATCTGACAGTATATGTCCAGACTGATGGGCACCACAGACTTCTCCATGCACTTCCTTCATGACAGCCATTGTATCTTCACCATCAATGCATCTAAAGAGAACTCCATCAAAACCACACCTGTATAGAATTTTCTATAGGTGATCTGGGCTATCATAAAGAGTAAAATTGACCAAATGTCTCCAGACATGTTCTTTCCCGGCTCTATCAGGTGGAAGTGTTCCATTTTGATGGTATTCCCTGATAGGTGTCATCCATCTTGTATTATGACCATATGGTTCAATAATGGGACTAATTTCATTGATTTCCTCTATTCTGGTTTGAACATAAGGCGAAATTTTACGATGGTGGGAAATACAGATGCTTGTCTTGTCCCGATTTGGATCTGCCAGAGTTGTGGCTATATTAGCCAGTGCATCAGCTTGGGAATTTTGTGATCGCGAGACATAAGAAAAGGTCGGTTCCATTGGAAATTCTGCCATTAACTCTCTGAAATAATCATACAAAGGGATTAGTTCTTCTTTTCTGATGGCATAATCCCCATTGACTTGTTTGATTACCCGGTCTGAATCACCTTTCACCTTTAAGTGATTCACTTATGCTTGAAGCGCCAACTCCAAGCCTGTGATGAGAGCTGGGTATTCTACTTCATTATTTGTAACGCCTCCCAACAATGAGAAAGAATAGGGTAACACTGCATTTTCTAGAGAAATGATCACAATTCATAACCCAACTTTGTTGAATTTAAGATATTCCATTTTCCACCTTGTTGGACTTCTGGAAGCACCATCAATGTACATTTCCCATGTTTGAAGGCTATCTAGAATAAAGAAGACTTCCTCATCCGGATGTTCAATATCTGAAGATGTATCTTCTACTGAATGGTGTTCCGCATGGAAATAATCTTGATCTTGGCCCTTTATTTCCTTTTGAGACACATATTAGATGTAAAATTGCTGCAAAATAACTGCCCACCTTGCCAGTCGTCCTGTAAGAATTGGAAGACTAAGGATGAATTTGAGACGGTTATTGTGAGATACCAATTGGACCTCATGATGTTGAAGGTAGTGTATCAACATCTGAAGTGCAAAGATTAATGCTAGGATCCACTTATAAATACTTGAGTATCAGGTTTATGCTTCAAGCATAGCCCGACTGAGATAGTAGAGGCTGTTCTCATTCCCAGAATCATTTTTCTGAGCAAGAACGGCACCCAATGATCGCTCTAAAGTTGTCACATAGAGGATAAATATTCTTCCTTCAATAGGTGGCATTAATACCGATGGACTCAAAAGATACTTCTTGAGAATATCGAATGCTTCTTGACGTTCTTCGTTCCACTGGTAAGGGACTCCCTTCTTCATCAATTTGGTGAATGGTAAATTTTTGCCGGCCAAATTGGCGATGAAACGCCGAATATAGGCTAAGTGTCCTTGAAACCCTCTCAATTCATTCAAATTTCAAGGAGGTGAAATACCAATGATTCACTTGGTCATCTCAGGATCGACTTCAATACCACCATGGCGTACAACAAAGATGAGAAATTTTTCTGAGGTTACCCCAAAAGAACATTTTAAGGGGTCCTCTTCTAATTCTATTGTCGATGTTTGTGGAATATTATTTCCAAATTAGCCAGCTGATTATAACCGTTTTTGGATTTAACCACAAAATCGTCCACATAACATTCAACAAATTTCCCTAAAAAGTGTTTAAAGATATGATGCATGGAACAATGATATGTTGCACCAGCATTTTTTAGGCCAAAAGGAATTACCCGATAACAGAACACACCCTGAGGGGATCTGAAGGCTGTAGATTCAACATCTTATGGAGCCATTCAGATTTGATTATACTCGGAATATCCATCCATGAGGGAAAGTGCTTCATAGCTAGTTGTGTCATCAATTAAGAGTTCTGTGATCGGAACTGGAAAATCATCCTCAAGACAATGCTGATAAAGATCTCTGAAATCAATGAAAACTCTAATTTGTCTGTTCTTCTTCTTCACAGGGATAATATTAGCCATCAATTTGGGATATTGAAATTCTTTGAAGAATTTAACTTTGATAATATTATCCACATCAGCTTCAATTTCGGAGCATAATTTGGGGGTGTTCTTCTTGCAGCTTGCTTAAATCCTCAATGTTCTTCTGGTAAACCCAAATGATGAGTAGCAACATTAGGATCAAGGTCGTGAATCTCTATATAGTTCCAAGAAAATATATCTCTATTTTTCTTTAAAAATAAAATATACATCTATTTCTCTTCAAGAGTCATGGTGGGACTAATTAAAGTGGGGCATTGATCTTCTTTTGTACCCATATTTATTTCTCTACGTTCATCCACAATGGTAAATATAACCTCTTCAAATGTTGGAGGAGCATCCCTGATAACATTCTCTTCTTCTTCAACATGTGTTACTTCTTCTCTTTCTACTTGCAAAGTAGATGATGAAGAATAATTTTCATGATCAGAAGAGAGGTTAAAATTTGAACATCTTGAAGAAGAGGCTTCCATTTCTGACCCTATTGATGATGAAGGGTCTTCCTTGGGTAATAAATAAAAGATGATGGATTGAGAATCGACATCATCGTTCACCTCTGGCATTGCTACAACTTCTTCTGGCCAGGTTGGCGATGTATAGACTTTCTGGATTTTAGCAGATGAAATGAAGACATCCCCATAGGAGCTTTCATCATTTCTTGGTGAATCACCAATTTCTCCCATGCTGTCTGGCTTGATTTCCTTAATTGAAATTATGGATGTTTCCATAAGAGTATTTTGATTTGGGTATATCCTTTCAATTTGAATTATAGGCAACACATAATCTGTACTTACCAATGTAAATGGATTTACTAGAATCTATTCCAAACCATATGGAGCATTAACTTTGGAAATCTCTTTTGTTGTGGATTACTCATTTCCCTTCATTTGATAGAATTTCGAATCAATGTATTGAGATTCACATGTCATTACTGGGGCCTTATCACCATAAAATGTCCCAACATTACCATGGAAACAATAATTGAGACATTGATGGTATGATGAAGGATAGCCGCATGTTGATGTAGCCAGGGTCTTCCAAGAAAGATGTTTAAGGATGAATCAAGATCAATAACCATGAAATCTGAATGTTATAAAAGATATCAAAACAGAGTTCTGAGTGTAATCTCGCCCAATGGTTCTTGTCCATTTTTATCATATACTTGTAACATCATTGTAGAAGGAGATAAATCATATTCTATGAGGCCCAATCGATGAAGTGTACGAATGGGCATGAGGTTGACTCTTGAACCATTATCAATGAAATCTCTTCGGATGTCTACATCGTTCACCTTGCCATATAAATAAAAAGGTCTAATATGTCCATGAACGACAACATCATCATCTTCATCTGTGAAAGATATCACTGTATGGAATTCTGCAAGATTATTCTCTAAATGGTTGGCTTCAGCTGCAGCAGTTTCAGTTTCAAACTATTGAGGACTTGACAAATCCTCAATGACTGCCTCCCGAAGATCCTTTGATAAATTCAAGGAATCCAGAAATGATAACATGGCCAGTACTTGGGCTAGGTGTTTCAATAAATCATACTTTTTATCCACAGGGCTGAATTTCCCAACAAGAACATGTGGTTTAGTAGGTTCCTTGGAAGTTGTGGTTTTGGAAGTTGATGCATCTTATATCGGAATATGAGTGGGTAATACTCATGGATTTGGAAGATTAGATCGAATAGGTCTATTTACCTGCTGAGAGGAAGAAGTTGTAACTTCCAACCAATCTTCCAGAATAACTGTGCCGGGACTGAATCTATCTTGTGTGGAATGACATGCTTGTTCTTGTTGAGCTCGTTGAAGGGCTCTTCCATGAGTTTCTGCCGTATAGATAGTTCTAGTAGGGGTAGAATTAGAATAGTGGCCTTTGAAAGATCCATATCTTCCCCTATACCCTGAGCCTCTGGAACTCCCTCTGATTCCTCTGTTTGATACATGGAACCCATGCTCATCGAAATTAAAACTGTGACTAGCATAAGGATATGTTAAGTGAATCATATTAACAGAACTGAAGATCAACTCTTCATCTAATGATGACTCTGCTTGACTAGCCAATTTTGGTTGTGCCATTTGGTGGGACAGTGCCAGTGGTTTTGAATTAGACGGTATAAAATCTTCTTGAGTCAAAGACAACTTGGGCTTTGACACGATCTCATATTCTTTTGATTGTTCCTCTTTCTTTGAATTATGTCGTTTATTTGAATATTTTCCCTATGATGAAGAGGGTTTTTTTGTGGCATTCATAGCAGAAGACACAATTGGTTTTTTCAATTTCATTTGGAAAATGGCATGAGTTCTATTGATCTTCTTTCTGACCATCCAATACTCATATTTCTACACATTTTTTCTTTTGACTTCCTGCCACTCGCCTTCTTCCTTTGGATTTGTAGTAGTGACACTTGCTACCTGAGCTGAAGAAACATCCAATTTGACTTGTCCCGAGTCAAACATTTTTTTCAGGATGTCCTTGAAGAAAAAACACTCATGAATGGGATTCCCCAATATCTGATGAAAAGGGAAATGGGTGGGACGGTCTTCATCTACTTCCATGTTCGGCCTTTTGGGCCTTGGCAATTGAACCAAATTATTTTCCAGAGCCGAAATGAAGTATCCAGGTACTTGTTCATTTCGGAAAGAGTAAACATTGATTTTTAAATCCTAAAATTGTTTTTTTCTTTTATCTCATTGATCATATTGACGAAATGGCCTCTATTGTTGACGCTCAGGAGGTGGAGACCTTCGAGAAGATGAAGGTTTTGAAATAGGTGCAGGTACGGGTGCTTGTTTAAGCATAATTGTAGCATTCTCTTCTGGACCCATTATCCTTCCTGGAGCTGATGGAATTACACGAGTTTTATCCTTTGTCTTTATAATATAATCTTCAATCTCTTGAGGGATTTAATTAAGGTCTCGAAACCCTTTGGTGTATTTCACAGGGATTAACGGCGTGCGTAACTAATCAAGAAGATTTGCCACACAGATTGGCTACAGTTCTTCTTGAGAGAGAGCTATGCTCATGTAATATGTTAATCCCTTACAGCGAGCAATGAAATATGAAACCCTTTCTTTCTCCCTTTTCTTACATTTTGTAAGATCAAAAACTAATGTCTTTGGCATCGTTGATCTGAACTGAAGAAGGAATTTTTGGCGAAGATCCCCACATCTGGTAATTGACCGGGATTGCATGCTTGTGTACCAAAGAAAAGCAGGCCCTTGTAATGACTGTACAAAACAGCTGAGATTAACTTCTTCTTGTTGCTGAGGGGTTCCCATCATAGGATCTCAATGAGAAACCAAATGTGTTAAGTGTTTCTCTGGATCTCTCTAACCAATAATGATTGGGAATGTGGTACTTGAAAATTTTGATGGGGGAGAATTACATCAACCCATTCAGGATAAGCTCTCTTTTCTGGTTGAATTTGAGATCTATTTCTCTCCATAGCTTCCAACCAAGCTGTTAATGACTCAATAGTAGTTATTAACTTTTGAGAAACATCCAGTTTAGCTTGGACTTGAACCGGTGCAATGACTGGAGCTTGGGAAGATGTGGCAGCTGGTACGGCAACCAATGATAGCACCGCCGATTGTTGTTGCACCTGTCCCATAGGATTAGACATGTGAGGGTGTACTGGTAGAGGGTGATATTTTTGATCCATCTTAGTAGCTAAAAAATTACTTTGGCTGACTAACTCTAGTACACTTAGGAGGAAGACTACCATGATATAGTTATGCATTCATCCTCCTCAATTCCTTCATTTCTTCCTCTCTCTTTTTCAAATCTTTTCTCCAGTGAGAGTGATTGGCCTTCTCCAGAGGATGAATATGTAACCTGATTTTTTCATTTCCCCTTCTTGGATCCCCTTCAGTGTGGGGGAAGTGGGTTATTTGAAGGAACACCCAAATTCTGGGTAAGCCTTTAATTTCGTGTACGCACACCTTCTTAATTTATGTCTTTGCATACTACTTATTGAGTAGGAATATAACATCCCAAGTAAGTAATGAATAATAGATTTTTTATCTATGTCTATTAGTGAATTAGATAGTGTTTTAGAGGCTTAAAATGAGAATAAATCCAATCTTAAGCATGGAATACACTAATATTTTTAAAAGATTGTTTTACTGCCTTTTGATGGAAAACCATTTTTAAATATATATTTTGTCCATTTTATAATCTATGTTTGTCAAAATAAACTTACTCTTTATTATTGGGACATCAAAATTTACTTTGTGTGAATTTTTGGTATTTTTTTGATAATGTTTATTTTTTAATGAATTGTGAAAAATGTTGTATTTTAATTCAAAAACTCTTTTTAATATAATTTATTTATATGATTAGAATATATTTTGAATTGGTTTTGAAGTGAAATTAGAATATATTTATACCATTTAATCCAATTGTGGTCATTGGAATCAATTTCACTTTGAAATTGGACTTAAACTGGTGTCAATCTTTTGATACTTATTGCTTCATAAAAACACGCTATTTGTCATGACAGTGGGAATTAATTATTAAATTAATTAATGTAACTTATAAGATTTGAATTTTTCAAAATAGACATAAATTTTGAATTTTTAATATTAAATATATCTTAGGGTGATGTTTTGGTATTTTTCTGAAAAACATCAATTTCTGATGAATAGTGAAACCACTAAGTGGTAGTTAAAGAAACTGATTTTTCGTTTAAATGAAACTTTGAAACTTCTGTGATTTGATTTTCAAAAATCCGACATGCATGGTTGTCATTAAGAAGTAAAATGTGGTTCAATGAGATTAATTTTTTTTTGGTGAATAGAAACTTTTATGTTTTTAATCGCGATTAGAGGTAATTAGTGCAATTTAAGGAAAAAATGATATTATAATAAAATGAAAATACCTAGACACTTGTCCTACCCTTATTGGATGTGTCATGTCCTACCAAGACAATACATGGGTCAACTTGGGGACCCCATGTAGCCACTTTGGTAGGAAAATGACATTAATATCTTTTTATTTAATGTTAAAATTAAAATGACACAAACATGAGTTGTTTTACTAAAACAATTTTAAAATGGGGTTATACAAGTCATATTTTTGACTATAAATATTAATTATAAATCAAAAAATATTTACTACATCATGATAATATTTCTTATAATTTTTATACATTAAATAAATTAAATTATTTATGACATCATGATGATGCATCGATTACTTCATTAATAAAGGATTTAAATAAAATGAAAAGATAATGTAAAATCTATGACCTAAATATGTCAAAAACCTATTATATGCATGTATTTCGAACCCTTATCACCATACCCTCGAATTATATCAATGTGGGTCCTTTTTAATCTGAAAATCATTTTAAAATAAAGTATCATTTCTTTACTTTCCAAGAGTTCCCCTCCTCTACTCTTATAAAATTCCCCCACTTCTACCTCCTTAACCACAGTTCCAAAGCCTTTGGCTCGTCCATACCCTGCCCATTTTGTCTCTACACTTCTCTCTCTTACTCCTTTAAGCCTCACTTTGGGCAGATGTCTTCCCAAGGAAGCCTTTGAGCTCAAACCAATGGGAGTTACCCAATTTTAAGGTAATATCTTCACTTGTATTCTTTTGTTTTATTTTTCTTCTCCAACACCCTAAACTCTTTTTATTCATTTCTTTTGTAACAACACCAGTATATTACATATAATAGTATGTTGTTATAATAAGTATTCTAGCTACACTTACACACATCTACATCTAATGGTTAAAGAACATACTGTTTCTGTGGATGGTGAATTTCTGCCTCCCGAAACGATGATTGTTCAACATTCTTTTAACACCTTAAAAGGTGGCCATTAAGATGAAACTATATTTATATATGATATATAATATGTCTCTGTTTTCCTTAAGCTTCTGTATTTTTCATTTTCGGCATACCTTTATGGTTTCCATTATGGGCAAACGCGATATCTTCATTTAAGGAAGTGCGGACTACCACCCCCTCAAAGTGATTTGATTCGTTAATACCATATATGGAACGTATAAAGGATGGACTTATGATATTATATATGATATTACACTAGAATAATAATATACCTTTATATCATTATGATTCCATTTCATAAAATACAATATAGAAATGGAAGTCGCGTTCATTCGTACGTACGGCTTACCGTCTCCATGAACGGTGCATGTCATTTTTTATCTCTAAATTATATGTAATATTATAAATGCATGTATATACTGGATATATTTGATATATATGATATCTACATCATAAGTATAACTCTGGATATAATGGATACATGGACAACTTGTAATTATAAAGAGTTTATTTTTGACTCAAGTACCAAATATCGACAAAACAGCCGTTATTAACATAAATGATTACATATTGTTCATAAAATGGTAATAAGTGATATAAAAGGAATAATGAACTTGAAAAATGTTCTTAAGAATGTAGAAATTAACTAAAGTTTATTATTCAATAGATTAAAGAACGATCGAGTCACGTTGGACCCGAGGTATGAGACTTCGTCTCAATCTCCTTTCATTGAGGCATATTTTGTTTTATACACAACCTTCTTTTATACGGTGTATAAACCCCTTTGACTTTTACATTTATTGAAAAGGAATTTTTTTATATGTAGGATTTACTAAAAGACAAAAGGGAATGTTTTTATGGTACGTATGCGGCGACAATGACTTCTCCGCCGCCGTGACCATTATTTGAGTTTCGTCTTCCTCTACAAGACATACCTTTTTTTAAAAGAAAAATAAATTCCATGTTTTACTTTTAGTTTATTTTGGTATTGAAAATGGTTTTCATAATGTTTTTATATCAATTTTTTGAATTGATATCTTGTGATTGAAAGGTGGAGATGTTATGTTTCATTTATGCATGTTTTATGTGACACGATTATGCTGAGGTTCTTGGTAATTATTATGAAAACAGGTGGTTCCGTGATAAACTAAGGGCGGGTGAGCCCAATACTGCTCTCCGATGCATTGGGTAATGCGATGGAGTGAAACGTTAAGGTTTCTCTGAAGAGATTTAGGGAATATACTGTGATGGGTATTTCAAACGTAACCAAGAGGGTTACTCCCTACGTGTGAATGTTACGAATGCCTGAAGTTACCATTATGCCTTATGATTTCTATGATTTATTCATGATTTGATGATGTATCTTAAAGTGCTTATGTTTTATTGGTAAATTATAATTTCATTCTTATGTATATATGTACCCATGTTTCCTTTCCATATTTTTATATCCATTACTGAGATTTTTATGCTCATCCCATGTTTTTGAAATGTTTTTCATAGGTCATGGGAAAGGTACATGATATGATGATTGTGTCAAGGAAGTGTCAAGAAAGAATCCATGTTTTATTTTAAATATGTTTCCATTGATGGGAAAAATGAATTCTATCTTTTATGTAACCACATTGTTTAAATATGGAATGTAATGCATGTTTCATGATCTAATTCTCTAAAACTCTAAAACTGAAAAGATCATCAAAGTATATTATTGAAATATATAAAGATTAAGTAATTTTTGAGTCCAGAGACTTATAGTTGGAATCAGAGGTCAGTTTAGATAACTTTAGGAGTTATAATTCTATTAAATGATTATCCAATTTTTTTTTTTTGAAATGATATAGCATTTAAAAATTACCATGTTGCTTCATCTAAGACATGTTTGTTCAGAATGGTTTTCCACAAAGAAAACAGGGAAGTAGTGCTAGGAAGGCATACATAAGGAAATAACCTTCTGAATCATCATCCTGAGATGGACGGAATTGGAACTGAACAGTTTGTTACAGTAATGGCGCAGTAGACTCAAGCGATAAATGGTTGTGGTATCCATGCACGAGATCATCCAGATCAACCGCAGAGGAACATGTCAGTGGTGGAACATTTCATGAGGCAACTTCCCACATCATTCAGAGGATCACCTAACCCTGTGTTAGATAAGGGGTGGATTAAATCACTGGAGAAGATTTTTGATGTCCTGGGGGGTTCATACAATCAAAAGGTTAGTCTTTCTATTTACCGTTTGGAGGGTGAAGCAGATCAGTGGTGGTCGATGGTTAAAAATATCAGGGACGCTGATGAGATTGATTCTCTCGATTGGGATGAATTCAAAGGTATGTTTTTTTGAGATGTATTTTCCTAAGGCTGTACGACTTAGGATGGACAAACAATTCTTGGAATTCAGGCAAGAGGAAGACTCAGTGGCTGCCTATGAAGAGAGGTTCACTGGATGGGCAATGTATGCTCCAAATTTTATCCGAGACCTTGATAGTAAAATAAATCATTTTTACTCAAGATTAAAACCAAAATATCTAAGGGCATTAGCTTCTCGTGAGTTTAAATGTTATGAAAAGCATGTTCGATGTGCTGAGAAGATGGAAATGGAGTTTGCCGATGATCAAGTGTTCTATAACAACCAACAGAAGAAGATAATGAGGTGGCAGGAGAAAGGAAAGAATTCTTCAAAAAAGTCTGATGGTAAGAAAACTAAGTTTCCAGTTTGTGATAAATGTGGTAAAAGGCATGCTGGGGAATCTCTTCTGAATTCTGGAATGTTATACCTATGTGGTAAGATGGGTCATAAGACTCGTGATTGCACTGAAGATGATCCAGGTGATGGTATGTCCAAATTTGATTTACAGTTAGTGAAATGTTTTAAGTGCAATGAGATGGGTCACTATGAAAACAAGTGTTCAACAAAGGGCTTTATTGATGGGAAACAGTTAGAATACAAGAAGAATGGGGTGGTGAAATCCTTTGCAACTACGTCACCAGATGTCAGGCCATTAAATGAAGTTGTATCTGGTACATTGTTTGTTTTTTCAGATTATGCTAGTGTGTTGTTTGATTCGGGGTCTACACATTCTTTCATCTCTGAAAACTTTTCTAGTAAAATGAGAATACAATCTCAAGAAATGACTCCTGAACATGTGGTAAAAACACCTAGGGGAAATGTTGAGGTAAAAAGAATTTATAAGAATCTTCCTATCCTTATCTATGCAAAGAACCTACTTGTGAACCATATTGTTCTACCTCTAGTAGAGTTTGATGTTATCCTGGGTATGGATTGGCTCTCTCATTACCATGCTAAGATTGAATGTAGAGCTAAAGTATTTTATTTTCAGAAATACTTTCAGTTTGTGTACACGAATGAACCCTTACAATTGATAACTTACAAGAGGCCGAGAAACTTGTAAAATATGGAAATGAATGTTACCTTGAAAATATTGTTGAAAACAAGGGAACTGTTCAGATTAATGATGTGCCAGTGGTAAATGAGTATCCTGATGTTTTTCCTGATGAGTTTCCTAGAATAATACCAGATCAGGAAGTTGAATTTACTATTGACTTAGTTCCTAATTCTAAGCCAATTTCAAAACCCCCCTTATCGAATGGCTCAAATTAACTTTTAGAGTTGAAGGAGCAATTGCAAGATTTATTATAGAAAGGTTTCATTCGACCTAGAAAATCACCATGGGGTGCTCCTATTTTATTTGTTAAAAAGAAAGATGGTTCTATGAGACTTTGAATTGATTATAGAGCCTTGAATAACATCACTGTTAAGAACAAATATCATTTTCCTCATATCGATTATTTGTTTAATCAGCTCTAGGGAGCTCAGTTTTTTTCAAAGATTGACCTGAGATCGGGGTACCATCAGCTAATGTTAAAGTAAGCAGATGTTCTGAAGACTGTGTTTCGTACAAGATATGGCCATTAAGAATTTGTAGTAATGCCTTTTGGGCTAACCAATTCACCTACTGTATTCATGGAATTAATGAATAGAATTTTCCATGAGTTCTTGGATAAGTTTGTGGTGGTTTTCATTTAGGATATTTTGTTGTTTTCTAAAAGTAAAGAGGAGCATGAAAGACATTTAAGGGTTATTTTGATAACCTTAAAAGAAAAGAAATTGTATGGGAAATTCAGAAAGTGTGAGATTTGGTTGCAACAAATTTCTTTCCTTGGTCACATTGTTTCTAATGATGGGATAACCATTGATCCTGCAAAAACAAAGGTTGTTGAAGAATGGCCAAGACCCACAAATGTAATAGAGATTCGTAGTTTCCTTGGTTTGGCAAGCTATTATTGAAGGTTTGTTAGAAATTATTCACGGTTATCTAGTCCAAAGACTAAGCTAACTCGGAAGGGTGTTAAGTTTATCTGGACAAAAGAATGTGATGATTGTTTTCAGGAATTGAAAAGAAGATTGATGAATGCTCCAGTTTTGGCACTACCTTCCAGGAATGGGGAGTTTGTTATCTATAGTGATGCTTCATTGAAAGGACTTGGTTGTTTCCTAATTCAGAATGACCAGGTAATTGCTTATGCTTCACCATAGTTGAAAACTCATGAGGTAAATTATCATACACATGATTTGGAATTAGCTGCTGTTGTTTTCGCTTTAAAAATTTGGAGGCATCATTTGTATGGAGTAAAGTGTGAAATATATACTGATCACAAAAGTTTAAAGTATATATTCACTCAGAAAGAATTGAACATGAGATTGAGGATATGGCTAGAGTTAATCAAAGATTATGATTGTACAATTCATTACCATCCGGGAAAACCAAATAAAGTGGCTGATGCTTTGAGTCGAAAAAGAAATGCTTCATTAGCAATGTTGAATTTTGAACGTGATCCTTTAGTTACGGATTTGATGAAGTTTGGCATAGAATTTGTTGGTGCAGGATGTTATTCTGTTTTGTTTCAGGTATTAGTGAAATATTCTCTATCAGACAGAATCAAGCAGGCATAGAAGCAAGACAGTGAGTTGCAGAAAAAGGTAGAGCTGGTTCAGAAAGGTAAGTTTCCTGAATTCAACATTGATAATGATTGAGTTTTGAGATTTGGGAAGAGATTGTGTGTGCCTTGTGATTCACAGCTGAAGGGAGAGTTGTTATGTAAAGCTCATAGTTCCCCGTTTTCAGTTCATCCTAACAGTACTAAGATGCACAGAGATCTTGGGAGTATTACTGGTGGGATGGAATGAAAAGAGATATTGATGATTTTACTGTGAAGTGTTTGACATGTCAACAGGTTAAATTAGTGAGACAGTTACTGAAAGGGATGCTTCATCCTTTACCAGTGCCAGAGTGGAAATGGGAGAATATATCCATGGACTTCGTTGTGGGATTGCCGAAGACCCCTCGAGGTAATAATTCAATCTAGGTTATTGTTGATTATTTGACTAAATCTGATCATTTCCTTTCTATACGAGATACGTTTTACCTAGATCAACTTTCCCGTTTGTATCTTAAAGAGATTTTCAGGTTACATGGAGTTCCCCTCTCCATTGTATCTGACCGCGATCCCATGTTTACTTAGACTTTTGGAAAGGCCTTCAGAAGTCGTTGGATACTGAATTAAATTTTAGTACAGCTTTTCATCCTCAATCATATGGGAAGTCAGAACAAACAATTCATACATTGGAGGATATGCTACATTATTGCTCTATCGATTATCAGGAATGTTGGGACCAACTTCTTTCTTTGGTTGTATTTTCATATAAGAACAATTTTCATTCCAGTATACAGATGGCACCATTTGAGGCGTTATATGGGAAGCGGTGTTGAACTCCATCTTTTTGGGATGAAGTGGGTGAAAGAAAGATGATGGGACCAGAATTGGTATAAGAGTTGGCAGAAAAAGTTCAGATGATACAAAAACACATGACAACAGCTCAGAGCAGGCAGAAGAGTTATGCGGATAACCAGAAGAAGGATCTATCTTTTGAGGTAGGTGATCATGTTTTTCTCAAAGTCTCACCATGGAAAAGTGTGATGCGATTTGGTAAGAAAGGAAAGCTGAGTCCAAGGTTCATTGGAACATATGAAATTCTGGAGAGATTTTGATCAGTTTCTTACTGAGTGGATTTTCCTCCGAGTTTATCTCAGGTACACGATGTTTTTCATGTTTCAATGTTAAGGAAGTACATGCCAGGTCCATCTCATGTTTTGAGTCCAGAGGTAGTTCAGCTGAAAGAGAACCTATCTTATGAGAAACAACCGGTCCAGATTCTTGACCACAGGGAGCATGTGTTACGGAATAAGGTGATTAATCAGGTAAAGGTTTTTTGGAAAAACCACATGATGGAAGAGGCAACATGGGAATCTGAAAATGAAATGAGGGATAAGTACCCCCATTTATTCGATAAGTAAATAAATTTCGGGGATGCAATTTTCTAAAGCGGGGAAGGATGTAACATCCCAAGTAAGTAATGAATAATAGATATTTTTTTCTATGTCTATTAGTGAATTAGATAGTGTTTTATAGGCTTAAAATGAGAATAAATCCAATCTTAAGCATGGAATACACTAATATTTTTAAAAGATTGTTTTACTACCTTTTGATGGAAAACCATTTATAAATCTATCTTTTGAGAATTTTATAAGCTATGTTTGTCAAAATAAACTTATTCTTTACGATTGGGACATCAAAATTTACTTTGTGTGAATTTTTGGTTTTTTTACGATAAAGTTCATTTTTTTAATGAATAGTTAAAAATGTTGTATTTTAATTCAAAACCTCTTTTCAATCTAATTTATTTATATGATTAGATTATCTTTTGAATTGGTTTCAAAGTGAAATTAGAATATATTTTTACCATTTAATCCAATGTTGTTCATTGGAATCAATTTCACTTTGAAATTGGACTTAAACTGGTGTCAATCTTTTGATACTTATTATTTCATAAAAACACGCTATTTGTCATGACAGCAGGAATTAATTATTAAATTAATTAATGTAACTTATATGATTTGAATTTTTCAAAATAGACATCATTTTTTAATTCGGAATATCAAATATAGCTTAGGGTGATGTTTTGGTATTTTTCTGAAAAACATCAATTTTTGATGAATAGTGAAACCACTAAGTGGTAGTTAAAGAAACCGATTATTCGTTTAGATGAAGCTTTGCCACTTCTGTGATTCGATTTTCAAAAATCCGACATACATGGTTGTTATTAATAAGTAAAATGTTGTTGAATAACATTAAGATAAATTTTTGGTGAATAGTAACTTTTGAGTTTTTAATCGCGATTAGAGATAATTAGTGCAATTTAAGGAAAAAATTATATTATAATAAAATGAAAATACCTAGACACATTTCCTACCCTTATTTTATGTGTCATGGACGACCAAGAAAATCCATGGGTAAACTTGGGGACCCCATGGAGCCACTTTGGTAGGAAAATGACATTAATATCTTTTTATTTAATGTCAAAATTAAAATGACACAAACATGAGTTGTTTTACTAAAACAATTTTTAAATGGGGTTATACAAGTCATATTTTTTACTATAAATATTAATTATAAATTTAAAAAGATTTCCTACATCATGATATTTTTTTTATAATTTTTAGAAAATAAAAAAATTAAATTATTTATGACATCATGATGATGCAGCGATTACCTCATTAATAAAGGATTTAAATAAAATGAAAAGTTAATGTAAAATATATAACCTAAACATGTCCAAAACCTATCGGATGGGTGGATTTTGAACCCTTATCAACTTACCCTATAATTTTATCAATGTGGGACCTTTTGAATCTGAAACACATTTTAAAATAAAGTAATATTTCTTTACTTTCCAAGAGTGCCCCTCCTCTCCTCTTATAAAAGGCACCCACCTCTACCTCCTTACCCACACTTCCAAAGCCTTTGGCTCAGCCAAACTCTGCCCATTTTGTATATCCACTTCACTTTATTACTCCTTGAAGCCTCAATTTGGGCAGAAGTCTTCCCAAGGAAGCCTTTGATCTCAAACCAAAGGGAGTTACCCGATTTTAAGGTAATGTCTCCACTTATGTTCTTTTGTTTTATTTTGCTTCTCCAACCCCATAAACTCTTTTTATTCATTTCATTTGTAACAACACCATTATCTTCCATATACTAGGAGGTTTGTAAAAGAAGGATTCGAGCTACACTTACACACACCTACATTTAATGGTTAATGAACATACTATTTCCGTGGATGGCGAATTTCTGCCACCCGAAACGATGATTGTTCAACATTCTTTTAACACCTTCAAAGGTGGAAATTAATATGAAACTATATTTATATATGATATATAATATGTTTATGGTGTCCTTAAGCTTCTGTATTTTTCATTTTGGGCATACCTTTATGTTTTCCATTATGGGTAAACGCGATATCATCATTTAAGGAAGTGCGGACTACCGCCCCCTCAAAGTGATTTGATTCATTAATAACATATGTGGGATGTATAAAGGATGGAGTTATTATATTATATATTATATTACACTGGAATTATAATATACCTTTATATCATTATGATTCCATTTCATAAAATATGAAATGGAAATGGAAGCAGCGTTCATGCGTACGTACGGCTTACCGTCTCCATGAACAGTGCATTTCATTTCTTACCTCTAAATGTTATGTTATATTATAAATGCATATATATACTGGATATATATGATATATATGATATATAAATAATGAGTATAACTATGGATATAATGGATACATGAAAAACTTGTAATTATATAGTGTTTATTTTGACTCAAGTACCAAATATCGACAAAACAGCCGTTATTAACTTAAATGATTACATATTGTTCATAACATGGTAATAAGTTATATAAAAGGAATAATGAAATTTACAAGGTTCTTATGAAACTAGAAATTAACTCATATTTATTATTCAGGAGATTAATGAACGATCGAGTCAAGTCGGACCCGAGGTATGGGACTTCGTCTCAATCTCTTTTCATTGAGGAATATTTTGTTTTATACACAACCTTCTTTTATACGGTGTATAAACCCCTTTGACATTTACGTTTATTGAAAAGGAATAATTTTTATATGCAGCATTTACTAAACGACAAAAGGGAATGTTTTTTTCGTACGTATGTGGCGACAATGACTTATCCGCCGCCATGACCATTATTTGAGTTTCGGCTTCCTCTACAAGCCATACCATTTTTTAAAAAGAAAAATAAATACCATGTTTTACTTTTCATTTGTTTTTCTATTGAAAATGGTTTTCAGAATGTTTTTATATCAATGTGTTGTATTGATATCTTGTGATTGAAAGGTTGAAATGTTATGTTTCATTTATTAATGTTTTATTTGATACAATTATGTTGAGGTTCTTGGGAATTATTATGAAGACGAGTGGTTTCGTGATAAATTAAGGGTGGGTGAGCCCGATATAGCTCTCCAATGAATTAGGTAATGCAAAGGAGTGAAACTTTAAGTTTTCTCCGAAAAGATTTAGGGAATATACTGTGATGGGTATTCCAAACATAACCAAGAGGGTTACTCCCTATGTAAGAATGTTATGAATGCCTCAAGTTACCTTTATGTCTTATAATTTCAATGAATTATTCAAGATTTGATGAGTTATGTTAAAGTATGTTTTATGGGTAAAGTATGATTTCATTATTTGTATATATGTACCCATGTTTCCCTTCCATATTTTTATATCCCTTACTGTGCTTTTTATGCACATCCCATGTTTTTGAAATGTTTTTAACAGGTCAAGGGAAAGGTACATGATATGATTATAGTGTCAAGGAAGTGTCAAGAAAGAATCCATGTTTTATTTTAAATATATTTCCATTGATGGGAAAATTGAATACTATCTTTTATGTAACCACTTTGTTTAAATCTGGAATGTAATGCATGTTTTATGATCTAATTCTCTAAAACTCTAAACCTGAAAAGATCCTCAAAGTGTATTCATGATATATCTCAAGATTAAGTAATGTTTAAGGTCGGGGCCTTATAAGGAACCTCTTCATCTGATCCCTCTGAGTGAGCCTCGTCTGGAGGATCAGCAAGAACGAAATTCATGACATTAATCGATGCAAAACGCATCTCATCCCTTCTATTGGAATTTCAGCGATATTGTCTTCTTCCATGTCCCTGATGAGACATTGACTTTTGTCGATTTGATCCCTCTAGAACATCTTGACAAATCGAAATTTTGAGGGAATCTCCTAATAATTTGGATCTTTGATCCTCTTGGGGTTTCTTCCCTAATCGAGAGAAGACCAACTTTCTTTGATGGAGAGATTGAGGATTTGAAAAAGTCCCCAGTCCTGTGGACTGGGGCTGTTCCTTCTTAACTCATCGAATCCTATTTATTGATTCTGAGGGTTGGGTTAAAAGAATCCTGAGTCTGGCAAGCTGGGGTGGTTCTTGACCTGATATATCTGAGACTTTCTTAAAATATCTCTTGACCTTGGGGACCTTAGTCCAGAAATTAGCTGGATGCATCAACTTGCATCCACTTTTATCACTCGGCTCAAAAGACCATTGGATGATTTCAGACACTTCTGTCACGTGATGATGTGCTTGCTCCAAATGAGAGGCATGTTCAATATTTTTTTTCTTTATGCAGGAGTAATTTAACAACCTGTTCTCTATATGCTTGATTTTTAGAATAACTAGTTGAGGCATGTTCTTTCGAAAGCCTTTGATTACCAAAGAATCCAATTGACGGTGGCCGACAATGGGAAATAACATTGAATGAGACCATTTTCAGCGGGCTTTACTTACTGAAGAGCACTGTGAAATGTAGTTCTCCATGAACACCCCATCCCTTGATATGAATATCAAATGGGGAATTGGAAATTAACTGGCGCAACCTTCTTAGTGCACCAAGTCATGAACGCTGAAGGGTTCTCTGATGCTTTTCAGCCTTCAGATATCGAGAAACTGAGAGAGATGCCAAGTCAATTTGGCGTTGTAACCCTTCTACTATCTTGATATGTTTTTCATATTAATCATATGATAATATTTCTTTTTCAACTGACAAAAAGTTTTCCACATGTTGAGACGAATATCATGAATTCCATCTTCTGTTAACATCTCTGGAATGTCATATGAAGAGTCATCCGAAGGCCAAAACATGACTAATACTTCACCTTTTTCCAGTTCTTTTCTCATATTCACTACTTCCTCTTTATCGTTTGATGAATATTCTTCTACCTGATTAGACAAGAGTTGGTTCTTTTTTGTTTCATCATCGGATTCATCAAGATCGGTAGAGAACACACTGATCAAACTGGAAGATGAATGACCCAGGGGTGGTTCAGAGAATGACCTACACCCCGGTCCATCTTCTGATTGAGAAATTATCTCACCTGCTAGCGGTAAAGAATCATACATGACTGGCCTCATATTTGAAAGTGCATCATGATAAGAGGGCTTTCTCATCAATAAATTGTCCATTTTAGCATTTTCCAGGAAATGTGAATTATAACTGCGGAGAGGACATTCGCAGATAAATTCATCATCATGTGGAGGACCACCATGGTGGGTTACAAAAAATGATGAAACATTTTTCTCCTTGGTCTTCTGGCCACACAGAGGGTTCCTATGGCTCTCACCTGAAGATGAAACCTCGAGATCGACCGAACTGTCTTGAAGAAAGCCTTTATGAAGAAGTGTCTGATGAAGACCATCAAAATTAATGTTCCCACTATTGGGAAATGAGGGAGTATAATCTTGAATTCCAACAGATAATTGTCTGAGGGCTTCAAGAACTCCCGCATTGAGCAAGGCCTTATTACAAATTGGATCTTGATTTCTTGAGTGTGCTGGGCGGGTCTTCTTCATAGACGCATTCTTACTCAATTTAGGAAACACTTTTTAATGAAAGTTGTCATTATGGGAAGGTGTATGTGCCTTCTCAGGAGAAAAGATCAGGTTAGGCTGAATATCTCCACTCAAATCAGGTGTATGTGCCTGACATGGCTGTCCATATGATATTGAGGAGTATGACCCACAACCCTCTTGGACTAGAACAGAGGTGTGTTTCAATTCCAGAGTGAACTGTTGATGTGACAATCCACTGGTAGGGATAGATTTGTGTGTCTTTCCATTTGATGCTACTGAAGCTATTATAATATCCTGGCAGGCAACCAGAATATGAGCATGTATTTTCTTTTTCTCTTTCACCATTGACAGAATGTGCTTGGTGAATTTAGCTACCAGAACGAGGATATACGTTCATTCCATGCATGGTGTAGGTGAGTGTGCCTGCTCCTGTCATCCTTTTCCTGTCAGTGAATCCTGACAGTACTCAAGTGTGGGGGTAGAGAGTTAAGTATGCCTCCTGTTTGTCACTGGAGCTTTCCGACTGACTTCTCCAAATGCTACCAAACAAGATGATTGGTAGGCTTGATCAATACTAGCAGGTGTATGTGCTTGATGATCGCACTTCGCCGAATGTGGTTGACATACTTCCTTCAACACTGACAGACGAGGCTGCTGGAAACATTGAAGAGTGTAACCATGTGTATGTTCCTTTTTACCAGTTGTCAACACATTGGGTTGGCAGGTTCCATCATATTTAGTTAGAGGAGCCTACTAACTAGCTGATGATTTATAAATAGGTGTATCTTCCTGTCTATAGTACTCCGTCAGAATTGCCTAGTGGGATTGGCGTGCTTCTATCAGATGAGTTTGCTGGATAGCGGAATTAAAACGAACAGGTGTGTGTTCCCGCTCGTTTCATGATAAAACGTTAGGTTGGTGTACTTCTCTGGAGATGACAGAGATGAGAACCATCTCACTATTGATCGGATTTTACCTCTGGCAGTTCATCTTTCCTGCTCAGGTTCAAGGAACCTGAGAAGAATGCCTGGAGATGATACCGCCATCATGTTGAGGGCGCACTGCCACACAAGTCTGGCGGCGATTGTTGATGGGAGCCCTTGGGAAGGACTCATGTCTCCTTGAATTAAGGCCATGAGGGACCCGCTCATTCACCTACCCAGAATATTGAAGGGAATGGTGATTGAATTCCAAGGGTAACGACCCGAAATGGTTGGAGGCGGTGGTTGGTACCACCTACTTCTTGATCACTGGTCATCATTGTCCGGACGACCAGGGTGAATTATTGAATTGGAGGGCTTGCCGAGTGGCCTCCAG
The DNA here is from genome assembly GCA_963277665.1 of Viscum album. Taxonomy (NCBI): domain Eukaryota; kingdom Viridiplantae; phylum Streptophyta; class Magnoliopsida; order Santalales; family Viscaceae; genus Viscum; species Viscum album. The sequence continues at coordinate 710,161,822 of OY728163.1, forward strand.
AGTCGGAATAGTACCATTTTGACGGTACTCCTTATCCATTGTATTTGATACCCTGTGTTGAAGATACTGAGTAGGTGATTTAATCCTTAGAGAGGACGGTAATCCAGCAGGATTACCAGCAGAGGCATTCATAGCAGAAGTATTCACGGGTGTGAACTTAAGTGAAGCCATTGCAGAAGATCTTGGAAAAAAGTGCCTGTTTGATATAATAGACATAATCAAGATAATTCCGGCCACTACATATTTAGGATAAGCACATATGTTAATGATTGTCTTGTCGAACCTCTCATTGAGTTTAAATAGGGGCCTAACAAAATAGGGAAACCATCATTTCAACTTGGTTAAGGATTCACTTCGGGCTCACCATTTTTTTGTTTCCTCTGGAATTGGGAATGACCTCATAGATTTAAGGTTCAAACATTACAAGCGGTTTCTAACGGGTTTGTTCGTAGAACCGGAAACATCCAATGATTCTATATCCATTTGGACAAACATTCCAAAGGTAAGTGCTCATTAGTTATGGACCGATGAGACTTTTGAATTTTCATTGGTTGAGAGGATGGGAGTTCGGACTCATCACACCTTTTTTAGGGGAATTATTTTCTACTCCAGGACTCTCTTTATAGATTTAAGTTATGTTCGTGAATCCTTATTGAATTACCAAGTATAAAATGAGATTTCCATTAGATATGACAATCAATGATTGATAGGTAGGAAATTTGGAGAATCTTTTATATGTATTCAAGGTTCTTCATCGATAAAGAATCATCTATATTTGTTAGGGATTCTTAGTCAATGGTATCCATTAATACATTATATCAAAGTCTCTTGGTCATTATGATTACAATACTGGTTTTGAAGCCACACATTGGGGAAATGGAAGTTTATTGTCATTCAGAAGGACATGTATTAATTCAGAGTTGGGATCATACCCGCAGATGAAATACCTACGTATCCTTTTTTTAGAAAAGGAATCAGAACCCACGTAGTTTGAGTAAGGGAGTATTATGGTTATGTATGATTGATGGATCAAAGAAATATGTCATATTTACTTTTACACTCTATGCTCATGTGTGTCATGCTCGATGTGAGAAACAAGAGGTATTGGTGAAAACAGACAACTGTGCCATGATCGATGCAATAATAGAAAATGATGTGGGGATTATGTATGTATGACTGCCCAACTAGATAGATATTGGAACTTATTTCAATGAAGAAGTCCAGGAATAGGGTCCATAAAGGTATATGTACTTTTTTTTAGATTTTGATATTCTATCTTGGGGCTTACTCCGGAGGAAGATGCCCAAATTAGGAGGGACTTATGATTGTGTTTTATTCCTGAGAAGGAAGACCAGATCAAAAAGTAGATTAATACTGGTTAAGATAAATTAAGAATATGGTTTACTCATAAGGAGGAGTCCCAGGTTAAAGGGATTTGAAGACTACGACTTACTCCAGAAGAGGAGGCCCAGGTTAAGGGAATTGTAGAATTAAGGGACTTGGGGATTACACATCAGGAGGATGACCACATTTTTAGATTTTGAGACTGGGGATTACTCCTTAAAAGGAATCACAGGTTAGGGGAATTATGGTTGGGGCTTACTCTTGAGGAGGATTCCCAAATTTTGGAATTTTGAGACTGGGGATTACTCTTGAAAAGGAAGCCCAGACATGAGAAATTATTACTGGGGCATAATCCTAAGGAGGATGCCCTGGTTAGGGGATATGGGGCTTACTCCTAAGGAGGATTCCAACATTAATGATAATTTGGACTGGATATTACTCCTAAAAAGGAGGTCCAAGTTAATGATTCTCTCATCTTAAAGGATGAGGTTGAATGAATGAAATATCTAACCTTAGTGACATAAAGATGTGAAAATCAATAGGTTTTGAGAAAGGTTCCACCGAATTCCTTTCAGATAATGAAGCTAACAAATGAAACATGCCATAAATGGCTTTGAATAGGGGTTTAAAGGATGAATCATGAATAGGAAAGGTGGATAGGCATAGGAGAGGTGAAATGGGCAGGAAGGGAACCAAAATATAGGGGGGCACAAGTCCTGTGTGGGCGTGCAAGTCCTGGTCGCGTAGGTATACCTACGAGACAAATGGGTACTTGCACGACGATCAACCCTTTGAGTAAAACTTGAGCGAGACATGACTCAAGACCTTATTACTATCCCTAGAGGCTTCCAGAAGAGTGGCACGCATGTTATGTTGAAGGTGTAAGGCGGCGTGCAAGTGTGGCCATTTCCCTTAAGGGTTGGCCACTTAGGCGTGCAAGTGTTCATGAGTTTCACGACTTAGGCCTTACTCCCTCTCTTTAAATCTTATATTCTAGGTAAGAAATTACCTTAGAAGTGTTCAGAAGCTTCGAGAAGAGACTAGGGCACCGAGAGCTCAAATCTGAGTTTCTGGAATGATTTTCTCCCCAAATGGGGGGCCCACATGGGGTATTTATAGGCTGGAGAAAACCCTGGGCGAATTTTCAAAGAGGGCAAGCAAGTCACCTGTGCGACCAATGGGAGTCACACAAGTATACTTGCATGACCTTGGTGGGACTTGCACGACCCAAGTGCATTTGAATCTTTTTTCATGCCTTTGTCAATTTTTGATGTCTTTTCAAAGGATAAATCACTTTAGGTTCAAGGTATTTCCCTTTTCAATTCGTTTAGAATCTGTGACGAAAAGGAGCATCAACACCCTACCTTTTATACACCTATATGAACAACTCAAAATCAACATTTTTATATTAAGGTAGAACCAAACAAGACCATTCACCCAGATTAATTCATAACTAATCTTCTTTATTTTTACTATTATATAAGTAGATGTACATTATATATGGGTTAGTATAACACAAATCCAATTTTTATGGGTAGTATAACCCAACATGATAAGTCATATATAATAATATAATCAAGTTAGAATAATAGAAAAAATATAATTAATAAATGATCTGAGTGTTGAGGTTATTATGTTTTCTCTAATAGAAATAGATGAAATGATTGAAGTGCATTGAACAATATTATTATATAACCATGGTGTATTACACAATACTTTTCAAGAATATCATCAACACCATTCCTTTGATATGGGTTTTGCTCACATTTTATATAGATTTCATTCTAGAATGGTAAAATATATGTTGAAAACCCTTTTTTATTTCACCCATCCCAAAGAAACATGAGATTACATTATTTAATGAAAAATAATATTGTTCTTATATTAGTTAACACTAATAATTTGAAAAATAAAATATTTATAAAAAACAACATGTTATATAATTTAACACAATTAAAAAAAGTCATAAAAATTGATATATCAATGTTCTCTGAATATCCCCGTAACATATGCAAGAATGTAATTTTATTTTTAAAATAAATAAAATTTTAACATTTTCTTTTCATAGAAAAAGTTGTATAGATTAATACATGTATGGTCACATTTAATGGAGTTTAAATAAAATACAAAATACCTCTAAATAAATGAAGTGAAAAATATGAAAAAATAGATTATAATATAAAACAGGGTTTATTTTGAGCAACAATTTCTTAGTATTTAATTTATATTATGTCATAATGTATGATCAATATTGTTCAAAAATGTCAATCATATTTTTTTGATGGTATGTTCGATAATTTTTCAAAATTTTACTTCATAAGTGCGGTTCTAAACTTTAAAAATATTCACATTTTATAGATGGATCAATTCTTTGATTAATTTTTTCTTAGGGTGGGTATGTTTTTCTTATTGACTTTAATTCTTCTTTGATTATAATCATTTAACTTTTTATGGTCAATTCATTTCTATTTTTATGGTTTCTATTTCCCTTCTTTCGATCGGTTCATTTTTCTTCTTGTTGTCAATTCATTTTTTCATGTGAGATAATGAGGATGTTCTAACATTTTCGCGCATTCTCTGTTATTTAAAATGGTCAAAATTTGTTAAAGACTATCCAAATAAAAATTTATAAAATAAAAACTTTTATCATGAAATAAATTTTTCTAAAATAAGTTCATAACAAAAAAATAATGGTGTCTTAATTTTGAAAACATAAATTAACAAAGTGGTCCAAGAAGTCGCATAATCATTGACAAAAAATATATAAGTTAAAAAATGTATTATCATTTTAAAAAACACATATCTACATTTTAAATGTTTTTAAAATTATGTTGTTTTAAAAGAAAATATATTGAGTTTTATATAAATTATTAAATAAAATCATTTATTATCTATAAATTGAAAATCAATAAAGGGAAATAAAACAAACTTTTATAAATGAAACATAAAAAATGAAATGTTTTTTACATAAATATTAACAATGAAGTAAAAAAGAAGAAATTAGTTTCATTTTACCACAAAATTAATTCGCAAAACAAATAGTATAAAAAATTGTAAAATCATATATAATCCAACAAAATGTATCAAGATATTGAATCATGTTAAATAATATTCCAATATTTACAATTTATTATAGCACATACCAGTGATGAAAATGACATGTATATAATCTATACTATCTAAAACGAAAATTGATTTAAAATAATATAAAATAAAAATTTAAACACCCCTTGAACATACGTATATTTAATTAAATTTATGTTAAACCACGTTGAATTTTTATTTTATCATGCATTTCTAAATATAGTTAGATGGTAAATACATCAGATTTCGGATTTTTAGTGGATATAGATTATATATTTATTTTCACTTTTTTTCATGATCAAAATGTAATTGATATCTTGCATCAATGTCTCTCGTCATATAATTATCAAAATTGTATTTCGAGATAGAAAAATAAGATGCATTATCAATAAAAAATAATATTTTTTAAAATTTAATAAAAAAGGAAATAACATGGCTAATCCATAAAAATTATAAATAAAAATATTTAATAATAATAAAAAAATTATTAGTTTATGATGTTTCCAAAAAAATTCATAGACCTCCAAAAATAAAAAAACATTTTAAGAATGTGAAAAAAACTTTATGTGATATTACCATCAATTTCTCAACCACCAAAATCAACATAAAAAATTGGTTATTTTAAATAATTAATGTATATGATAAAATAATCAAATATTTACATAACCATTGAAAAAAATAATCACTCATTTAACTATTTTTAATTGATTTTTCGTTAATTAAATTTAATTCTAACACATATATATACTGATGATATTACAACCAATCAAGATATTTTACAATAATGATATATACCAATCATAACTGTAAAAATATTATTGTAAAAATATTTTCAAGAATCCCTATAATATAATTTACAAGAATTAATCATTATTATATTTATTCATTTATAATTATCAAGAAAAAATACTTCTAATGAACACTTTATCTTATTTTTATTGATTGAGGAATATTTTTTATTTCTATTTATCTATTTGAAGTCCCAAAATAAATTATATTCACTAATATGAATCATGATGAACATTAAGGATATTAAATTTGAAAAATCCATTGAATAAAAATTCCTTTAGGATCCAAATGAAATATCATCAAAATAAATATGATAAATTAATATAATTTCATGAATCCATTTTAGTAAATATGGTTGTATCAAAATTTCCATTTTCAATACCATTATTGAAAATACACAATTATAACCACTAAGACAATGTTCTAGGATCCAACTTCAAATAACAAAATATTTGGAATTTTTCAAATCATGGTGAGGTTCATATTCGTACTCAAAATTCAATGGTTATTTTACAAAAACCATTTATGAAATTTACCTATTTAAAAATGAAATTTTTCAATCCATTCAAAATAATTTAATTATATAATTATATTTATATACCAAAAGGATTATTATTCATTACAATCTTATATCTAGTGAAAAAGCCTTATTCTAGGAATACACCTTCTTCATTATTTTATCCTTCATCCTCTAATATTTGTTTATTTCTAATTAATTTTTTTTAATGTAACATATTTTGTAACATTAATTTATTCAGAAATTTATTAATCTTTAGAATGTATAACTAGGGTCCAAAAATTATTAATTTCTATGTTATTGAATTATTCAAGTATTCCATAATCATTTTTGAATCAAACAATACTACATAAATATTTTGAGATACAAATTTAAATATAAAATCATATTAATAAAAAAATATTTCTCCAGGAATTACTGGCTTTAACACCGGTATTTATTTCCCCAATTATATTTTCAATTATGTTATATTTTTAAAAATTTACTATTTTTCATGAGATATAATATTTCTCCAAATAAATGCATCCAATTTGAAAATTTCAAGTTCAATAAAGTTCAATTTTCTTTACTTTCCTCAAATTTTGGTAAATAATATTTTATTTCTATTAATTTATATTCATTGAATTAGACATAAAATTATTCTTCAATACTAATATTATTTTTTTAGAGACTCTATATTCCTTACCTAAATAATCATAACTAAGAAAAATACCTTTATAATATTTTGAATATAATTTTTCTATACTGTCTTTGGTGTTAAGAATGTAAACATTATATCCAATAAATATAAAATATCTAATTCATGGAATCCTTCCCATCATGTGGTCATAATGTGTTTTATTTTGGAATATACTAATTAAAAATCTATTAATAACATGAAATTATGAGTTTACACTTTCTGCCAATTTATATTTTAGAAAAGAAAATAGATTTCAAAATTCTCTTTCCATTTTTATAACGTTTTATTTTTTCCTTTCTAATGAATCAATTTGTTTTGGTGGCCAATAAAAAAGAATTTTACAAATATATGAATTGTCTACCAAAAAATATTAAATTCAATATTTGGACAATCATAACCTTATTACTTTCTAATTGATAAATTTATATAACCTTTTCAATTTTATCAATTTTAAAATATGAAATAAATGTATAAAAAGTCATGGATTTATAAGAAAAATAAAAAAACCATATAAATCAACTATAGAAATCAATAATATATATATATATATATATCCTCATATACTAATATTTTTCCGGGGTCTAAAAATATACAAATGTAATTGTTATGTATGTCGTGATTTTTTTACATCATATTGTTGTAAAAAGGATTCCTTGTGTTCCATATCTCTTTGTTATGAATCATATATATATGTGTGTTTCCCAATTTTAATTTGGGAGATCCCACACATTTTCCATTAATATAATACTTTTTTAATTACCATAAATGATCAAGCACTCAATATCCAATAATATAATATATTAATTGATTGTATAACATTTAATTAGTTAAAACTATCTCACTTCACATAGAAAAACTAATTTAATAATTTTTATCTCTTATTTTTTTAAAAAATATGATAAATTCATTTTTTGAAGTAATAAATTATTTATTTTTAAGTTATCATTTATATTATCATAATATTTTTGTGATAAGATTATTAAATTCATTTTGAAACCATCAACAACTAAAACGTTTAAATTAATAATCAAATTTTAAATTCAAACATATCAAAATTATTAACATTTTCATTTGAGTTTTCACCAAATGTGACACAACCAATGTAGAAAACATTAAAATATTAGCATTTAGATATATCACTTATCATATGGCGTTAACACCCATTATCCATGTATCATAAATCCATTTTGATACTTTCATATAATGGTTCTTACAAGAAAACAATTGAAGGGAATTTTGCAACACATTAAAACATTGGTTTAAATGAGTTTGGATAAGCATTTTAGTGAAACCCAATTAATTTTATGAAAGAGTTTATTGGAATTCTACAAGACAGTGAATTTGAGATAAAATTAGTGTTAATAAATATATGCTATAGAAATATAAATGAACTATCTTTTTTATAGTTTCCTAGTGTATGACATCTAAAGTAGATAACATTAGTTACATTTCCACTCAATCATTTAATAAAGACAGTTTTTTACAAATTCTATAGAATATTACCATAAATAAGACAATGTTTATTTTTTTGTTTATTATATCTCATAATTTTATCTTAATACTGTCTCCCTTAAACATATGTTCTCAATTCAATTCTCAATCTATCAGTTTTATTTCTAGTCCGATTAATTTCATCTAAATTTGAATAAATTTTAACCTTTGAGTTTCAAAGAAAATTGAGTTATAGTCCTTAATGTTATGAATATAACATATAAAAATCTATAGACAATAACATTATATTTCATTTAATACTAAATTAGAATTTTTTTCACTTTGAAAAAGTATTACTTTATGTTTTTCTTTATTATTACTGAATAAACGATTAATATTTTTAATATTATCACTAATTATTTCTATATATTCATGAAACTCATATTTTGAGATAATAGTGAAATAACTCAATATTTTAGAAGAAGAACATTATATTTGATAGTGTATATGAAATAGAACACAAAACGTAAAAAAATCATATAGTATTATTATTTAAATATGAGTGTCACAACAAAGGCATTAAAATGATAGATATAAATAATAATAACTAAATTATGAGATATATATAAACATCATATTCAATATATGTAATCTTATAAATTCATACATAATATTAATTTAAGTTTTATTAATGTTATGTTATTCTAAAAAAATTACAAAAAAATGATTTTTATTGTTGGTTTTTGAGAAAAAATAAACATAATTTTTAGAAAATGTTAAAATATTATTTAATAATATTAAAAACAAATTGTAATTTTTTTAAATAAAAATTGGTTTAAGATTATTTTTGGGGAATTTTATAAAAACAATTATTTCCAATAAATATTGAAAACACTGATATTTATTAAATATTATATTTTTTTCCAGTCATAAACAGGAATCCATTTTATTTTAAAATGATTTAAAAATTAAATTTTTGCTTTTATATTTTAAATAATATAATTATGTTCATTTGAATCTATTTTATGTTTGAAACTTTTGTAAAATCATTTTTATCTATAAAAATGAATTTTCATTAAAACAATTGTGTACACAATGTGTTTTCATATTAATAAATAAAACTTATTACAATTGGTGAATTATATTGATTAAATTTATAAATTATATATTCAATAAAATATTTTGAAATTATTTTAAAAAAATTTTATGCATGAGATTATAAGAAAACATGTTTTATGCTTAAAATTGTATTTTTTAAAATATATATTCATCGCTTTTTATACAATTCTTTTAAATTTAATTTTAGAAATTATAGGTTTTTAATTTTATAAAATAAAATCAATATTTTAAATCATAAATTTCATATTTTGTAAATATGGACCTTTTATTTTTTTCAATATAAATAATAATCCTGGTAAATTTTATTACCTCGATAAAGGATAATTTAGGATAATATAGCTTACAAATAAGTGATAATGAAATAATTATACTTCTTAATTATTATTGGAGGAATTTAATTATACCCTTATCACCTTATGATGTAAATTAATTTATTTATTGGAAAATTTCCCATGAAAATGAATTATATAATATTTAATGCAAGGAAAGATACAAAATGCAACACTCATTGTTTTAAATAACTCTTATATGTTCACAGAGGGAAAAAAGTTATGAATGAATATAAATGTATATTTTTAGATTAATGAAATTATTATAATGATATAGTTCTATTTATAACTTTTAAAAGTTACATATTTACCTTCAATTATTGTGTAATGCCAATTTAGTATTTCATCAGTTAATCAAAAAAATATGATAAATGATTTTTAAAATATTAAAAGAAATAAAATTAGGATGATTTATATTTTTAATGTTATATTTTCAATAATTATGGTATATTTTATAGGTTTTTGAGGATAGGATTTTAATTCCAACTTTGTATTTATTTATTTTAAGTCATATTAAATGAATTGTGTCTAGATTGACAATAATGATATTTTGTAAAAATAATATTTCATTAAATTACATAAAATCATAAAAATATTAAATAGGTAAAGGTGGATAGTATAAGGTAGATAATTTTTTTCCTTACCCATTTATATGAACGTTTGGATAGTTTTTTTATAATGGCTTTAATATATTTTAACCTTTTAAGAAATTCAAAGAATACCCACCCCTAAATTGTGAAATAAAACTCATCCTTTATCTCTTTCACACCACATTGATCCTTACCTATCAAACATAACCTATAAAATTATATTATACACTCCCATAACAACAATCTCAATGTACCGTTCTTCCCAAAATAATAATTCTAGAGTCCTTAATTATAGATATATAGGAGTTGTTTCAAAGAAGAGGTAATCGCCTTAACAGATCACTTTATTTTTAATTATTATTTTATCTATTATAAATATGATATATTAATAATTTAAAAATAAATAAATTATCTTAATTATTATATATTATTATTTTAATTAAAAAAATTATTCACCCTCTTTCCACAAAATTGTAAGTGAAAGTGTCTCTTGTGCGTAGTTATGGCTTACCATCTCCATATAAAAAACAGTTCATTTCACATAAACACCTATTATATAGGGTTATTTTAATGGTATTAATGTATATATATGATAATCATGAAATAATTATGCTTATATAATTATAATCTAATATCTGACTTCTTACCTTTCAAAGATTTGGAAAATGATAATGTCGCACGTGTGTAATTATGGACTTCGACTTCCACAAAGCTATGCGGTTCACTTTTAATTTCTATTTTACATGGATGGTAATATGGATATATTTTATTAATATATATGATATATATTTTTTAATAACTATTCTTTTATTGTGAGTTATTATTTACCTTTATTTCATTACATCGCATGAAAAATGAAAATAGTATTCGTGCATACGTATAGGCTACAGTCTCTATGAAAGAAGTATTGCATTTTATATATATATATTTATTTATGAATTAAAACATGTACATAACAAATATATATAATATTAATATAATTATTAAAATTTTGAATATTTTGGAATCATGATCATTGTATATCTACAAAATCAACCCAACCAAAACATACATGAAAGACGAAGTAGATACTACCTGAAATAATGATTTCAATAATGAGTTTCTAAAAATTGGTTATGAAAGGATATAAATAAATCATTCATGTTTTGAAATATATTAATATTTTTCTGGAATATATTTATAAAAAATATTTATTTATTATACAGATGGATCTAATTAGTATGAAGGGATTGGACCTGAGATAATTTATTTAATCTCATTTGTATTTCTATGAGACACATGCCATATTAACCACTTGTTTCTTTTATTTAGTGTTTATAAATACCATGAATGTATTTTGTGATACTTATTATTAATTTTTTAGTATTTATATATCCATCTAAGGTTATTTATTTCATGGGGTCTTATGATTCAAATTTTACCAAATCGGTATGGGTTTTGTGTTATAATCTCATTGTTATCAAGATTGTGTATGATTAATCTTTAAAATGACAACATTTCATGATATAATTCTCAATAAACATATTAATTTTTTATTCCTATGGTTTTTAATTAAAATATAAGTATTTCTTTAATTTTCCTTGCATTATGTAATCAAGAGACATAAAATTTGTATTTATGGAAAATCGGGCTCATTTCTCTCTTCAGTCAAAAAACTATTTACATCCATGTTATTGTATTCTAAAATTTTTTTAAATAATTTGTTTAATATGATATTATTATAGATTAATTCAATTTTTATCCATGTTTTACTTTTTAAAAGATTAATTTAAAATTTATGTTTTTTTTATTTTATGAATGATATGATTTTTGACTTTTTACACAAGTGTGAAAGGAATGTTTTATAAAATTAATCAACATTAATAGAATATTTCAATATCATGACCAATCAATTATTTTAAGAATAAATTACAAGATCCCATTATTATTTTCAAAGAATTTTTTGTCAAAAATATTTTCAATCTTTTGTTATTTCAATGAATTGATTTCAAAATAGAAGGCCTATTTTCCTAAAGAGTTTTATAATGATACATTCCATGATATACCTCTTAATTTAATTGATATTTTATCCAGGGATTAAATCCATATTCATTATCTAGATGGTTTATTTTTATGATGAAAATATTTTTATGAAACACAATCATTTTCCATGGGTGATTCTATGATGAAATTTTTATGAAGGCTATTTAAATCCATAGGTTCTAGTATGATTTGTGTTTCATGATATTATTGAACAAATATGTATGTGTTTAAATTTTTGAAGGGTTGGAACAATATATACCTCAAATTAATTGGCTAACGTTTGATAACTCATGAGACAAATATGATATAAGTGAGCTTGATTTTATTATCAAAATTTCATGCATGGAATTGGTTTTCCTATCTATAAGATTAAATGTGAACCTATAACTTATGTATATAATATTTTGTTTTGACCTAGATTTCATATCCAAAATATTATTCATGGGCCTTTTTTTATTTCTATAATATTATGCATTGACCCAATTTCATGTCCATAAGTTTATGTGTGGGATATTTTCATGTCCTCAACATGATTATAGGACCTATTTCTATTTATACATGTTCACAAAGTTATAAGTTTATGTGTATAATAAAACTCATGTGTTTTGAAAATTTTATGGTATGATGGATAAGGATCATTAATTAATTTATAAATATTTTCATTTAAACTACTCGGATCTATGATGTGACTCAAGATAATGATATTTGATAAGTATGGTACGAATTTAAATGTTACAATCATATTCTCATACCCTTATGTTCTTGTTATACTCAAGTGATCATTAATTTATCTATTTTCTAACATTACTAACCATCTAGCCTCACCAGTTATTATGTTTCCTTTTCCATTAGCTATGAATAATGTTATGAGGGATTATATGTCTAAGAAGTGTGTGACTTATAAATATCATCATGAATGAATCTTATGTATTTGTTGTTTATGTGTCCATGTTTCAACAGACCTATTCCTTTACGATTCTTGAATGGATAGTTATGTAGATTAATGAATATTAATATAAATAATATAATATCTATGTATGAGAATTATTTGTCTTTATAAATTTTATCAAACAAAGCTTTGGTTAACCTTTTTAAACTAGAATGGGAAAACATCAGTAAGAACCCTAGTGTTTGATATAATTATATGATAACATCTTAATGTTTTGGTAATGATAATGGATGACCTAGGAAAAATCTTGTATTTATAGATTCAAAATAATGTTTATTATTTTAGACATTAAATAAATTATTTTTCATGATCAAATAGTTTTACACTATTATTATAATTTTCCACACTATACTTATTGGGTTTTTTCAATGGTTGAAAATTTTATAAATCATGTGAACAACGAAAGAGATGGATAATAAAATAACTGTATTCATGAGAAGTGAAATGGATTATGTTATGGGATACAATATCATATCACTATGATCACTCAACACTCTCAAGTTATTCGTGCTAACAAAGATCATGTATAACATGAAAATGTACCACATATTGTTAAATAAGAAATTGAATTTGATATATGGAAATATAGACCCCCCATATTTGAGTATTATAATAAAACTATTGTTATGAAATGGAATAATGTGATGGAAAATATATTTTTTATTCTTCAGTGCTCCAATCATGAAAAAGTTTTCCTAGTTTATTATCATTTGTAAGATGAGGAAGATCAGTGGTGGACTCTTATTTAGAATACGAGGAAAGAGGATGAAATTGAATAACTATAATGGGATAATTTTATGGAAATATTGTTTAGTCTGTTCTTCCCTTAAATATTACATAATAGTATGGATATGTAATTTTTACTATTAGAAAGAATGAGGTTGAATACAGTAGTACCATTGAGGAAACTTTTAAAATACATCCATGGTATGATTTGTATGTTATCATCACCCTTCTAAATAATGTTTGATTCATTAGTTTTTTGAAACCAACTAATAAAAATGAATTATATATATGGGTCTATAGAATCTGTAATGAAATATCTTGAAGTGAACTAGATTTTAAAATATAATCCAAAAACCAGTAATAAATGAATGACAGATCTTCAGGGAAAATCTAATTTTTTCACGTGGGGGGAAGGAAATGTTTCATCCTCATAGTTTCCAAAAATGATTAAATGATAAATCTAGTGATTTTATGAAAAGAAATAAATGATTATTCATGTGTGTAAATCCTAGACATTAATAAAATGAATTTTAATGTGATGTAAAGAGTCTATTAGAAGAAATGAATAGAGTTATATCTCAACAGAATTCAAAAATCACACATTACTTCTACAAATGCAACATGTTTTTTTATTATGAAAATTGGCTCCCTAATACAAGTGATAATTTAGATAATATTCCACAAAAATATCAAAAGTTAATGGAAAAATGGATATCTTTTTAAATTACAACAGTTAAAGAGAATTGTGATAGTTATGGCACACTTATTCATCAATCTAGAATTAGGGATTCCATTTTAATGTGTTGATGAATTATCCCAAGGAAAATATTATCCTTCGGTGAAGTTTTATGTGATAATAGGTATTGATTATATCTCCATAAATGTATTCCATATATATTTTTAGAATATGAAATTAATATCTCATATTCTGAATCAACCTATGATTGTCTACCAGTGCAAGGATAAACTCAAACCTCTAAGAGAAATATTTTTGGTTAAGATGAGATATTATTTATATAATATAAAGTGAATTTTTTTTCAAAAAATATAATTTTTAATTACGGAATTACTGTTCAAAATGATTAGTATATATGGTCAAGGTATATACATTTCGGTATGAGACATTGTGAGTGGATAAAAATATTGTTCATTTGATCATAGAAGGATATGAGATAAAATCATATTTGGGATTCCATGTTTGTCATAATAATTTTGGAGGATTACTGAGGATAAAAATTTAAAGAATGCATTATTTAGAAATTTAGGTGTAATTATTGATGATATTGTGGTTAATTCTATATTTTTTCAAATTATGACTTATTCATTTTGAAAATAATATTGTATAAAAGATTTTCTTCAGTAATGTATAATGATATAATGATGTTAGTTTTTTTCCTTTTATGGGTTATGTAGCACATTATAATTTAATTTCATTGATTTATGATTAGAAACATTATATTTAATACTCTTCATTTTTGAGAAATATTTTTTTATAGTGTATATTGATTAAAGGATGATATTATACATTTCAATTTTGTATATTTCCATATGTTTTTAGTCTATATAGTTAGGTATTTCTTAAAAAAATAAAATGGATCTTCATAAAAATTCCAATTTACTTCATTTAGGATGAATTTATTTTGTTTTTTCTAGTCTTATTAATTTACAGATTAATAATCACAAACATTATCAAGATAATTCACTTTTTTATCAATGAATGAAGGATTTTCATTTTTGTTTTTGTTTTTTTTTCACTTCCCACTAATTTTATTTTACTTATAAACTTATTTATGTGTTATTTTATTCAATTTTGGAATTTTACATTCCATAATTTCAATAGGATGTATCATTATCCCTTTTTATGATATAGGATTTCAATAAAATAAATTAAAATATAATATCATTAATTTTCAGGAAAAATGATCAAATTTTTAAGGATGTAATTTATTAAATGGGGTATAATGTAAAACCATGATATTATAATATAAGAAAATTATGTTTGATCACACATATGACATGAAATTCGAACTTAAAAGAACCATAAAGTATTATTATATAAATATGACAATTTTAACCTCTACATTAAATCGGTGAGTACGAATAGGGCTGACTAATTTGTGAGATATAAAAACATAACCTACTCAAAATAAATATATTGAGTAATTTTTTAGAAATAACCATTAGTTTTATATCAATGATATATTCTACATAAACAATAGTTTTCCTTTAAAAATGATTTCTATTTATTTTTATGAGAATCATATATATTTATTTTTTAAAAAATTTAAAATTATAATTTAGTATCAGTAAATAAATTTTAGAAATCAAAAAAATAACTTAGGATGAATATAATATAATTTTTAGAAAAGACCTATTTTCGAGTGAATAATGAAAATTATTGATTTTTACTAAATACTAATTTTTTGTTTCGGGAAGGATAAAATGTTGAATGTTGTTTCAAATTTTTTTTCAACTAAAATATTCCTAATATATATTAAAACAACATTATTATTTTAATTAGAATATGTTTTATATTTTAATTTAGTATAAAAACAATATATATAAAAAGGTATTTGTCTAAAAACTATATTTATTCATGCATTGTGTTTTTATCTTAATAAATTAAATTAATAAATATTAGTGGATATATTTAGTCATATTTTTATATTATACACTATATAATAATATTTATCATTAATTTAACATTTTTTAAAGAATGAGATAAGAATAAACCATGTTTTATGTTTAAGAATGTATTTTTTCTAAAAAAGTTGTCTTTGTCACATTTTCCATGATTATTTTAAATTTAATTATTGGAAATTATAGGTATTAAATTTGACAAAATGGATCCCATATTTGGAATTGTGAGCTTTATATTTGGTATACAGTCCCCTATTATTGTTTCATAATATGAGTCGTAAGAGTTGTAAAATTTATCACATTGGTAAAGGGTAAATCAGGTTAATCTATAATAAAAATATGTAACAGAAAAATAAATATTGACCTATATATTATTGGATGAATGAAAAATGACACATATATCTTTATTTTATAAATATTTTTTTAATGTTCACCTTTTCTATGAAATGGCCTATTTAATATTTAATTCGATTATAGTTAAAAAATAACCCTCTCATAGTTTTAAATATCTCATATATGTCCATATAGAGACAAAATAAAGTTATAAATGAATATCAATTTCTATTTTGAACTTAATGAAAATATTTTTAAAATAGTAATTTATTTATTATTATTATAAGTTATATAAGTTTGTTAATTGTTTAGGAAAAACCAATGCGGTACTTCTTTAATTAATAACAAATATATAATACATAATTTTAAAAATATTAAATGTAATATAATTTGGAAAATAGATAGTGTTATATAAATTTAGTGGATAATAATGAAATATTTAACATGTTTTAAATGGTTGTATTCAGATTCCAATTTTCCTTTTATGTCTTTCAATTCAAATTAAGTGAATAGTGTCTAAATTGACAATAACGATATTTTATAAAAGTTACATTTAATTAAATTATTTAAAACCATAAAAATACTAAATCAGGGAAAGGTAAAATGATATGACAAAAAATTTCATCCCTTTCTTATTTATATGACATCTAGACACAATTTTCTTTAGAAAGAGTAATATATTTCAATATTTTAGGAAATTCCATGAGTGCACATCCCCTCAATTATAAAAGGTTATCCATCCTTTCTCATTTTCTAATTAAATTTAGTCTTATAGATGTAATAACCTTTTTAAAAATCTCTTCTCTAATACCTTATATACAATCTAAGGGTTTTGATTTTCCCAAAATTCTAACCCTAATGTCCTTAGGAAGATAACCGAAGGAGTTGTTTCAAGGAATTGGTAATCACATTAACTATGAAATTTATTTATAATCATTCATTTACATCATATCAATTTTTTAACATCTTCATTAAATAAATATTCAGTTTTATAAATATAAATAAATGATATAATGATTATGTAATAATATTTATTCACTCCTTACATCAAATCAGAAGTGTAAGTATCGCTTATGTGTTAGTATGGCTTACAGTCTCCCCATAGTGATATGATTAATTTCTCATAACATGATTTCATGGATGGTTATTTATATTTGTTTAATGTAAATATATGATACTTATGATATATTCATACTTCTATAATGATAATATAACACATTCCTTATAACGACCCGAAATTTTTAATAAATATTATTTCCTAATTTTGTGTGTTATTTTATTTTTTTATACTCAACAACACTATTTCATTTGGTAAAATTAGTATAATTAAAATGAGACCATTGTATTTTCACTGTTATATGACCATTGGTAAATATGACCGCTAGAAACTAAACGTTTCGATTATTGTCTCTAAATACAAGTAATCATGTTTAATTAATATAGAAAGAAAATTAGATGGCCTCACCCAGTAGTCTTGGACCGATTGAAGCCCATCTAATAGAACTTGGGAAGGAGGTAGCACCACTGGGCTTTGCTCTGGACCAATCCTAGGCATAACTTCATCGTTTGAAGCTATAACGGAATCTCCTTCGCGAGAAGTTCAAACTAATAGAAATTACAACTCGTGCGATGTTGGCCGAGCATCCCTCAGATTCTCTCACCTTAGCACACCTTACACTTAGGTCCTATGCTGGCGTGATAAATGGATATGTAAGGAGACCGTAACTACCTTCATGTAATCCTTTGTTTTAATTAAAAATTGGGATTTATTCTTATGATGATGTTTATGACTTTTCAAATGTCCGAATAAATATAATATACATATTTTTGGTGAATTTTAGAGAAAGGATATTTAAAAAAATGTTTATGTAAACCTTAAATAATTAAAAATTTGTAATGATTTTCAAAAAATGGTCTTCTACAATTATGTTCAGTACGAAATTTAGAGTCTAATAAGATCAACTTGATTTTTGATGAATAGTAAATTATGAATAGTGATTTTATGCTTAGGATTAGTAATGTGACTAAATGGAGTAGTAATATCACTTAAATAAAGCTTTAAAATAATCAAGGCACCTTGATTAAGTAATGTGATTCAATAAAATTGTTAAAAAATGGTTTCATAAATTATTAGTCAAGTATTAGTTTTTTTGGGTGAATAGTGATTTTTAATTAATAATATAATTAAAAATATTTAGCAAATTATTTTTATAAAATGGATTTCATTTTTGAACTCGGAGCATCGATATTATGTTATGGTAATTTTTGGGGATTTTTCTGAAAAAATGACTTTTCGGGGAATATTGTATTTATTTAAAAATTAAATTAAAAATATTTAGAAATTTTCTTTTATAAAATGGATTTCAGTTTTGAAATCAGAGCATTGATATTTTGTTAAGGTGAAATTTTGAGATTTTTCTGAGAAAGTCGAATTTTCGATAAATAGTGAAAATACAGTTTTTACGTTACGTGTGTTTATTGACATCATTAAATGATGTATTAAGTATGTAATCAATTTGGTAGACTTATGAATAGTAATATAAGGTATTATTTGTACCAAGTGTCCAATACCATGGGCAAATACCATGGGCAAGCCCATGGTTTTGCCAAAACCACTAATAAGGTGTCCCTTGGCCATTAATGCCTTGTCCCCTCACTTTCCCTATAAATACCAAGACATCCTCTCATCTATTCGGCTCCCCACTATCCCCAAACGAATTTCTAGTCTCATTACCTACCATGGAGTCCTCCCAAGGTTCCCCAAAGCCCTCAAGTTCCCAACCGTTGAGTTTTTAGAGTTACGTTTTAAGGTAAGGGATCTGACCTCTCTCTTTCTTTTCAAGTAATCTATTTTATGTGATTCCTTTTATGATCCATGTTATTATGTTGGAGTATGTTCTTTTATATTCATTATACTTTCCTTTTTATGTTCATATGATGAACGAACCCGTATTACTCTCATCGTTTCATTTTATGAATGTTTAAGTGGCGTCGTTAGGCTGCCGAAATATTTGTAACGGATTCTTTCACCCTTCTCATTTTCAAGTTCTATTTTCTTGTCAAGTCATTCATGTTCCTTTTTATTATGATGGGGTATGATCTCTATATCTGTCATACTGATATTTTATGATCATATGATGAAAGACCCCATTTTATCTCTTCAATTCAGTATTTTTATGTTTTAAGTGGCGCCGTTAAGCTGCCGAATGTTTTAGGGATTCTTTCACCCTTCTCGTTTTCAAGATCTATTTTCATGTAAAGTCTTTCAAGTTCCTTTTTATTATGTTGGGGTATTATCTCTATATCTATCATAATGAAACCTTATTTTTATATGACAAGATACCTCATTTTGATCTTATCAATTCATTTTTGGTTGAAGTTTAAGTGACGCCGTTAGTCTGCCGAATTTTTAAGGGATTTGTTCTCCTTTCTCATTTTTCAATGATCTACTTTCATGTAAAGTATTTCATGTTCCTTTTATATTATGTTGGGGTATGATATCTATATCTATCATATTGATATTTTATGTTCATATGATGAGCGACCCTATTTGATCTCTTCAATTCATTTTTGTTGAAGTTTATGTGATGCCATTGGGCTGCCGAATTTTCATAAGAGAAATATTATTTTTGTCTTCCTTTCATGTTATTCAATTCATATGGTATATCTTTTAAATTTCATTACCATGTTCTCAAATCATTTATATTCTGTAGCTCTACTGTTTTATGGGTCATTTATGAGTGTTTGACCCATGTCTCCTCTCTTTTCAATGTTTTCTAAAACCCCGAAACATAGCCGTTATGCTGCAGAATTTCTGTCTCAAAAAGTCTCTCTATTTTTCTAAAGTACTTTTATTTTATTAAGTGAATACTCAAAGATCTTTCTTCAAAATGTATATTAAAATATATACCAAAATGTTTTATTTTAAATTCTGGGATTTACATACATGAGACCCGCTCTCCCTTTCCATGGGTTTAAAGTGACGTAAAGATCATGTCTTTAAAGCAGTTTTTAAAATGTTATGATTATGAAATGAAAACCATTTCTTTTATGCTATATGGGTTGTTTATGAAATTTTTTATGATGATATATGTGAATCACATGATAATAAAGTCAAATTTAATGGTGTTCCCTTATAGTGCTCCAATGGATTGGGTAATGATGTAACCACTAGAGATTACAATTTTCACGATATCTTGGTGAATAACCTTGGTAATTTTCAAATGACAGAATGGGGATGGACCTTGGTGATATGTTCATGATTTTCTATGTTAAATAATGTAGCCACATCTTAAAGTTATGAAAAATGTTATTTTTATTATGATATGCCTCATGATTTCTTTCTCATGCCTTAAAGTTCTTTTCATGACCTTATTGAAGTATCTCAAGTCCACATGTAAAATGTTTCTCTTGTTTCCCTTACTGGGCCTTCTGCTAACCCTTTATTTTGATGTATGTCCCTAGGTTATGAGATGCTATAATGTACCTAATATTAACATAAGGAGAAGACTTTCAAGTGTTTAAGAAGAATGTTTTTTTTCATGTATTATGTTCCTAGTTTCCAACACACTAAACATTAAAGATCCTCAGTTTTTTTTAATGTAATGAAATTTTATGTGACAAAAAGGCGGGATGCTATAGTAGGTATCAAATGATGGTTTAGTTATTTGTGGAAATTAGAATATGAAAACTCTAGGAAGAACCCTATAGAAAAATATAAATATAGTAAATCGTTCTGGTATTTTTGTGAGTATTGAGTAAGGGGTTTCCGTTCAAATACATCCCTGTCTGGATACGAGCAGGTAGAGGTGGCTCTGACACATATGTACATAGGGGTAAAACCCAAAAACACTGCTTTGAGCTAGACTCGAATGGGAACTGGTACACGACAACGGGCCTTGCTGCACTCTTGGTTACGACACTACCGGGGAATATGCTTTGTTAAATTCATACGCTTAGTATGAACCATTATCAACGGAACAAAAATAAAATAAAATAAAGATTCACATAAGAATATATGATCATGGATAACCTAGTTTTGATCCTAGAGGATCACAAGTTAGGGTATACATTTCTTCTACACGTTATACTTATATGCTTTAAGATCCTTTTCATGATTATTGGCTAAGTATTTAAGCCCCTAATTGTACTTTTTTTTCTTAGTAAATGGTGGGAAATGGAAGAACATGTCCCAGTAACCAATGAGATAAGAAATGTGATGATTTCCGTATTAATATGACAGAGACGATTCAGGGATTAAAAGATGATTATTATTTTGGAAGATGTTCACTATTATGGGAACCCTATTTGACAGAGGTAAATATATTACTACGGTATTTTCATTGAGGAGTAAGGTTGACTTATATTTTGAAGAATCGATGAATTTAAGGTGGAATTATAGTAATTTAGGTTACTTATGGAAATGATTAACCTATATTGGGTAAAATATGTTTTGGTAAGATACTTTTGTTATAATATGGTAGGAGTGGTTGATGTTGTTTGGAGATGAGCAATGATGTTTATTTTGTAAGACAATGTTATCAAATCCTTCTTGTATTTGGGTTTCAATCTTAGTTTGGTTTATTTTGTGGAATGTTTAAGGATAGTTATTTATGGAATGTTCTATGATGAACTTTGGGTAGTACCCTGGATCTTTTAAGATTTAAAAGTAGTTTCCCTTCCTATGGGATTCTTTCTTTTTGAAGAGTTGTTTTATCTTACACTTTATGTTTTTGGGATAATGTTTAAAGATAGAAGAAATAGATAGTTAATCTATTGTGGATTATGTGATTCTCTAGAAGATGATTCTTGTGTTTTTATGAGACCAAGTAGTTTTGAATGCTCATCATTTGGAGAAAAGATTAGTTTTGGTAGAAACTTATTAAAGGATGAATCTCTACTGGAAGGTAGGTATATTTCCTTATGTTTTTATTCTATGTAGTAAATGAATTCTTCAAAATTATTAAAAGGAACGTAAAACAAAAAATGTTGTCGGTTTGAGCTTCCTACTGGGTAATCAAAGACCATTTACACACATCATAAGTTTGGGATTTTCCTGTGGTTAAGTTTTTCCTAATCACGTTTTCTATCACTCTCCCTCAGAACGAGACTCTCTGTTTTCTCCTCTATGTCCATGTTTTCCTACATGGAATCCTAGTATGGGTTAACTCAGGTGGCCTTTGTACTTAATTTTATTTCTTTTAAAGTAATATTATTACTGACTCTTTTTCCGATGTGGGACATTCAATGAAATTTCAAAACACAATTTTAAAAATTGCAAGGACGCAATTTCTTAAGGGGGGAAGATTGTAACGACCCGAAATATTGAATAAATCTTATTTCCTAGTTTTGTGTCTTATTTTATTTTTTTATAATCAACAAAACTATTTCATTTGATAACATTAGTATAATTAAAATGAGACCGTTGTATTTTGACTGTTATATGACCATTGGTCAATATGACCGCTGGAAACTAAACGTTTCGATTATTGTCTCTAAATACAAGTAATCTTGTATAATTAATATAGAACGAAGATTTGATGGCCTCACCCAGTTGTCTTGGACTGATCGAAGCCCATCTAAGAGAACTTGGGAAGGAGGTAGCACCACTGGGCTTTGCTCTGGACCGAAGCCAAGACGAAATTCATCGTGTGAAGCTAGAACGGAATCTCCTTCGCAAGAATTTCAAACTGATAGAAATTGCTACTTGTGCGATGTTGGCCGAGCCTCCCTCGGATTCTCTCACCTTAGCACACCTTACACTTAGGTCTAATGCTGGCGTGATATGGGGCTATGTAAGGAGACTGTAACTACCCTGTGTAATCCTTTGTTTTAAATAAAAATTCGGATTTCTTCTTATGATATTGTTTATGACTTTTCAACTGTCCGAATAAATATAGTATGCTTATTTTTGTTGAATTTTAGAGAAATGATATTTTTAAAAATGTTTATGTAAACCTTTAATAATTAAAAGTGTGTAATGATTTTCAAAAAATGATCTTCTACAATTATGTTCAGTATGAAATTTAGAGTCTAATAAGATCAACATTATTTTTTATGAATAGTAAATTATGAATAGTGATTTTATGCTTAGGATTAGTAATGTGACCAAATCGATTAGTAATCTCACTTAAATAAAGCATTAAAATAATCTAGGCACCTTGATTAATTAATGTGATTCAATAAAATTTTTAAATAACAGTTTCACAAATTATTAGTCATGTATTAGTTTTTTTGGGTGAATAGTGGTTTTTAATTAATAATTTAATTAAAAATATTTAGAAAATTATTTTTATAAAAAGGATTTCATTTTTGAACTTGGAGCATCGATATAATGTTAAGGTAATTTTTGGGGATTTTTCTGAAAAAAATGCATTTTTGGTGAATATTGTATTTATTTAAAATATAAATTAAAAATATTTGGAAAATTATTTTTATAAAATGGAGTTCATTTTCGAAATCAGAGAATTGATAGTTGGTTAAGGTGAGAATTTGTGATTTTTCTGAGAAAGTTTAATTTTCGATGAATTGTTAAAATACAGTTTTTAAGTTACGGGTGTTTAATGACATCATTAAATGATGTATTAAGTATGTAATCAATTTGGTCGACTTATGAATAGTAAGATAAGGTATTAGGTGTCCCAAGGGGCCAATACCATGGGAAAATACCATGGTCAAGCCCATGGTTTTTCCAAAACCACTAATGAGATGTCCCTTGGCCATTAATGCCTTGTCCCCTCACTTTTCCTATAAATACCACGACATCCTCTCATCCATTCGACTCTCCACTCTCCCCCAATGACTTTCTAGTCTCATTACCTCCCATGGAGTCCTCCCAAGGTGCCTCAAAGCCCTCAACTTCCCAGCCGTTGATTTTTAAGAGTTACATTTTCAGGTAAGGGATCTGACCTCTCTCTTTCTTTTCAAGTAATCTATTTTATGTCATTCCTTTTATGATCCATGTTCTTATGTTGGAGGATGTTCTTTTATATTCGGTATACTTTCCTTTTTATGTTCATATGATGAACGACCCCGTATTACTCTCATCGTTTCATATTATGAATGTTTAAGTGGCGTCGTTAGGCTGCCGAAATATTTGTAACGGATTCTTTCACCCTTCTCATTTTCAAGTTCTATTTTCTTGTCAAGTCTTTCATGTTCCTTTTTATTGTGTTGGGGTATGATATATATATCTATAATAATGATCTTTTATGATCATATGATGTGATACCCCATTTGATCTCTTCAATTCAGTATTTTGAAGTTTTAAGTGGCGTCGTTAGGCTGACGACTTTATAAGCGATTCTTTCACCCTTCTCATTTTCAAGATCTATTTTCATGTCAAGTCTTTCAAGTTCCTTTTTCTTATGTTGGGGTATGATATCTATATATATGATAATGAACCCTTATGTTCATATGATGATATACCCTATTTTTCTCTTGTCAATTAATTTTTGGTTGAAGTTTAAGTGACGTCGTTAGGCTGCCGAATTTATAAGGGATTTGTTCAACATTCTCATTTTTCAAAGATCTACATTCATGTAAAGTATTTCAAGTTCCTTATGTATTTTGTTGGGGTAGTATCTATATATATATCACACTGATCTTTTATGTTCATATGATGAGAGACCCTATTTGATCTCGTCAATTCATTTTTGTTGAAGTTTATGTGACACCATTGGGCTGCCGAATTTTCATAAGAGAAATCTTATTTTTGTCTTCCTTTCATGTTCTTCATTTCATATGCTATATCGTTAAAATTTCATTAGCATGTTCTCATAACATTTATATTCTGTCCCTCTACTGTTTTATGGGACATTTATGAGTGTTTGACCCATGTCCCCTCTATTTTCAATGTTTTCTAAAATCCCGAAACATAGCCGTTATGCTGCAGAATTTCCGTCTCAAAATGTCTCTCTCTTTTTCTAAAGTACTATTATTTTATTAAGTTAATACTCAAAGATCATTCTTCAAAATGTGTATTATCATATATACCAAAATGTTTTATTTTAAATTCTGGTATTTACATACATGAGACCCGCTCTCTCCTTCCATGGGGTTAGAGTGACATAAAGATCATGTATTTAAAGTAGTTTTTAAAATGTTATGATTATGAAATGAAACTCATTTCTTTTATTCTATATGGGTTTTTTTATGAAATTATTTATGATGATATATTTGGCACACATGATAATAAATGCAAATTTAAGGGTGCGCCTTGATAGCGCTCCAATGCATTGGCTAATTATGTAACCACTAGAGATTACAATTTTCATGATATCATGGTGAATAACTTTGGTAATTTTCAAATGACACCTTGGGGATGGACCTTGGTTATATGTTCATGATTTTCTATGTTACATAATGTATCCACATCTTCAAGTTATGAAAAATGTTATTTTTATTATGATATGCATCATGATTTTTTTCTCATGCCTTAATGTTTTTTTCATGACCTTATTGAAGTATCTCAAGTTCACATGTAAAATGTTTCTCTTGTTTCCCTTACTAGGGCTTCTACTCACCCTTTCTTTTGATATATGTCCCCAGGTTATGAGATGCAGTAATGGACCTAATATGAACATAAGGAGAAGCCTTTCAAGTGTTTAAGAAGAATGTTTTTTTTGTTTCATGTATTGTGTTCCTAGTTTCCAAGACACTAAACCGTAAAGATCCTCAGTTTTTTTTAATGTAATGAAAGATTATGTGACAAAAAGGTCGGATGGTATATTCCTTCTTAACATAGAATCCATTGGATGATGATAAAATTGTTCATTCGTAAGTGTGGACTACCACTTTAATGAAGTTAATGTGATTCAGTTTTCATTTTTGTTCTACATGGTGATGAGAATCCATGTAATTATAATGGTAAAATATACATTTATAAACCCAAAATATATAACAATGGATTTCCTCATGGTCTCTCTCAAGGAATCAGTTTTGAATTCGCTAGTGTTCTTCCCGAAACTCTTTTTATGCTTTATATATATTTTGGAATAATTGAAATTAAAACAACATGAAATGGTGAGAAAAATCACCAAGGGTGAGAGAAGAATATAAATAGTGAACAAAATAAGACATAGATAAAACAAAAGAAAATATGAGGGAAATAAAGTTACTAATAAACATATTATAGATCCAGTTTTATCCACCCTCAACTCCCATTCACAGATCTTCTGAAGAAGAAATCGATAACTCCCATCCTCACTAATTGCATGGTCAATAGATCATGAAACACACCTCTCTCCCAAAAACATTAATCATTTGTGTACTGGATGGATTATAATACACATGTAATATCCCACATTCAAAAAATCAACCAATCAAACTAATCTAACCAAGAATCTCTTCTTGGCCGAAGCGATCTTCCTGAGATCACAAAACACACAGCCTCAGCAAACCACCCAAAAGAGAAACTACGAGAAGAAGGGAGAGAGGATCATGGGAAAAAGAGAAGAAAAATTATTCTTTTGTAACAATATACTCATGAAAAACCCAAAATTACCATCACAAACAACTAATAGTAATAAATAATTGATGATCTTCATAATGTAAATATCTCTAAGTAGCATTGAGTTTCACTTCATGAAGTTGGGCATGTAGCTTAGTCTTTATCATTAACGGTCCAAGAACACGACACATATAGAGAAATAATGAGATAAAATGTATATAAATTAATATAATAATATTGTTATATAATGGGGAGGGTAAAACGAAAGAGAGAGAAAACAAGGTCCCATGAATCTAGAATATATAAATTCGCTCTCATCTTCATAAATCAGTGATGATTCATATGTATTGGGATTTCAATATTATAGGAAATGTCCTCCTCTTATTCAATAAAAAAATAGAAAATTAGTGACATATTAATACTAACATGATGGTCAATCAATGCAGTGCACCTTGACATGCTTGTCACCAGCTTATGGTGACTTTTCAATGAGAAAAACTAACCTCCTACAATGACCCACATTTTCCCTTTCAAATTTCCCACAATACCACGTGATCACTTCCACGATTTCCATGTGATCGGCCTTTACCATATCTGTTATAATAGTATACACATGAAAGGAATAAGGTATTTTTAATTTTCGAAATTAAATTTTTCTACCATATTTTTAGCATGTGGATGGTGTTTCAGGGAACTATAAGTGCCAAACTCATGCGCCCAGATCTACACATTTTTTTTGGGCTCAAATATTGGTGACGTCTATGAAATATATATAAATATATATATATATAATTTATTATCAATATTAATGATATATACTCATATATATGAAATTATTATTACAATTATATATATTATACTTATTTTTATTCATATTTGTTCATGCTTACTACTTATATATATATAATATACTTATTTTTATTTATTTTTTATTATTATTGGTTTAAATTTACAATTATATATATTCATTTATTTAATATCTATTTTTGTGTCACTAGATAAGAGTCTCAGCATAATGGTTCACTCGTGTGGTACCCCATCCCCCCTTGGTGGGTGAAGTTCAGTGGTCCACCACTTTATATGATTTTAGGTTCATTGGTTTCATCCAATCATGGAATCATCAAGAGACTCTCCCCAACTCTAAACCATGGTTGTGTAGGGACTTACAAACACCATCCTAAACATTTTTTTGGTGACTTAGATCTCTTTGATAAGGAAAACCCACATGAACCCTAGCCTTGATGATCTTGTTGGTGTGGGAAAAGACCCTCATGATTGGGTTATGACATTATCCCAACACAATTATCAGGATTCCCTCATTCATGTAGGATCAGGGCCATGAGTGTGTCTACAAAATGTTATACATCCAACTAACTATCTTCCTAGTGTGGCTAAGGGGATGCTCTTTACTAATTGTTGTCTACATTGCTCCACCCCCTTTCTAGGGCTCAAACCCTCGTGGTCTACCCACTATCTCTGGATTGAAAACCAACTCCATCAAACAAACCATTGATAGTGGCATTTCTACCTCTGACATTCTCTCGACCATGACCATCTATGTCATGTCACCTCCTCTATGGAATCTTGAGACTCTATTCCCACCACCAAGGTACAACTGGAATCATTGATCAAACCTTACTACGAAAAACTCCTATAATACCACTGTTCACATGTTAAGTGTCTTATCAAAATTGTTTTCCATGCGGTACCCCGTCCCCCTCCTCTGCGGGTGAGGTTTAGTTGTCCATATCTCCATGTGATATAAGGTTTACTGGTTTTTTCCTACCATGGACTGATTAGTAGATTGTATCAACTCTCAACCCAGGTGGTTTTGGGACTAACAAACAACATAATTTATATTTTTATGGAATCTCCCATCTCTTAGATAAGGAAAAATCACAGGAACAGTATCCTTGATCTTCTTTTTGGTTTGGGAGAAGACACCCATGATTAGATCCTGACATGTGGTTCTTGTAATCCATGGGTTTCGCATTAGAAGGAGGGAACAGTTTTTCATTTATCACGTGATTTGATCCTTATAAGGGTAGAATTGATTCCACAAGTAGCACACAAAAGAAATAGGGTGTGATGATTCAGTTGGGTTTGTGAAGCGGTGAATATCTTCAACCATGAAGAACCAAGTCTATGATAGAAGGTATTGATAATGGATTCCTCTTATAACAATGTGCTCTCCAAATCTTAGGTAAGATCTAGTTTGGTTCCATAGGGCGGAGCTGGGTGGAGGTGTCTTTAAATGGATTCCCTGATCATAATGGTGTTATGATTTTTAAATTTACATGGATTGCAGACTATGTTTTCTCAAGGTTCTAATTTTGATTGAAGGTGACCATGGGAGAGGGGCTTCCATGTGGTATGTTGAGTCCCCTTTTCATGGAAAGGTGATTAGTTTCACACACATGGTAGGTGATATGGTGGGTTTAGAGAAAATCCATTGTAGGACAAAGATCTTCATGTAACGTATAATGAGATTCTTGTTCTTCCC
Organism: Viscum album; assembly: GCA_963277665.1. Lineage (NCBI taxonomy): Eukaryota > Viridiplantae > Streptophyta > Magnoliopsida > Santalales > Viscaceae > Viscum > Viscum album. Next base: position 710,191,327 of record OY728163.1, read on the forward strand.
ATGTGGAATGTTCTTTAGGGTACTCAAGGTTATCAGGTTGTACAATGGAAAGATAAATTTTTTTTCGTACAGTCAGTATACTGATGGTATCACGGTCAGTATACCTACCCCAACAGATAACTTTTCTCAAAAATGAAAATCATTACCAAGGTAAATTAATTATATATATCATAATAATAAAAAATATGTCTTATCCAAATCCTCATCATCATTTGAATCTTGAGGACCATAGAATGTAAGAGACTCTCCTTGAGTGGGGGGTTGTGGAGTTGTATTTATATCCATATTATCCCATACAAGAGCCTCTATAAAGGGATATTTCTCCAAGGTTACTATGTTGATATCATATTAGGGGCCAATCTTATTTAGCTTCAAACTATGATATACATATTTTATATAAAATTAATGATGATAGGTTGACCTCTATCGAGTCATCCCAACTCACTAAAACATGCGTAACTGTCATTGATTTGGGGAAAAGGGAGAACCTATAAGTAATCAACAAGAGTACATATTCACATCTTCAATTGTTCATGGCTTTCGTAAGACCATGAGGTAATATAAATCTTTCCTTCTTCTTTGGTACAACGAAATAACACCGAATATCTAGGGTTTTTTATCCAACTGGAGGTTTTTGGATAAGACTATCTTTCAAGTATACTAAAGGAAATAATAATGAGGCATTTAGATCATTGGTGGTTTAGATATTCTTGACTCAAATGTATTATGTTGCATCCCCTAAATCTTTTAGTACCCAAAATTCAGGTAGTGGTCTACATGTTAATTTATGAGGGTCGTATTATGAAAACCCTGCTTTTTATTACAACTTAAACATGCATTATTACATAAAACATCACTTGATACAACAAAGAAGATCGAGAGGTTTAGTGTATTTGGGGCTTAGGAACATTACATAAAAACTTTAAACTTGAAATACAACATCTTTATTGAAAACTTCCTTTACATGACCAGTACATTCCTTCGTACTTAGCATTGCATGGGATAACCTGAGGACATGCATAAGAAAAGGGTGAGCTGTAAAGCCCAGTAAGGGAGTACATATGGAATAAAATGAGGAGTAAAATACATGTTAGGAAATAGGCATATCAATATATCATAAAAGAAACATGAACATGAAGGCATGATAAAGCATTGTAATCATAACATGGAAATGTGGCAACAACACTTAACATTTAATTAGCATGAGACAAGGATCATTTCACATGGAGCATGAGTAAACCCTCATTGCACTTGAAGCATGAGTAAACCCTCATTTCACTTGAATTAGCATGAGTCAATAGTCATTGCACATGACGTATCATGATACTATACTTTACCCAATACATTGGAGCGCTATAAGGGTGCACCCTTCTTTAACATTTCATTTCATGCATCAGTGTGCCACATGGATCATAAAACATGGATTCGTAAAACATAATCATTTATTCAATGATTAAGGAATGTGGAATTCAAACATGAAACTTATAATCAATAAGTAAATGTGCATAAAGGTGAATACCCTTGATGGAGAAATGGTCATGGTATTCACTACACAATGACATTGGCTTAGAAAATCAGTGTGATTTCGGCAGCGTAACAGCGTGACATAAGAATTCATAAAAAAGGTTGATGAGAGAGAAAGGGGGTACTCATCATATTTACATGTAATGGACAGTAAGGAAGTCAAATAGATACATGTCCCAACAATTTTAATGGAATTTAGATTCATGATACAAATGTATTGCTCGAATGTAAAAGAGGAGAGAGAAGTTCCTTTCGGAATTTCGGCATAGTAATGGGAGTACATGGGAGGCATTTATTGAGAGAGAAAGGGGTCTCCCATCATTCAAACGATAAGAGGTCAGTATGGGGGAGGTGAGAAACCATACCCCGATAGTCATAATTTAAATTAAAAGGCCAACACAACTTAATGAAATTTGACAAAAATGAGAAAGGAAGAAAAAACCCTTACTTGGAAGTGTGCTTCCAAAGGCTAGAGAAAGGCATGTGAGAGGCTTCATGGGAGCTTGGGGAACTTTTAGAGGATTATAGAGAGAGTAGGGCAGAGGTTGGACGAACTCAAAAGGATTTTAGTGAGGAGGAAGTGGGATCTTGGGTGGGTTTATATAGGAAAGGTGAGAGAATTCTTTATTATTTGTGTCTGGGACCCCTTATATTAAAATAATCCATACCACAAACCATCCCATGGTATTTCCCATGGTTTCTGGAAAAGGAAAGAGGAAAAAATATTTTACAAGGCCAAGGTCCGAACTTATTAAAAAATTAGGGTTGCTTATGTGGAGGTGAGTCACACTCACATGGAAATTAATTTAAAAAGGCAAAGTGTTGAATAAGTATTGAGGGCTCCATTAATGCTTTGAAAAGTAAGTCAAACAAACCCAAAACCTAATTATTTTAATGATAAAACATATATTGGCCGAACATAAGGATTATGGTATTTTATTACATCACTATTGGGTCATTATGATGTCATAAAACAGATTATATATTTAAACGGTATTTAATTTTTAATCAAAAATTTGACTATCTCAGAAAATTATGAAAAATTCACCATTGGATAATTTCGACATCCTGAATCCAAAAATAATATTTATTTTATCTAAATAATTTTCTAAATATGTGAATTTTCACTATTAAAATAAAAACCGACATCTATAAAAAATTCACGGGTTTGGACAGAAATGGCTTTCAATCCTTAATAAAAATATTAATTGAATTCATAAAATTATAAGATCATTTATATTTAATAAAAATTAATTTAATATTAATAATAATATTTTATTTATTTAATTCAAAAATACTTTAATTTAATAAAATATAATCATTAATTAAATAATAACTAAAAACACCATTTGTACTTTAAAAACTATTTACAATGTATCAAAAATGACTAGAAATCATATTCATTATTATATAAAAAACTAATGTAGATGAACATGGTACTACTTATTTGTTACATAACCCCTTAAAAGAGCCGCATAATACCTATGGGTAAGGTGTGCGATGGTGACAGACTCTTGGGGCGGCTCGGATAACATCGTTCGAGTGGTAATCTCTATCAACTTCTACTTTTCTTGTAGATGGTCCCGTTCGAGCTTGACATAATGAATCTCATCTTGGTCTTGGTCAAGGGAGAAGCCCAAAGACGCCACCACTTTTCCGAGCTCCGACAAATGGGCTTCGTATGGGGAAATTCTACTGGATGAGGTCATCGCTTCCTTTGTCTGAGTAAAATTGGGTTCGTAAAAGCCATATATTTATACTACTCATTTGATCACTGTTCAACGGATATAAAAGTAATGGTCAAAAATCATAAAATAAAACTAAAGAAGTTGACATCTTATAAAAACATTTTTCATAAAGAAACATTTAACTGGATCAAGAGGGATTTTCATTAATGAAACTTTGGGTCGTTACAATATTCCCCCCTTAAGAAATTTCGCCCCCGAAATTTTCATTTTCCCACACTAAAACAAATGTGGGTAACTCAGCTTCATCATATCCTCCGACTCCTAAGTTTCTTATTCAAACTTGTGGTTTCTCCACAACACCTTGACGAGGGGCATTGTCTTATTTCGTAGAAATTTTTCCCTACGATCTAAGATCTTCACTGGTTGCTCCTCATAAGAAAGATCATCTTCCAATTGTACCACCTCGGAAGAGAGTACACGTGAAGGGTCCGGTATGTACTTCCTTAAGAGGGATACATGAAATACATCATGCACCTTGGCCATAGTAGGTGGAAGTGCTAGTCGATAGGCCAGATCCCCAACACAATCAAAAATCTCGAAGGGGCCGATGTACCTTGGACTTAACTTCCCTTTCTTTCCAAACCTCATGACCTTCTTCCATGGAGATATGAGTAAAAACACCATGTCTCCGACTTTAAACTCAAGGTCTCGTAGACGATTATCTGCATAACTCTTATGCCAACTTTGGGCTTCCTTGATATGATGCTGAATGGTTTTCACCTTCTCCACCATTTCATCAACCATTTCTGGTCCAAGCAGCTTACGTTCACCGACCTCATCCCAACATTCTGGTGTTCTACACCTTTTCCCATACAGGGCTTCATATAGTGCCATTTGGATGCTCGAGTGGAAACTATTATTATAAGATAACTCAACTAGAGGAAGATGTTGATCCCATCCTCCTTTAAAGTCTATTGATAATGATCTCAACATGTCCTCAAGTGTTTCGATAGTCCGCTCAGATGGGACATCAGTTTGAGGATGATAGGTCGTACTGAAGTTCAGTTCAGTATTGAGAGCATGTTGTAGACTCTTGCAAAACTTATAGGTGAATCTTGGATCTCGGTCAGACACAATAGACAGTGGTACTCCATGAAACCGTACCACATCCCTGATATATATCTGTGCCAGTCAATCCAAAGAGAAATCATCTCGAATAGCAATGAAGTGTGTAGTCTTTGTAAGACGATCCAAAACAACCCAGATTAAATTGTTGCCTTTGGATGTCCTTGGAAGTCCGATGACAAAGTCCATGGTGATGTTCTCCCATTTCCATTCTGGTATGGGCAATGGTTGCATCATCACCTTAGACTTCTTCCTCTCTGCCTTCACTTGCTGACACACCAGGCACTTTGATGTATATTCAGCGATCTCCTTCCACATATTATCCCAACAAAAATTTTCTCAGAGATCTCGATATATCTTTGTGCTCCCTAGGTGAATATTGAAAGTTGAACTATGTGCATCATCCAAAAGTTCCTTCTTAAGCTCCAGACTAGATGGAACACATAGTCTTTTCCCAAACCGCACAGTTCCTTCTTCATTAACATTAAACTCTGAGGATTTTCCCTTTTTGATAGCTTCCACTTTTTCTTGGATTCCCACATCATCCTTTTGAGCATCCTTTAACCTTTCCAAAAGAGATGGTTGAGAATCATTTGTGAAAGGATTGATGATGTTCCCTTCTTTATGATTCCCACATCCATCTTAATTAAGTCTAAGAAGATTGGATCCTTCTCAATTCTCATCCTTGGTAGAATCGCTGGATCCTTTCTACTTAGGGCATCTACCACCTTGTTCGCTTTCCCTGGATGGTAATGTATTGAACAGTCATAATCCTGGATGAGCTCTATCCATCTTTTCTGGAGCATGTTTAGCTCTTTCTGTGTGAATATATACTTAAGACTCTTGTGATCAGTATATATCTCACATTTCTCTCCATAGAGATAATGCCGCCAAATTTTGCAGGCAAAGATCACCGCCGCCAACTCCAGATCATGCGTTGGATAGTTTTGCTCATGGATTTTCAACTGACGTAAGGCATAGGATATCACTTTATCATTCTGCATCAACACAAATCCTAATCCCTTCATCGAAGAATCACTAAATACCACAAAAATATCCCCACTTGTGGGTAAAGTGATCACAGGTGCAGTGATAAGCCTCCTTTTCAACTCCTTGAAGATTTCTTCGCATTCATCACTCCAAGAAAACGTTACTCCCTTTCGAGTTAGCTTGGTAAGAGGGATGGAAAATCATGAGAAATTTCTCACAAATCGTCGATAATATCCAGCTAACCCAAAGAAGCTATAGATATCAGTTACCAATGTTGGCCTCAGCCATCCCTCAATTGCATCTGTTTTGGAGGGGTCCATAGATATCCCATTGCTTGTGATGATATGGCCCAAGAATGAGATTTCCTTCAACCAGAACTCACACTTGTTGTACTTGGCATAGAGCATCTCCTTGCACAAAGTCTCCAGTACAGTTCTTAAATGCTCCTCATGGTCCTCCTTGGTTTTAGAGTATATTAGAATATCATCTATAAAGACTACCACAAATTTTTCTAGGTAATCTCTAAAGAATCTATTCATCAAGTCCATGAATTTTGCTGGATCATTGGTGAATCTGAAAGGCATTACTACGAATTCATAGTGCCCGTACCATGTACGAAAAGCAGTCTTGTGGATATCTACCTTATTCACCCTTACTTGATAATATCCCGACCGCAAGTCCACCTTGGAAAAGTATTGTGCTTCACGCAGCTGATCAAACAAGTCATCGATTCTTGGGAGAGGATACTTGTTCTTTATCGTTATTTTGTTAAGTTCACGATAATCGATGCAAAGCCGCATTGACCCATCCTTCTTCTTGACGAAGAGGACTGGTGCACCACATGGTGATGCACTTGGACATATAAACCCTTTATCCAGGTTCTCCTATAGTTGTTTCTTCAGCTCTTCAAGCTCAACAACAGCCATTCTATATGGTGTCTTGGATATTGGTAGCTCCCCAGGTATATGTTCAATTGAGAACTCAATATCTCTTCTTGGAGGAAGACCAGGAAGTTCCTCGGGAAACACTTCAGCGAATTCCCTCACAATAGGAATTTCTTCACGGGTGGTTACTTCTTTTCACTCAATCATCTGATCCAGAGATGCATTCTCATAAGGCATTAATATCTATTCTTGAGATGATGGAGCTAAAGGAGATTCAACTTCCTCCTGACACTTGTAATGAATCGGGGGTCGATTCTCCATATGGAGTGTGATTTCCCTCTCCCGACAATTTATGTTGGCCCAATATAAGGAAAGCCAATCCATGCCAAGAATTGCATCAAATTACACCATAGGGAGTATGAGGAGGTTTGCCGGGAAATTCAATCCACATATTATAACAGGGGAGGACTTATACTCATGGGATGCAATGATTGCCCCATATGTCGTACTCACCAACATCTTTACTTCGATGATTTGTGGTGGTGATGGGATTGTTCTACTAAACTTTTGAGATATAAAATAATGCGTAGAACTTGAATCAAAAAGTATGTTCGCTATTCATGAATGAATAACTAGCGTACCTGTCACCACTTCGTTGTCGGTGTTCACTTCAGCAGAAGTGATGGAAAAACCTCTTCCTTGCTGTCTTGGAGGTTGTTGGTTGCCTCTGAAAACCCTTAGATTAGGTCACTGATTTGAAAAATGACCCGGTTCATTGCATTTGTAGCATTGAACAACGCATTGAGGTTCGAACAGTGGGTTCCTCTCCTCTGTCTCTGATGCGGGTCCTTCTTGCCAACAGTTAATAGCTAGGTGCCCTTCCCTTCCACACTTAAAGCATTTTCTCGTCCCCCTAAGGCAATTTCCAGGGTGCTTCTTTCCACACTTTTGGAAAGTGGGGTGTTGGAACTTCTTAGCGTCGTTGGATTTATCCATCGGACCACCAGCATTGAAGTCCGCCTTATGTATCTTGTCCCCATGATACCCATGTGATTCTCCGATATCCATTTCAACCATGAGGGCACATCGGACAATTTACTTATAACTTTCGAAGTCACAGATCGCTAAGGATTTCTGAAATCTAGGCTTCATCCCACCAAAGAATCGGTCAACCTTACATTCGGGGGTAACAACAAAGCCAGAAGCGTATCGTGCAAGCCTTGTGAAGTTTGCCTCGTACGCTCCCACAGATTCTTCATCTTTTTGCTTAAGGGAAAGGAAGTCCCTTTCCATCTTAAGACGGAGGGTGCACGGAAAATATTTATCGAAAAACATCTTCCAGAATTCCTTCCATTCCAAAGCCTCGATCTACTCCTCAGGCTTCGTATTTTTGATCAACGTCCACCATTGATCAGCTTCACCCTCCATATGATAAGCCGCTAGGAGAGCCTTCTCTTGTTCAGAGCATTGGAGGATGGAGAATATATTTTCAATGGAGTTGATCCATTGTTCAGCGATCGTGGGATCAGATGATCCACTAAAAGTAGGAGGCATTTGTCTCAAGAAGCTTTCAATAGCGACTTGTTCTTTCTTAGGGGGGGTTGAACGTTCTTCTTCACCAGTGTTTCTATTCAAAACATGAGTTAGCTGAGAGAGAAGCATTACAAAGTTCGCAATTCCCGCTCCCATTGGATTGGGCATCTCATTAGTACAATCATCACACTGATCTTCACAATGGTTGTTAGCCCGAGTTCTCCTATAACCGGCCATTGGTTGGAATAAAAGGAATGTTAGGGGTAACACATAAATAGTAATCCAAAGACAAAATTTGATGACTTATAAATACACTTTAATCTCTTTAACTCATGTGTCTATAGGATTCAATCTAGGATTTTCATGATCTACCTTCTAACATATATTCATAGGGTCACTTTTCCCTTAATAAGGGTTCATACTAAGCTTGTGAATTTATCAAAACATATCCCCCGGGAGTGTCATAACCAAGAGTGCAGCAAGGCCCATTGTCGTGCACTAGTTCCCGTTCGAGTCTAGCTCAAAGAGGTGTTTTCGGGTTTTACCCCTAGGATACATCTGTGCGAGAGCCGCCTCTACCTGCTCTTATCCAGACAGGGATGTATTTGTTTGATAAACCACTTACTTAGTATTTACCAAAACATAGGGATGTTTTTATTATACATAGTCTTGTATCTAAGGCTTTACTAGGGTTTCCTAATCCCAAAAATAACTAAACCTATCCTTTGATACCAACTATGACAACCCTGCTTTTTATTAAAACATAAACATGCTTTATTACATAAAACATCACTTGATACAACAATGAAGATCGAGAGGTTCAGTGTCTTTGGGGCTTAGGAACATTACATAAAAACTTTAAACATGAAATACAATATCTTTATTGAATAATTCCTTTACATGACAACTACATTCCTTCGTACTTAGCACTGCATGGGATAACCTGAGGACATGCATAAGAAAAGGGTGAGCTGTAAAGCCCAGTAAGGGAGTACACATGGAATAACATGAGGAGTACAATACATGTTAGGAAATAGGCATATCAATAGAGCATAGAAGAAACATGAACATAAAGTCATGATAAAGAATGGTAAGCATAACATGGAAATGTGGCAACAACACTTAACATTGAATTAGGATGATCCAAGGCTCATTGCATGTAACGCCCCGACCCTATTTACCCAGAGTCGGTGCATTATTACATAACATTGGCAGGATCACAAGAAAGATCAAATCTCGAAAGACCGATTGGTTTAGTAGCCTTGAAACACTAGATATATTCATAAGTTTTACATTACATCATAAAATGAAAAAACTACTACATAATGTCTCCATAATCCACACTCATATCCCCACATAATATCCCTACAGGTCATTCATAATTTACTTCTTCACTTCCTGGGAAAAATAAAACATAGAAAAGGGGTGAGCTCAAATGCCCAGTAAGGATAACAATATAGCGGAAACTTTCATAAATAAGAATAAACATTTAAGGCAATGTATAACTAAAACAAAAGCCTTCCAAACATGAAATTTCAACATGGTACGACATAAATAAAATGAAATAATTCCATTTACTTATTCACATGGATATTCTACTAATCGAATAATCACATGCAAAAATCAATAACCACTTTCATAATGTTGGAATGCATAATGCCAGACTATCATAACCACATAGTCAAGGCCTCATGCCAAGACTAAAAATAATATTCTGTCAAGGCCTTGTGCCAAGACACTAGTTTGTCTCATGAGACCTACCGATGCATCGAGGATCTATAGCGGGCTCCACCCATCACTTACAAAGTCCAATGCATTCCCATATGAAAAGGTTTAAACATAACATAAACATTCGTATTAAAACTAGCATACGAAATGTAAATAATTTCACCATAAACTATGAATGGTATAAAAATAGCACATCCACAGTCAAACATATCACAAAACCTTCAATACAATATAGAAGTTTTGTATCATAATAAATCAACTTCAAATAATCTTAAAATCCATCAAAGGATGTTAACATAGATGAAATCAATATTCTTTTTAAAGAAATATCTCCTTTAATTTGAAATCATTTAAGATTCATATAAAATAAAACATTTTCTTTGAAAATATTTTTATAAGCCTGTAAGGTAAGCTTTGAAGATTTTATAACGGCGGAAAATAGCCGCACCCTCCGTATAAGTTAAAAAACACATTCTTACCTTAATTCTGTCGAAAAGGTTAAAAAGGACCTTGTTTTGAAAACGACTGAAAGATTCCTTTATAATCCACTTATAAAAGTCAAAAAGGGTATAAATGACTTTAACTCATATTCTAGTAAATAGTAAAAATGTTTTGAAATACATTTTTAAGAAACATGGATGTGGATGATAAAGAGATTCCAGTAGATTATTACGTATAAACAACCTCGGATAATGAAGAGATTGTGAAATAACCCTTACCTTGTACATTTCCTTGGTTGGGGTAGGTTAACCTCCTGTATAATGGTGAAATAATTGTTATTAAATTATACAATAATCATATACATTAATATGATATCATATATGATCTTTTAATATTGATTTGATAATAATATCTTAGTATTATCGTTGTTTCAGGTGTGAACTTACTTGTTTTCTTTTATATGTTTTGTTACGTAAGACATGTTTGTAAAGAATAGGTTTTATATTATTCATATCCAGAATGATATCAAGTCCTTAAACATCATTTTTTAAATTATCAAATGATAATTATACTTGAGTGGATACGATGGAGAATGAATCTCATCGCGTTCGTGGAGACTGTAGTCCGTACGTACGCACGAGCGACAATATCATTCCTTTGATATTAAAATAATAAATAAATGGATGGTATATCATATATACAGAATCCTTAACATGTTATATTTATTATTTACATGAGTTACACATCATTATTATACCCATCCAAATAATATTATATTGAATAACAATTACACCACGACGTGGAGACGGTAAGCCGTACGTACGCACGTATGGTGACATGTTATTCAAATGGTGGATAGAATACTGAATATGGTTGTACCATATTTATAATAACATCACAGTATATATATGATACTGGATTTATTATTTTATAATGGTAACAACAAAGGAAGAAGAAGTGGAAGAAGAAATGAACTTAGAAAAGGGTGGTGAAATCATTACCTCTTCTTCGGGTTCTTCCTTTTGATTTGATCAAAAGGGATCCTTAGGTTGGCTGTCTGATCAAACTATGTCCCCTAGTTTGTATTGAGGGAAGTTGGGAGAGTATTTGGGCAGAGTTTTGCCGAACCAAAAGGCTTTGAAGGTGTGAATAAATGAGAAGGAGGAGTGCCCTTTTATAAGAGGGGTGAGGGGCACCTTTGGAAAATCTAGAAATATTAATTTATAATAAATTCATATTCGGTTTATAATGGATCCAAAGTTGATTCTTCAAAAGTTAAGGTGGGGATGGATCGAAAACAACTCAAATAATAGAATTTAGACAGGTTTGGGTACTTATATTAACCTTATCTTTAAGTATTAACTCTAAGTTAATTAGTTTCACTTTTACAATGTCTCTTTGTATTTTTATATAATATGGTTAATAAACATACTACATACATTTAAGAGACCCCCAAGTGGTCCATTAATGATGAACCTATAATGATATAAGTCTCTTGGCCAAACCTTAGATTTTTAGGAATTTAATATCAATTAATAATATAATATTTGTTTTAAGAACTCTTTTATGTCAATTTTGACACTATTCCATAGTTGATTTTTGTGAAACTCATAACAGATTGATTAATTCAAAAAAAGTCAATTAAATCAATACTAATATATCATATTATCCTAGAAAATTAGTTTAATTCATTAAAAGTTTCATATTATATTTATTTGGGTATTTATAATATCAATTATTTTAATTTTTCACTATTATAGTAATTACTGCATCATCATTGTGTCATAAATAAAATAAATTATTTAATGTCTAAAAATTATAAATAAAATATCATTATGTAGGAAATCGTTTTATATTTCTAATAAATATTTATAATCTAAAATCCAACATATATAACCCTATGTAACAATTGTTTTGCTAAAAGATATATGCTTGTGTCATTTTTGTATTCATTTTAACTTAATTAAAATAAAGTGTCATTATCACTTACAAGTGGATCCATGGGGTCCCAAAATCGACCCAAAGATGTCCATGGTCGACCATGTATCAAAAAATAGGGTTAAGACATGTTTTAGGGTAATATAGTATTATTATAATATTATTTTTTAACCCTTATTTACCGGATTTACCATTAACCATGGTAAATAAAATATTTACCGCAGTAATTATTCAAAATGTCTAAAAATAAAAGTTACCTATTTACACAATTTGAACATCCTGATTCCAAATATGGAATCCATTTTCCTAAATTCAAAACACAGAAGTGGCAGAAATTAATTTAAAATTAATTCCCGCTGTCAAAACAAAAAGCGTGTTTTTAAGAGATAATAACTATCAAAAGATTGACACTTGTTTATGTTAGGTTTAATTGTAAAATTATGTACAATGACCAAAATTATATTAAATGGTATAAATATATTCTAAATATAAATTAAAACTACTAAAATTTATAATTTATCACTATTAATTATTTTGATTAAAAAAGTTGTTTTTAATTAAAATTTAGTAATTTTCACTATTCATCAAAATATGAAAGTTATCCGAAAAGTACCAAAATTTTACCTTATACTAAATTAGATATTCCGAATCCAAATATGAAGACCATTTTGAAATATAAAATATATATAATTTTAAAAAGTAGGTATTACTATTCATAACGGCTAGTTTGATTGGTTGTTAGAACTCGGTGTTGCGTACAACACATGCTATCGCATTATTCAAAGAGAAGCGTACCGTAGAAGCTTGGGGTGTTACATTCTCCCCTCCTTCAAATAATTTCATCCTAGAAATTTCTAGAATACTATCGCATGAAAATACTCGGGTGGTTCTTCATCATAAGTTCCTCGGGTTCCCACCTTCCCTCTTCCATCTTATGGTTTCTCCACAAAACTTTTACCAGACGTGTCATCCGGTTTCTCAGTACTTGTTCTCTCGTATCAAGAATCCTGACGGGCTCTTCACAATAGGAAAGATCGGGTTACAGTTCTAATTCCACATAGGTGAGTACATGCATTGTATCAGGCATGTATTTCCTCAACAGAGATACGTGGAACACATCGTGAACTTTGGAGAGACTTGGCGGCATTGCCAATCGGTAAGCTACAACCCCAATTCGTTCTAGAATTTCGAAAGGTCTGATGTACCTGGGACTCAATTTACCATTCTTACCAAAATGTATGACTCCCTTCCACGGAGATACCTTCAGGAAAACATGATCACCGACTTGAAATTCCAAATCCTTCCTTCGATTATCGGCATAGCTCTTCTTCCTACTTTGAGCTGCTTTGATGTGATTTTGGATTACTTTCACCTTTTCCACCGTTTCCTCCACCAGTTCTGGGCCTACAAGTTTTCTTTCACCAACGTCATCCCAACAGGTTGGTGTACGACATCTCTTTCCGTATAACTCTCTATATGGTGCCATCTGTATACTCGAATGGAAGCTATTGTTATAGGAAAATTCTACCAGTGGTAAATATTGATCCCACATACCCTGAAAGTCAAGTGAGCAAGATCTCAACATGTCTTCTAAGGTCTGAATAGTCCATTCTGATTGTCCATCTGTCTGAGGGTGGTAAGCAGTGCTCAAATGAAGTTCAGTATCTAGGGATTTCTGAAGACTTTTCCAAAATCTTGAAGTAAAATGGGGATCATGATCAGAAACAATTGATAAGGGTACTCCATGAAGTCTCACAACTTCATTAATATATAGTCTTGCTAGATGTTCCAGGGGTAGATCTTCTCTTATAGCAAGAAAATGTGCTGACTTGGTAAGGCGATCAACAATAACCCATATTGCATCATTCCTTCTAGGAGTCTTTGGTAGCCCCATGACAAATTCCATCGTAATATTGTCCCATTTCCACTCCGGTATGGGAAGAGGTTGCATGACTCCTCCAGGCTATTGCCTTCCAGCTTTCACTTGTTGACAAACCATACATCTTGACACAAAATCATCAATCTCTCTCTTCATGTTGTCCCACCAAAAATATTCCTTCAAATCTCTATACATTTTTGTGCTCCCAGGGTGTATAGAGAAATTGGAACTATGAGCATCATCCAGCAATTCCCTTTTTAGATCAGGTAAATCGGGAACACAAAGTCTCTTCCTGAATTTCAAAATTCCATCTTCATACACAAAGTCTCTCAATCTCCCATCATTCACAGCTTTAATCTTCTTTTGGAATTCTTCATCATCGGTCTGAGAACTCTTAATCCTTTCTAGTAAATATGGTTTGGAATCCATTTGAAGAAGCATTGATGTTTCACCTTCCCTGGTTATTCCCATGTCCATCTTTACTAGAACCATGAAAATTGGATCCCTTTCAATTCTCATATTGTTCAAAACACCATGGTCTTTTCTAATCAAAGCATCTGCCACCTTGTTTGCCTTCCCCGAGTGGTAGTGTATCATACAATCATAATCCTTGAGTAATTCAAGTCATATCCTTTGCCTCATGTTGAGTTCTTTTTGTGAGAAAATATACTTCAAACTCTTGTGATTAGTATAAATCTCACATTTTTCACCATAGAGGTAGTGCCTCCATATCTTCAAAGCAAAGATCACAAATGCTAACTCGAGATCATGAGTATGATAGTTTTGTTCATGAATTATCAACTGTCGTGATTCATAGGCAATAACTCTATCATTCTGGATAAGGACACAGCCAAGTCCTTTCTTTGATGCATCACTATAAATAATGAACCCATCATTCCCCGATGGTAGAGTCAATATAAGAGCATTGACTAATCTTTTCTTCAGTTCTTCAAAACATTCTTCACACTCTTTTTTCCAAAAAAAAATTAACACCTTTACGTGTGAGCTTCGTTAATGGGTTAGCCAATCGGGCAAAATTCTGGAAGAAACGTCGATAATAACCTGCCAAACCGATAAAACTGGGTACCTCAGTTATACTCGTAGGTGCTGGCAATTCTTGGATTGCCTTGGTCTTAGAAGGATCAACAGAGATTCCATCTTTAGAGACAATATGGCCAAGAAAAGAAACCTCATGAAGCCAGAATTCAAACTTTCTAAACATCCCATATAATTCATGCCTCCTCAGAGTCTTCAAGATAATGTGCAAGTGATTTTCATGATCTTCGTAGGTTTTGGAGTATACCAAGATATCATCAATAAATACCACCACAAATTCATCGAGATACTCCTTGAAAACTCTATTCATCAGATCTATGAATACAGAGGGTGCATTAGTCAATCCAAACGGCATTACAGTAAACTCGTAATGCCCGTACCTGGTTCGAAATTTTGTCTTCGGAATGTCTTCCATCTTCACACACAACTGATGGTATCCAGATCAAAGGTCAATCTTTGAAAAGTATTGAGCTCCATGCAGATCGTCAAATAAATCATCAATAAGAGGTAGGGGATACTTGTTCTTTATCGTTATAGCATTGATCTCCCTGTAGTCGATACATAACCTCATAGATCCATCTTTCTTTTTAACAAAAAGAACAGGGGATCCCCATGGAGAAACATTAGGGAGAATAAATCCCTTATTACTCAATTCCTCTAGTTGTTTCTTTAGTTCGACTAACTCTACAGTGGCCATTCTATAAGGGGTCTTCGATATAGGCCTTGATCCAGGAATCAAATCAATCGAAAACTCAACTTCTCGTTCTGGAGGATGTCCAGGTAAATCTTCCGGAAATACATCTAGAAATTCTTTCACAACAGGTACATCCTCTATTTGAACATCCCTTTCCTCACCGACAGTTATTTCATTCTCTTCCTCCCCAATAATTGAATTATGTTGAGCTACTGGGGGTGGATCTAAATAAGAATTAGGTGGTGACGATTTTGCTCTAAAGATAAGGTGTTCCTTATCATTATCATCAAGAATCGTAACCTATTTCTTTTTACAATAAATCTTCGCATCATAGTCCGAAAGCCAGTCCATACCGAGGATTATATCAAACTCAATTATAGGTATGACGATGAGATCAGCAGATAAAGAAAATTTATGTGCTCTAATGGGGACTGATTCACAAAACTTTGTTGCAATGATACTTCCCTTAGGAGTTTTAACTGACAACTCCCTTATTAAATCAAATTGGAAATATCTAATTTTCATAGAAAACTGGGAAGATATGAAACAATGCGACGATCCAGAGTTAAATAATGCATTTTCTAAACTTGAGGAAACCATTAAATTACATGCCACCACGTCTTTTGGAGATTCTACCTCTGCAGTAGTGACAGCATAAGCCTGACCATGATCCCTTGGCCTTTTCTGAGGTAAGTTCTCCTGATGCTTAGGACATTCCTTCGCATAATGTCCCATCTCCCTGCAATTGTAGCACTGAACGTTGGTGGCTTCCTTCTTCCCTTTGCAATCACGAGCTTGGTGGCCTTTTTCACCACACTTGTAACAGACTCCCATTCCCTTCAAGCAAGCACCGGGGTGTTTCTTCCCACATTTACCACAGGATGGATATTCAACCATTCCTTTCTTCCCCTTATTTCCATTCCCAGATTGATCAGCAGGCCTCTTCTTCTCTTGCTTTTCTTTAATGTCATAAGACTTAGAGAATTCCTTTTCGGTCTTGATAGCACATGAGACAATGTCTTCGTACGATGAATAGGATTGTGAGACTAATGCTCGACAGAGAAATGGTTTTAACCCATCAAAGAAACGATCAATCTTACTTCTTTGGTTACGTATATAATCACCAGCGTACCTTTTTAACCTTGTAATGTTAGCCTCATACTTTGTGACATTCTCATCCTCCTTCTGTCTCAGACTTAGAAATTGCCTTTCCATATCTGCTTGATGGTCGCGAGAAAAGTATTTTTCTAAAAACAGATCTTTGAACTCCCTCCATTCCATATTTGATACTTCATCATCTTCCTTTGTATTTTAAATCAATGACCACCATTGATCAGCATCTCCTGTGAGGCGGTAATGTGCCATGATAACTTTTTCCCTTTCACTGCTCCCCAAAGCCTGAAATATTTTCTCTAGGGAAAATATCCATTGCTCAGCTACTAAGGGATTTGTACTCCCATTGAACGTTGGTGGTTGTTGCCTCATGAATCGATCTAACATTGATCTTCCACGCTGCGGATCAGGGTGCTCCATATGGGTAAGGTTATTATTCATAACCAGAGTAAGTTGTCCTAGTATGGTGATTAGCTGATCGGCTCCAGTTTCATCACCAGCTCCACTATAATTATCTTGAGCAGGAGGGAAATCCCTACATGGAGTGCATGCATTGATACGGTTTCCATTTCTTCCACTAGGCGCCATTTCTAAACAATGGTATAAACTAGATCAGTTTATGAATCAAAATACATAATCCCATACTTATAAAACACTTAACATAAATTGAACTATTTATGGATATAATCCATAATCATAAAAATGTCTCCTTTGAGGATGTATATACTCATAAACCCTTAATAATGGTTTGTAATGAAAATGAGAATTATCCTAAGCATATCCCCCGGGAGTGTCGTAACCAAGAGTGCAGCAAAGCCCGTTGTCGTGCACCAGTTCCCGTTCGAGTCTAGCTCAAAGCAGTGTTTTCGGGTTTTACCCCTAGCTACATCTGTGCCAGAGCCACCTCTACCTGCTCGTATCCAGATAGGGATGTACTGCTCGGAAAACTCAAAAAATCTCTACAATACCAAAAATCTAGGAAGTTCTTCTATACCAATCCTCAAAGTTCATCTTAGGTCTACGTGCTCTAATCAGAGTTTATCTAAATCTAGCTTCCAAGGTTTGTACTAAACATCCTCTAATACCAACTGTAACGCCCCGACCCTAGTTACCCAGAGTCAGTGCATTATTACATAACATTGGCATGATCACAAGAAAGATCAAATCTCGAAAGACCGATTGGTCTAGTAGCCTTGGAAACACTAGATATATTCATAAGTTTTACATTACATCATAAAATGAAAAAACTACTACAACAACATAATGTCTCCATAATCCACACTCATATCCCCACATAATATCCCTGCAGGTCATTCATAATTTACTTCTTCACTTCCTGGGAAAAATAAAACATAGAAAAGGGGTGAGCTCAAATGCCCAGTATGGAAAACAATATAGCGGAAACTTTCATAAATAAGAATAAACATTTAAGGCAATGTATAACTAAAACAAAAGCCTTTCAAACATGAACTTTCAACATGGTACGACATAAATAAAATGAAATAATTCCATTTACTTATTCACATGGATATTCTACTAATCGAATAATCACATGCAAAAATCAATAACCACTTTCATAATGTTGGAATGCATAATGCCAGACTAGCATAACCACATAGTCAAGGCCTCGTGCCAAGACTACAAATAAGATTTTGTCAAGGCCTTGTGCCAAGACACTAGTTTGTCTCATGAGACCAACTGATGCATCAAGGAGCTATAGCGGGCTCCACCCGTCACTTACTAAGTCCAATGCATTCCCATATGAAAAGGTTTAAACATAACATAAACATTCGTATTAAAACTAGCATACGAAATGTAAATAATTTCACCATAAACTATGAATGGTATAAAAATAGCACATCCACAGTCAAACATATCACAAAACCTTCAATACAATATAGAATTTTTTTATCATAATAAATCAACTTCAAATAATCTTAAAATCCATCAAAGGATGTTGACATAGATGAAATCAATATTCTTTTTAAAGAAATATCTCCTTTTAATTTGAAATCATTTAAGATTCATATAAAATAAAACATTTTCTTTGAAAATATTCTTATAAGCTTTTAAGGGAAGCTTTAAAGATTTTATAACGGCGGAAAATAGCCGCACCCGCCGTATAAGTTAAAAAACATTCTTACCTAAATTCTGTCGAAAACGTTAAAAATGACCTTGTTATGAAAATGACCGAAAGATTCATTTATAATCCAATTATAAAAGTCAAAAAGGGTATAAATGACTTTAACTCATATTCTAGTAAATGGTAAAAATGTTTTGAAATACATTTTTAAGAAACATGGATGTGAATGATAAAGAGATCCCAGTATATTATTACGTATAAACAACCTCGGATAATGAAGAGATTGTGAAATAACCCTTACCTTGTACTATTCCTTGGTTGGAGTAGGTTAACCTCCTGTATAATGGTGAAATAATTGTTATTAAAATATACAATAATCATATACATTAATATGATATCATATATGATCTTTTAATATTGATTTGATAATAATATCTTAGTATTATCGTTGTTTCAGGTGTTAACTTACTTGTTTTCTTTTATATGTTTTGTTACGTAAGACATGTTTGTAAAGGATAGGTTTTATATTATTCATATCCAGAATGATATCAAGTCCTTAAACATCATTTTTTAAATCATCAAATGATAATTATACTTGAATGGATACGATGGAGAATGAATCTCATCGCATTCGTGGAGACGGTAGTCCGTACGTACGCACGAGCGACAATATCATTCTTTTGATATTAAAATAATATATAAATGGTTGGTATATAATATATACAGAATCTTTAACATGTTATATTTATTATCTACATGAGTTACACATCATTATTATACCCATCCAAATAATATTATATTGAATAACAATTACACCACGACGTGGAGACGGTAAGCCGTACATACGCATGTATGGTGACATGTTATTCAAAGGGTGGATAGAATACTGAATATGGTTGTACCATATTTATAATAACTTCACAGTATATATATGATATTGGATTTATTATTTTAGAATGGTAACAACAAATGAAGAAGAAGTGGAAGAAGAAATGAACTTAGAAAAGGGTGGTGAAATCATTACCCCTTCTTCGGGTTCTTCCTTTTGATTTGATCAAAAGGGATCCATAGGTTGGATTTATGATCAAACTAAGGCCCCTAGGTTGTAGTGAGGGAATTTGGGAGAGTATTTGGGCAGAGTTTGGCCGAACCAAAAGGCTTTGAAGGTGTGAAAAAATGAGAAGGAGGAGTGCCCTTTTATAAGAGGGGTGAGGGGCACCTTTGGAAAAGCTAGAAATATTAATTTATAATAAATTCATATTCGGTTTCTAATGGATCCAAAGTTTATTATTCAAAAGTTAAGGTGGGGATGGGTCGAAAAAAACTCAACCAATAGAATTTAGACAGGTTTGGGTAGTTATATTAACCTTATCTTTAAGTATTAACTCTAAGTTAATTAGTTTCACTTTTACAATGTCTCTTTGTATTTTTATATAATATGGTTAATAAACTTACTACATACATCCAAGCGACCCCCAAGTGGTCCGTTAATGATCAACCTATCATGATATAAGTCTCTTGGAAGAACCTAAAATTTTTAGGAATTTAATATCAATTAATAATATAATATTTGTTTTAAGAACTCTTTTATGTCAATTTTGACACTATTCAATAGTTGATTTTTGTGAAACTCATAACAGATTTATTACTTCTAAAAAAGTCAATTAAATCACTCCTAATATATCATATTATCCTATAAAATTAGTTTAATTCATTAAAAGTTTCATATTATATTTATTTGGGTATTTATAATATCAATTATTTTAATTTTTCACTATTATAGTAATTACTGCATCATCATTGTGTCATAAATAAAATAAATTATTTAATGTTTAAAAATTATAAATAAAATATAATTATGTAGGAAATTATTTTATCTTTCTAATGAATATTTATAATCTAAAATCCAACATATATAACCCTATGTAACAATTGTTTTTCTAAAAGATATATGCTTGTGTCATTTTTGTATTCATTTTAACTTAATTAAAATAAAGTGTCATTATCAATTACAAGTGGATCCATGGGGCCCCAAATCGACCAAAAGATGTCCATGGTCGACCATGTATCAATCAATAGGGTTAAGACACGTTTATGGTAATTTAGTATTATTATAAAATTATTTTTTAACCCTTATTTACCGGATTTACCCTTAACCATGGTAAATAAAATATTTACTGCAGTAATTATTCAAAATGTCTAAAAATAAAAGTTACATATTTATACAATTTGAACATCCTGATTCCAAATATGGAATCCATTTTCCTAAATTCAAAACACATAAGTGGTAGAAATTAATTTAAAATTAATTCCCGCTGTCAAAACAAAAAGCGTGTTTTTAAGAGATAATAACAATCAAAAGATTGACACTTGTTTATGTTCGGTTTAATTGTAAAATTATGTCCAATGACCAAAATTATATTAAATGGTAAAAATATATTCTAAATATACTTTAAAACTACTAAAATTCATAATTTATCACTATTAATTATTTTGATTAAAAAATTTGTTTTTAATTAAAATTTAGTAATTTTCACTATTCATCAAAATATGAAAGTTATCCGAAAAGTACCAAAATTTCACCTTAGGCTAAATTAGATATTCCGAATCCAAAAATGAAGTCCATTTTGAAATATAAAATATATATAATTTTAAAAATTAGATATTACTATTCATAACGGCTGGTTTGATTGGTTGTTAGAACTCGGTGTTGCGTACAATACACGCTATCGCATTATTCAAAGAGAAGCGTACCGTAGAAGCTTGGGGTGTTACATTGCACATGGAGCATGAGTAAAACCTCATTGAACTTGAAGCATGAGTAAACCCTCATTGGACTTGAATTAGCATGAGTCAACACTCATTGCACATGACGTATCATGATACTATACTTTACCCAATGCATTGGAGCGCTATAAGGGCGGACCCTTCTTAAACATTTCATTTCATGCATAAGTGTGCCACATGGATCATAAAATATGGATTCATAAAACATAATAATTTATTCAATGAATAAGGAATGTCGAATTCATGAATGAAACTTATAATCAATAAGTAAATGTGCATAAAGGTGAATACCCTTGATGGAGAAATGGGCATGGTATTCACTACACAATGACATTGGCTTAGAAAATCGGTGTGATTTCGGCAGCGTAACGGCGTGACATAAGAATTCATAAAAAAGGGTGATGAGATAGAAAGGGGTTACTCATCATATTTACATGTAATGGACAGTAAGGAAGTCAAATAGATACATGTCCCAACAATTTTAATGGAATTTAGATTCATGATACAAATGTATTGCTTGAATGTAAAAGAGGAGAGAGAAGTTCCTTTCAGAATTTCGGCATAGTAACTGGTGTACATGGGAGGCATTTAATGAGAGAGAAAGGGGTCTCCCATCATTCAAACAATAATAGGGCAGTATGGGGGATGTGCGAAACCATACCCCAACATTCATAATTGAAATTAAAAGGGAAACACAACTTAATGAAAATTGACAAAAATGAGAAAGGAAGAAAAAACCCTTACTTGGAAGTGTGCTTCCAAAGGATAGAGAAGGCTTGTGGGAGGATTCTTGGGAGCTGGGGCACCTTGAGAGGATTATAGAGAGAGTAGGGAAGAGGTTGGACGAACTCCAAAGTATTTTAGTGAGGAGGAAGTGGGAGCATGGATGGGTTTATATAGGAAATGTGAGAGAATTCTTTATTATTTAGGTTTGGGACCCCTTATATTAAAATAATCCAAACCACAATCTATCCCATGGTATTTGCCCATGGTTTCTGGAACAAGAAAGAGGAAAACAATATTTTACATGGCCAAGGTCCTAACTTATTAAAAAAATAGGGTTGCTTATGTGGAGGTGAGTCACAATCCCATGGAAATTAATTTAAAAAGGCAACGTGTTGAATAAGTCTTGAGGGCTCCATTAATGCTTTGAAAATTAATTCAAACAAACCCAAAACCTCATTATTTTAATTATAAAACATATATTGGCTGAACATAAGGATTATGGTATTTTATTACCTCACCATTGGGTTATTATGATGTCATAAAACACATTATATATTTAATCAGTATTTAATTTTTACTCAAAAATTTGACTATCTCAGAAAATTATGAAAAATTCACCGTTTGATAATTTCGACGTCCTGACTCCAAAAATAATATTTATTTTATATACATAATTTTCAAAATTTCTGAATTTTCACTTTTAAAATAAAAACCGACATTTACAAAAAATCCACGAGTTTTGACAGAAATGGATTTCAATCCTTAATAAAACTTTTAATTGCATTCATAAAATTATAAGATCATTTGTATTTAATAAAAATTAATTTAATATTAATAATAATATTTTATAAAAATATTATTTAATTCAAAAATCCTTTAAATTAATAAAATATAACTCTTAATTAAATAATTACTAAAAACACCATTTGTACTTTAATAACTATTTACAATGTATCAAAAATGACTAGAAATCATATTCATTATTATATAAAAAAATAATGTACATGAACATGGTACTACTTATTTGTTACATAACCCCTTAAAACAGCCGGATAAGACCTAAGGGTAAGGTGTGTGATGGTGACAGACTCTTGGGGCAGCTCGGATAACATCGCTCGAGTGGTAATCTCTAACAACTTCCACTTTTCCCGTAGGCGGTCCCGTTCGAGCTTGACATAATGAAGCTCAGCTTGGGCTTGGTCAAGGGAAAATACCAAAGACACCACCTCTTTTCCGAGCTCTGACAAATGGGATTTGTATGGGGCAATTCTACTGGATGAGGCCATCGCTTCCTTTGTCTGAGTAAAATTGGTTTCGTTAAAGCCACATATTTATACTACTCATGTGATCACTGTTCAACGGCTATAAAAGTAATGGTCACAAATATTAACATAAAACTAAAGAATTTGATATCTTATAAAAACATTTTTCATAAAGAATAATTTAACTATATCAAGAGGGATTTTTATTAATGAATCTTTGGGTCGTTACACGTATTGTCTGAGAGTACCCCTACTTGACCATTTTGGGTGTACTAGTATCACTATAGGAATAAATAGGGAACTACTATCTCTAAATTGAGTAAGGTCCTTCCAAATATGGTGTTGTAGGTAATATCCTATAAGAATAAAACTAATTTTGTTTCTACTACTAAGTTAATGAATATGATCTTTAGTTGATTCTTCCCATGTATATTTTTCCCACTCCTATCATACCGCAAAATCATCAGGTTGGAAGAAGTAAAATTTTCTTCTAAGAACAAAATGTATTGGAGTATTTGGGTAAGGAATAGATTTATCACAGATCCATTATCCATCGGGAGACAATATATTTCTATTCCATTAAAATATCCTATAAAATACAATGGGCATATTTTCCCTGAACTACAGTCAACCTTTTCTTCCTAAAAATGAAATGATGTCTTAGCATACTTCCCACTCAGATTCCATTTTATGATAGGCCTATGTGGAAGATAACTTAGTCTCTAATTGTTTATGACACTTATGATCCCTAATGAGATCCTCATTCATCTCCTTTGATATCCAGAGTGTGGAAAGGATCAATATCCTTGTTGGTATACTAGCGAGTATCTTTATCACGTCATATATTTTGTGAAGGGGAATATTTACTCCTACCATGGGTTTCTCTTTAATTTGGAGTATAGCATGTGTCATTGGTTGTGGTTATGGAGCCTAGATGGTGCTTTCCATGTTCTTATAACAACAAGATGGATTTGTAAAAGAACTAGGAGGCTAGGATTGGGCCATGTCCAGTAGTGGATATATGCTCAGATGTTGGAGTTGGGTTGCACGATCAATTACTATAGTCGGTTATGGAGGATTACTCGATGGTCTGGACTATGGGGGTATTATTTCTGACCCTTATGCATGGAAATATTTATAGTATTAGTGATGTGAACAATTTTATAGGATATAATGTCTCTTATATCTTGTTCATAAGCATTATGCATGCCCTTCAATCAAGGGAATCATCTAATGGTTCTAGAAAAGGCTACATGATGTTCCTCCCCAAAGGGTACTCCACAGAAATCCACCACCCTAATAAAAATCATATAAGAATATTCATGTTCAACATTAGTTTAATACTCTATGATGGTCATCATTATAAAAGATTATCACATTTCAGGGGGAGTGAATTCACTATGATTTTATGATGGTTTTGGAACTCATCATGGACTCTGATAGGCATGGAGTCATCAATGCCTACTCTTATGAATTTTGGAATTTTTGGAAGCCGATGTGGTGTTCAAAGAAGGTGTGGTGACAGCAAGAGTTTATTTCCTACTAAACAAGTCATAGTGAGTGAAAGATGCCATCTTATGATCCATCTAGTCATTATTATCCTATATTAACACGCTAGGGACCTACTTCATTTCACCAAACTCTTCAACATTTATAATGGGATTGGTGGATAAATATACCACCTCAATTTTAACTTCACAAAAACATTATATTTTATTCTTTTTCCTGGAGGATATATTTGAAGGTGAAGAAATTTTTCATATTGTATATGAGTAACCAATGGTACAAGTAGTGGATGGAATAATATATGAGTTCTGAATATTGGGGCCTCCTAGATTCAAGAAAATATATGATGTTATTCATTATTGCATGAATGATGTATCTCATGAAATGAGAATCTATAAAGGGGTGGACCTTGCTCATTTATTATGTATAGGGAATTCATGGCAAGTGAATTTGATGTAGAGCGTTGGCTCTATTATTAAAATGAGGCTACACTTGTACATGCATATTCTATATAGGTTCTATAATGTGGATTGGTTATGGGATTGGCGTCTGTATAGTAGTGATGGTTTCCACCTTGAAAATATTTATTATTGGATCCATAAGAGTTAATTTGAATGACTAGACCTTGGTCTAGTTTTTGGATTCTAACATATACTAAGATCATTCAATGAATTTTTGAAATCCACCAAGATGTCAAGGAGATAAGGGTAGGGACCAGCTCATCTCAATAATTTTACATGCACATTACCAAAAGTTTTTCCTTGTAATGATGCACATAGAGGGAGTATATAAGACATATCTATTAGTAAATGAATTTATAAACATAATCATTATTTTTATTCTTGGATTTGGAGACATCAATGATTTTGGTATTGTACAAGGTGGAGCCAAACTGGTAGAATCTCTCTATGGAGATCATACAATCCATCAATGGATCCTATAGATATCAAAAATTTCCATAACTGACTAGAGGATTCTACGGTCTAGAAAAAACACGTAATCTTGGCTTCTACTTGCTGTTCTGGAGCTCCCATCATCAAACACCATCATAAGGTTAAGTGGTATGTAAGATCAAGCAGATCACCCATCTAGTTGAATATGGTGATGTTCAAATTATGGAACTCTAGTGGTGAAAAATGCAATGCACCCAAGCTATATGTATCATCCCAATATATGGGATAGACATCTTTTATATCTATAATTCCTCAATAATGTAGATTGAACCTAAATCATATCATCCTATTGAGGGTTGGTTATCACCAATGATTTGATATACCTACTATATTGAGAGGCAATGTGGTCATTATCCTAATGTGGGATGTCACATTACACAGGCGGAGTAAGAGGGTTATATCATGGTCATTTAAAATATACACCAACCTATACCTTAATTGGATATGTGGGACCTCCCACATCAACCATAGGAGCATATCCAAGAAGGACTGTATGTTTTTTAGATGGAATAGAATAGTCACCTTGGATATTTTTTATCCCTCAATGCTATTTAGTAAGATGTTAAGTAGTAAGAACCCTTTTACCCATAGGCTTTTGAAGAAAGGTGCCTTTTTCTTTAAAATTGGTTTTTTTAATGACTTGAGGTGGGCTGAAGGTATAATAAAATCCCATCCCTTTTTCAAGGGTTCTATAGTTAGGTGAAAAAAAAATTAGTGTGGGGACTTTTGAGGCCCAATGTATGTAACTCTTGATCAGTGTGGGTGCCTATTTGGATATCTACATCATATTTTGTTTCACCTCATGGAATATTACCTCTAATATTCTCTTCATCGCTAACCTTATTTCTATAATAATCTAGGGGATTGATCATGATTATGCTCATAGTGGAAGTGGTTAGAGGGTAACATTCTCTATCAATTGGTGGTCCCACAATAAAATCTCATTTTAATGGAAGGGGACTGAATTTGAGGGTAGATTACTACACATTTACTATAATGTGAAAATCATAGGATGACTCTTACATGACTCATTGATGAATGGATATGCTCCTAATGCAGGGCTAGAAAAAACTCAGGTTATTCCCATATTAGTCTGGGCACTGGTCCATCTGGAGTGCAGCAATGTCAACATTCCTGAACTACTGATGGTTGTCCTTGAGGTGAAAAGTGATTCCTAGATATTCCAGTTATAAATCTTGAAGGCAGTTTAATGTCCCTATATTAATTTTTAAAAGTCATCTAATCTGTTTCATAGTGAGGAATTCTGGAATGTTGAATCATAGGGTTTAAGGTGACCAAAAAATGAACAATAGCTAGTCAGTGGCCAATATCTCTCCTAAGCACCCTAGGATCTAATTGTGAATTGGTAGGAATCTGGGGGTGGTAGTTATGTAGACCTGTTATGCTACTGATTTTCTATCAAAGGGGGTGTCACATGGATCAAACTTTATGAAATGAAAATTTTTCTTCCAAGGGTGAAGAATGGTTCATCCCCACATGCACATAGAAAGGTGTATCGATGGTCTTCTACTGAGTGAAAATGATTTTATGACTTAGTGGATAAATAAATTTTCCATCATCATCTAAGGGGGAAATCCAAAACATGAGATCCCCCTACCTCTAAGGTCATAGTAGAGAGGAGTTGAGCTAATGGTTGTTGGGACTATGTGACAGAGGGTCCCTGGGTAGAAGTTAATATAATATCCACATAAAGGTTCATGCAATGGGTTTTCGGGACCATTTGGACCTTATTCTGGGGAATGGTTAGCCTCAACCAATGGTCTCCTTACCCACACATTGATGATGAGGGTGTATGTATTTACATCAATTAGTCCTTTAGTTAGATTTCCGATACCATTATTATGATGTGATGTTTCCCTTTTATGGCCTCTAATGGATTGGGAGTTCTCAATATTCATCCCTATAAGGGTTTTGAGGATTTCTTCCATGTTCATTATGATCAGTGAAATGGGAAAGACACGATGAAAATTGTAATTCCTTCAACCTCAATATATATATTTAGGGCAGTTGTAGTATTCAACGTTAGGAGGGAACTCTATTTCAGTTTAAGTGTTTTTGGGAGGACCTCTATAGTGAAATTCAATTCCATGAGATATGCCTATGATGTTTCTAGTGGCACCGAAAATGGGTACAGTAAACATGACCTACTAGGTGGGTAGTTGGGGTCTCCATCCAAATTGGGTGAAGATATTCCCATGTGAACTAGTTTAAAGGAGACAAGTAGGTAAACTGACATTTTTGGGGGCCAATACAACTATTATAGAGGCCTCCATTTAGTAAGGGTTCAAAACTCTCCCACAGTATTGGCACTAATTATTCCAAACTAATTTCAGTATAATAAGAATTGGACTAGCATTCTCATCATCATGTAGAGACAATTAATACTATCCATGTGCCCAATTGGTAGACCTCAAGGGAGGCTCCTTAGAAGTAGTCATGGAAGGTGAGACCTATACTTCTCCTACATACTCAGTATAGATGATTGAGATATTAGAATGCTCTAGGGAGAGACTTGTGAAGTAGTTTTCCATTAGTATTAGGGTGGGGATTCCCCGTATATAATAAAAGAGGCAGATTTTTTATATACACCCCATAACTATTGTTCCATGTCATAGGCTGAGACTACCCATTCTTAAATACAGTAATGCAGTAGGATTTGGATGATCCAATGTTAGATGATATCAAAGAGGGAGATTGGGTGATGGTGCTTGGTATCCATGGGGGTGGTGGAAGTCATGGAAGGAATATAGTTTTTTGGATTAACAACTAAAAAATATCTCTTACCCCCATTCATTTTCGTAGTTGTCTATATAGAATATCTTGTGGATTGATTAATATAGGATAAACAAGGTAAATTTTTAATATATGTATTATAAACGCGATTCCCAACATTCCAAATGTTATTCATCTACTCTACGGGAGAGGAATAATCCACGTCAATGATGTATTAGATTATGTATGAACAAAATTCTTCATTTCCCCCCTGTGGAAAGAGAATAGATTCATGTTGGGATCACTATTTTTTCCAATGCTTCTACCATAGCACACATCATGTGTGACTGACTTTTTTCATTCTCCTAATATGTCTGTTCATTATACTTCTAGTATTTTTTTCGTACATTTATATTTTCCTAATTTGTATAGCCTATACCATGATGATTGATTGTGTTATCTCCATGATCAAAATTTGATTATGGGATGTCAGTTCCTCCTTCCAAGGATTACATATTGGAGTTTGTCATTGATTTCATGTGGCACTCATAAATTATAGAAGTGTTTATGAATCACTTTATATGGGGACATCTTTTTATTGACACAAATTAATTATAGTTTCCACTTTTGTAAAAGATTTGTTACAAGTGATCAGAGTTGATGGATATATTGAACATGTATGGACATATGTGGATGTTGGGTGTGTTTAGAATCTATAATTTCCTCCACATTTTGAATCGATATAATCTCATCTATGTGCCATGATTTTTTTAGAATCTAACTCATCCAATGTCCATAATGTGGAAAATTGATCCATGTGATTAAGACATCCAAGATTCATTTCCTCAAGCATCACATTCCCATCACACTATGTATAGATTTTTATGTATCATTAGGTATCATAGGTTTTTGGTTTTTTAAGGACATAATCATAGGATTATGGTCTTGTAGGGACAGAATCATATCATTAATTTCTTATGGAGATATGGTCATAGGTTTAATGTTTTGTGGGAATTTTTCCATTGTAAGATTGTCATGAACTATACTAAATGTGGATTTTTTTCACATGGAGATAATGTGGACCTATGGGGCCATTATATTTAGATGGTTAGAGGTTTTGTGTTCCCCTAAATGGAATGTTGATACATTTACATTGTCACCTACAAGGGTGAGGAGAGAAATATTTGCAAAAGTTTTAATAATGAAACTTATGGGGAAGTCTTACATAACCAAATAAGATGAATATATTAGAACCCATGTAGTTAAAGTGTATAGTTTATGGTAATATCAAAGGACTTGGAAATACAATTTAATGTCATCTCATAAAGACGATTATATCACATAAGGAGAGGCAACAAGGGATAGTGTTGGGATTATGAAGAGGTGATTCCCAAAATAAGGGGTTGAATCGCATGATTATCACATGAGGTATCAAAAAAATTCACCGATTTTAAGGCTAAAATTTAATGTCATGTGTAATGGTTTTTTTGTGTAGTTTAACATCATGAAACTATGAATTTGATAGGAATTACATCAAGTTATTACCATTCACATTCTGGGATGCAGGTGAGGAGGATACATAACTATCCAACATTGAAAGAAAAAATAACGTGGATTAATTTAAATCTGTTAATTATTGGTCTTAGATGTCTGATTCATAGGTTCATTTATATAACAATAGGCATAGACAATTCAAGGTTACAATGAATCTCAGGGGTCCCAATACCAGTGTCTAATGATTAGAATTAGGTGGTAATGGGTTTTTTCAATATGTTCTTGGAATGAAGGTCATATACATTAGGGTTGATTATATCGGTCATGGTGGAATGGTTTGAATAGATGAACCCGGTTTTGATGGGTGTAGGTCACCTCACCATGAAAATATTTTGAAAATTTGTATATTTCAAGGAGGCACTGTGTTTTGGACCAAGGAGGACATCACACAAATTTACAGTTTCATGCACAATGAATTTTTCATGATAGAAGGTATCTATAAAAATGATGGTAAAATGATTAACGGTGTGTAATTTAATGATAATTTTATGGTGACAAGAAGCCTAGGGTTGTAGGAGGGAAATTCATATTTCAAGGACCCACCCATCTATTATAAGAGGTTGTACAATACCATCTATAAAATTATATGATGTGTTTTATAGCCTATTTGAGGCCTACCACACTATTTCTCAACCAATAAGTGTTCATGGGAGGGTGGAGTTGTGCTCATTAATGAATGACTGAGTTTCACAAGAAATAACTTCATGGTTTAACTTTTAATGGTACATACTTGAAAATGGGTGGTGATACTCTATTTATAGAGGGATTATCTTTCTATGCATAGTGTTATGAAACTTTATCCATGTCATGCATCTTGTGGTTGGTCATGTAACTGTGGGTTTCATGACTCTCATTCCTTTTTCAATGGAGAATGATCATAGAGGGAAATTATTTGACATTACCTTTTGTAGGAAAATTATTTATGATTCTTAATTGGGGTCTCTATAAAATTCATAATGTTAAAAACAACATTTTTCCCATTTTTGAGTTTTTTTCAAAATATGGGAAATTTAGGGAAGTGTTTGTTTCCTTTCATGCCTAATTGATTTTCTTTCCAAACAGTGGAGTTGTTTGTAACGGCCCAATGTTTGGGGAACTCAATCATTGGATCTAAAATGGTCCCCAAATAATATGTGTTCTATTATTGTATGAAAAAAATTGTTTCTGAATGTTGAGACACGTTTTCCTCACAAAATATAATTCTCTTTCAATATATTTAATTTTTTGATATCAATATTTACTCACAACACATGGTTCCAAAAAACCACGATATGATATTAAATTTTTTGTATCATTTATAATATAAATGTTTTATTGGAGAGTATGAATAGAAATACATATTTTATGAAAATTTATTTTTACATATTTATTGGATTTAATTGTTTTCTATAAATTTATAAATTCATTTGAAGTTCAAAAAAGTGATACATTACCATAAATTTTTTTTTCTATACGTATTTTTTTTAACTTATTAAATTAAATTACTAACTATAATTTTTTTATTTTAAAGAAATATAGAGATTATATATTTAAAAACAGTTTTAAAATTAATCTAATGTTTTATAATATTCATGGTATACAAATAAATCCATTTTTATCATTATAAAAGTATTTTTTTAAAAATTGTTGTCATTTCATTTTTCTTGTAATCATTAAAATGGATTTTTTCCAATTCCAGATATTTAACCTTGAAAAATAAACTTAATGTTTTAAATAAAGTGGTATTGATTTTTAAAATATCCCCTCTTCTTTTTTATCATTATAAAAAGTAACCATATTAAATAATTTTTACTTCATTGAGGGTAAGAAATTAATACAAGGCTTATTAAACTAGATAAGGCATTGATATCTCCAAAAAATCACATTATTCTAATAGAAATGTTTCTTATAACCTTAATCATATCACTCTCAATTGTTTTGAAATATTTTTCCACTTAACTTTTTAATGACTGTAATAATTTTTATGACAAATTGTTTTTTGAAAATTTCATTCTCTTTATTTTAATATTTATAATTTTTTTAATAGGGGTAAAAGTGGTAATATTTGGTTTTAAATTAATATTTTATTTATTCATTAATTTTTTTATAATGCTGTATTATTTAGTGATTGAATAATCACCTTATATAAATATTAAATGTTTTCTCAATACTTGTTCAAGTAATAGAAAAATTGAATAAATGGTATTAAAAATAATATAAGTAAATAATTTGGATGAATTATTATGTTACAATTATGTTTTAGATAAATATATATTATTATTGATTTTTTAAAAGATTGGATTCTAATTCCATTTCTATCTGGTTGTACTTAAAGTCATACTATTTTAAAAGTTCTGAAAATGACAAGAAAGGTATCTTATGATAAGTAATATTCAATTAAATGTGTTAAAATTTATAAACTATGATCATTGGAAAAGTTAATGGGACAGATTATATAATAACAAACATTTTCCAATTATGGGACACATATCCATTTATATTAACATTCACATCTACTAAAATTA
This sequence comes from Viscum album, assembly GCA_963277665.1. NCBI lineage: Eukaryota > Viridiplantae > Streptophyta > Magnoliopsida > Santalales > Viscaceae > Viscum > Viscum album. The sequence goes on from OY728163.1 coordinate 710,224,028, forward strand.
AAATACACTGATATTTCGGTAATCATCAAAGGGGTTAATGGGGATTAAAAATAAATATTTTGGATCAACACATCACCAAAACTTGTGTAAATTTTATATAATGACATGATTTAAATTAATAATCATCCAATATTCAAAATAATTGAATTTGGTTCAATATGAAAAATAAAATTACTTTTTACTATTTTAATACTTTAGGTATTTCAAAGTGTTCCCCTACACTCACTTATAAAAGCGCACATCTTATTCTCCATTATCAAATAATTTTATCCTTTTAGGTTGGAAATCCTCTAAAAATAGATTTATATAATCATTTCCATTATCGTAGAACACAATATATTCACTTAAGACCAATATTTCAAGACATATAGTGTATTCCAAATGAGGTCTCTTAAAGAAGAGGTAATTATCTATACCAAGTATTTTAAGTTTATATTGTCTTCTACTTCCTTTTAATATGTTGTACATATGAATAAATAATGGATCAAGTATCATAAATAAATAGATATGTTATTTTTGTTATGGGATAACCATGTTTTACCTCTTTTCTATTATATGGAAATCAAAAACATCACTCATCCATACATATGACTTACCATTTCCATATAGAGGTGTAATTAATTTTTCATCATAATTTTACTTGGATTAATAAAATATGGAACTAAGATATATTATAATTTAAATGAGATAATTATGGCTTTAGTTTAGTGGTATAATAAATGTAAATTTTTTATACATGAGTTTAAAATCACTTATGAAATATGTTAAACATAGGATAAGGGTTTATTTAATAATATCATCATTATTAGGGATTTCATATGTTTAAGATCCCATTAAGTTAATTATAATATATTTTGTCATAAATCCAATATTTTTTCTTCTATTCAAGATATTAATTGAAATTACAAGTTTTCATTCATTTTCTACTCTCTATGTAATAATATTTTTGAAATTATCCTTTTTTAATGAAAACACTATTTTTTTCTATTCAATAGGAAATAATTTCCTTACGTGTCTATATTATATTAAATATGATTTCGTAAAAGGTTATAAAATTATCCAATGATTTTCTAACATCATTTTTTCCCATTTTTTACATTCTATAAAAAATAAATTGAATATTCCTTTCATGTTACTAATGATTACCAATGTTGTGAAGAAAATATTTATTTTTCATATTTATAATATGAATGACTTTTCAAATAGTAAATAATATTATTTTCCTTTAAGAATGTATTATATGTTTTTATTTTTATTTCTAACAAAACCATTTTCTCTTCCATTTTTAAAAAAATTTTATTTTCAATAACTAATTTCAATGTGAAAATGGTAAGTCTAATAAGAAAATTTCTAAAAAACATTTTAATGAATTTTAATATTTTTCAACATGAGTTCATGAATCTTAAACATTACTAAGTATATATTCCACAGATAACATCCACTATATTTTTATGGATAGATTATGATCATTGTTAATTAGGTAAGGTATTTATATTCTATATGCTAGTTATTGTAATGTTGGTAGTTTTTTTATTATTATGAAATATTGATTAGGTTTTATTATCTATTCATATGATGAATTCATTGGACATATTAAGTGACATGTGGTTCTAATAATTAAGTGGAAAATAGATGAATAGGTGGGACTTGTGAGACAAAATAAATTTGGTATTTGACATTGTCATTTTACATTATATAAGATTACTTGGAACGATGCCTCAATTTTTGGTTTGAGATGTATAAAATTATGTATTCTATAATTATGAAATCAGATCTTCATTTCCATTATATTATTTGAAAAATTATTTTATTCATGGACAAAATTTAATCATTTGTTGTTGTTTATATAGTGTTATTTGATCATCATTTATTATGTCCATATTAATGATGACTTATTTATTATAAGATATCTTCTATTATAGGTATTCCCTTACTAGGCATCAGATATCATAAATATTTTTTAAAATTTTCTAAAGGAGACTATAATGTATATTATTATTTAAGTAAATTTTTATTCAAGTGATAATAATGATATTATAAAATAATATACATTGTTTTATTTTATGTATTCAAATATAATGATGGATTCTAGAAATGATCTATATTTTCAAGAATACTAAATTATTTGATCCCTTGTGATTCATTTTATTCTACCTAATAAATATATAATAACGTAAAAAAGGAATCTTGGAAGCTAGGTTTAGGTTTTTCATACTTGGTATCAGAACATGTTTAGTATAAATCTTTTTAACTATATTTTAAAAAATATTTATATTAGAGAATATAATTCAATGAATTAATATAAGGAGAAATCTATGTATAGTTATGTAATGTTAGAAAAAATATGTAGATTCCTAAAATAACTCATCTTTGTCAAGACATAGGCAAGTGGATATGGCCATGTCCTAGATGAACCTAGGTATATTGACTCAAAAAAAATTTAGATTGATTTTTAACTCAATCTTCACTAGTGTACAGTGATTAAGACATCGAATTCACAAATGGATAGAAACTCCTTGAAAGATATGGTTTTTTATTCAAACTCTATTTTAAAAATATATATATAATATTAGGAAAATTTTATATGATTTTATGATATTACCAATGATACTAACTATATGATTCTAAGATTATCTACAGATTAAATATCAAAATGTGTTAAGTGTTTCACCAATTTCAGAAGTATAAATTACAACTCATAATGTTATAATCTAATATAGTTTATGAAATTATTTAAAAATTATGCCTTAAAAATGGAATGAAAACTCTAAAATGCATGGAATATTTGTAGAGAATAAACTCTTAGGAAAAATAATGATGGTAGATCTGGAGATGGAGATGGTTCTGAACAAATTATAAATATACATGGAAGGTTGACATATGTTATAATTAAGACCATTACTCATAAAGTGTATCCTTATGATCTGCAATGTTTTGTAAACATATTATAAAAATTTATCCTCCAACTTGATTATACATTTAATGAAACCCCAAATCTATTAGTACATGAGAGATGTTTAAATTCCCTATTAGAGATACTTGATTCCTTAAGAATTAATGAAATGCATGAGAAGTTCATGTAATTTTATCATATAAAGGTGGATTTGGAATAACGGTGGTCATTAATTCAAAACAATAAGGATGTTAAGGAAATGGATAAAATTTATTGGAAGTATTTTAAGGTATTTTAAATGAAAATATAATTTACTAGTGAACAACTTGCAGATATAGAGAGAAAATTCTAGAGTTTATGACAAGTGAAAGATTACACTGTGTCTTAGTATAATTCCAATGTTATATAGTTAAAATTTAATATTATAGAATACATACATAATATAAATATAAATATTTTCTATTTCATTGATTGGTTAAAGATTGTCCATTGAAGGGTACTAGTCTCCCAAAAAATATCATTATATATGGATATAATATCTCGTGTTATCATTACTGAGAAATAGTTATCAAATTAATATGAAATAAAAGGAATGATATATAATTAAAGGTCTCTAAGAAACAAAAGTAGAAAAAACAAGATAACGGTAAAAAGATAATAAGAATTTTCATTTTGTGATACTTGTGGAAGAAAATAGCATGGTAGATGACTACTGGGAAGAGTAGTTTGTGTCTGTCACGACCCCCTCCCCACAAAGTGTACCCCTCCTTGGATGACAATGTGAAAAGGGGATAATGACCCATGATCCCCTCCTACAGTAGGCCCTGGGTTGGTGACTAGCACCGAGGGTATAATAAACACACAAATGTGAGGCATTACCTTCTAAGAGAACACATGCGAAAGAGAGAGATAAGATAGACACCAACCAACTCCATCTCTGAACTGAAATATAAAATAATCCCAAGTACATATTTTGAACATGTATGGACATATGTGGATGTTAGGTGTGTTTAGAATCTATAATTTCCTCCACATTTTGAATCGATGTAATCTCATCTATGTGGCATGATTTTTTTAGAATCTAACACATCCAATGTCCATAGCGTGGAAAATTGATCCATGTGATTAAGACATCCAAGATTCATTTCCTCAAGCATCACATTCCCATAACACTATGTATAGATTTTTATGTATCATTATGTATCATAGGTTTTTGGTTTTTTAAGGACATAATCATAGGATTATGTACTTGTAGGGACAGGATCATATCATTAATTTCTTATGGAGATATGGTCATAGGTTTAATGTTTTGTGGGAATTTTTCCATTGTAATATTGTCATGAACTATACTAAATGTTGATTTTTTCACATGGAGATAATGTGGACCTATGGGGCCATTATATTTAGATGGTTAGAGGTTTTGTGTTCCCCTAAATGGAATGTTGATACATTGACATTGTCACTTACTAGGGTGAGGAGAGACATATTTGCAAAAGTTTTAATAATGAAACTTATGGGGAAGTCTTACATACCCAAATAAGATGCATATATTAGAACCCATGTAGTTAAAGTGTATAGTTTATGGTAATGTCAAAGGACTTGGAAATACAATTTAATGTCATCTCATAAAGAATATTATATCACAAAAGGAGAGGCAACAAGGGATAGTGTTAGGATTATGTAGAGGTGTTTCCCAAAATAAGGGGTTGAATCGCATGCTTATCACATGAGGTATCAAAAAAAATTCACTGATGTTAAGGCTAAAATTTAATGTCATGTTTAATGGTTTTTTTGTGTTGTTTAACATCATGAAACTATGACTTTGATAGGAATTACATCATGTTATTACCATTCACATTCTGGGATGGAGGTGAGGAGGATACATAACTATCCAACATTGAATGAAAAAATAATCTCGATTAATTTAAATATGTTAATGATTGGTCTTAGATGTCCGATTCATAGGTTCATTTATATAGAAATAGTCATAGACACTTCAAGGTTCGATGAATTTCAGGGGTCCCAATACCAGTGTCTAATGATTAGAATTAGTTGGTAATGGGTTTTTTCAATATGTTCTTGGAATGAAGGTCATATACATTAGGGTTGATGATATCGGTCATGGTGGAATGGTTTGAATAGATGAACCCGGTTTTGATGGGTGTAGGTCACCTCACCATGAAAATATTTTGAAAATTTGTATTTTTCAAGAAGGCACTCTGTTTCCGACCAAGGAGAACATCACACAAATTTAGAGTTTCATGCACAATAACATTTTCATTAGAGAAGGTATCTATAAAAATGATGGTAAAATGATTAACGGTGTGTAGTTTAATGATAATTTTATGGTTACAAGAAGCCTAGGGTTGTAGGAGGGAAATTCATATTTCAGGGACCCACCCATATAATATAAGAGGTTGCGCAATACCATCTATAAAATTAGATGATGTGTTGTATAGCATATTTGAGGCCTACCACACTATTTCTCAACCAATAAGTGTTCATGGGAGGTTGGAGTTGTGTTCATTAACAAATGACTGAGTTTCACAAGAAATAACTTCATGGTTTAACTTTGAAAGGTACATACTTGAAAATGGGTGGTGATACTCTTTTTATAGAGGGATTATCTTTCTATGCATAGTGTTATGAAACTTTATCTGTGTCATGCAGCTTGTGGTTTGTCATGTAACTATGGGTTTCATGACTCTCATTCCTTTTTAAATGGAGAATGATCACAAAGGGAAATTATTTGACATTACCTTTCGTATGAAAATTATTTATGATTCTTAATTGGGGTATCTATAAAATTCATATAGTTGAAAACAAATGTTTTCCCATTTTTGAGTTTTTTTTCAAAATATGGGAAATTTAGGGAAGTGTTTGTTTCCTTTCATGCCTAATTGTTTTTCTTTCCAAACATGGGAGTTGTGTGTAATGACCCAATGTTTTGGGAACTCAATCATTGGATCTAAAATGGTCCCCAAATATGATGTGTTCCATTATTGTATGAAAAAAATTCTTTCTGAATGTTGATACACGTTTTCCTCACAAAATATAATTCTCTTTCAATATATTTAATTTTTTGATATCAATATTTACTCACAACACATGGTTCCAAAAAACCACGATATGCTATTAAATTTTTTGTATCATTTATAATATAAATTTTTTATTGGAGAGTATGAATAGAAATACATATGTTATGAAAATTTATTTTTACACATTTATTGGATTTGATAGTTTTCTATAAATTTATAAATTCATTTGATGTTCAAAAAAGTGATACATTACCATAATTTTTTTTTCTATACGTATTTGTTTTACTTATTAAATCAAATTAATAACTATAGTTTTTTATTTTAATTAAATATAGAGATTATATATTTAAAAACAGTTTTAAAATTCATCTAATGTTTTATAATATTCATGGTATACAAATAAATCCATTTTAATCATTATAAAGCTATTTTTTAAAAAATTGTTGTCATTTCATTTTTCTTGTAATCATTAAAATGGATTTTTTCCAATTCCAGATATTTAACCTTGAAAAATAAATTTAATGTTTTCAATAAAGTGGTATTGATTTTTAAAATATCCCCTCTTCTTTTTTATCATTATAAAAAGTAAACATATTAAATAATTTTTACTTCATTAAGGGTAAAAAATTTATACAAGGCTTATTAAACTAGATAAGGCATTGATATCTCCAAAAAATCACATTATTCTAATGGAAATGTTTCTTATAACCTTAATCATATCACTCTCAATTGTTTTGAAATTTTTTTGCACTTAACTTTTTAATTACTGTAATAATTTTTATGACAAATTGTTTTTTGAAAATTTCATTCTCTTTATTTTAATATTTATAATTTTTTAATAGGGGTAAAAGTGGTAATATTTGGTTTTAAATTAAAATTTTATATATTCATTAATTTTTTTTATAATGGTGTATTATTTAGTGATTGAATAATCACCTTATATAAAGATTAAATGTTTTCTCAATACTTGTTCATGTAATAGAAAAATTGAATAAATGGTATTAAGAATAATATAAATAAATAAATTGAATGAATTATTATGTTACACTTATGTTTTAGATAAATATATATTCTTATTGATTTTTTAAAAGATTGGATTCTAATTCCATTTCTATCTGGTTGTATTTAAAGTCATACTATTTTAAAAGTTCTAAAAATGACAAGAAAGGTATCTTATGGTAAGTAATATTCAATTAAATGTGTTAAAATTTATAAACTATGATCATTGGAAAAGTTAATGGGACACATTATATAATAAAAAATATTTTCCACTTATGGGACACATATCCATTTATATTAACATTCACGTCTACTAAAATTAAAATACATTGATATTTCGGTAATCGTCAAAGGGGTTGATGGGGATTAAAAATAAATATTTTGGATCAACACATCATCAAAACTTGTGAAAATTTTATATAATGACAAGATTTAAATTAATAATCATCCAATATTCAAAATAAATGAATTTGGTTCCATATGAAAAATAAAATTACTTTTTACTATTTTAATACTTTAGGTATTTCAAAGTGTTCCCCTACACTCACTTATAAAAGCGCACATCTTATTCTCCATTCTCAAATAATTTTATCCTTCTAGGTTGGACATGCTCTAAAAATAGATTTATATAATCATTTCCATTATCGTAGAACACAATATATTCACTTAAGACCAATATTTCATGACATATAGTGTATTCAAAAGGAGGTCTCTTAAAGAAGAGGTAATTATCTATACCAAGTATTTTAAGATTATATTGTCGTCTACATCGTTTTAATATGTTGTACATATGAATAAATAACGGATCAAGTATCATAAATAAATAGAGATGTTATTTTTCTTATGGGATAACCATGTTTTACCTCTTTTCTATTATATGGAAATCAAAAACATCACTCATCCATACATATGACTTACCATATCCATATAGAGGTGTAATTCATTTTTCATCATAATTTTACTTGGATTAATAAAATATGGAACTAAGATATATTATAATTTTAATGAGATAATTATGGCTTTAGTTTAGTGGTATAATAAATGTAAATTTTTTATACATGAGTTTAAAATCACTTATGAAATATGTTAAACATAGGATAAGGGTTTATTTAATAATATCATCATTATTAGGGATTTCATATGTTTAAGATCCCATTAAGTTAATTATAATATATTTTGTCATAAATCCAATATTTTTTCTTCTATTCAAGATATTAATTGAAATTACAGGTTTTCATTCATTTTCCACTCTCTATGTAATAATTTTTTTGAAATTATCCTTTTTTAATGAAAACTCTATTTTTTTCTATTAAATTGGAAATAATTTCCTTATGTGTCTATATTATCTTAAATATGATTTCGTAAAAGGTTATAAAATTATCCAATGATTTTCTAACATCATTTTTTCCCATTTTTGACATTCTATTAAAAATAAATTGAATATTCCTTTCATGTTACTAATGATTACCAATGTTGTGAAGAAAATATTTATTTTTCATATTTATAATATGAATGACTTTTCAAATATTAAATAATATTATTTTCCTTTAAGAATGTATTATATGTTTTTATTTTTATTTCTAACGAAACCTTTTTCTCTTCCATTTTTAATTTTTTTTTATTTTCAATAACTAATTTCAATGTGAAAATGGTAAGTCTAATATGAAAATATCTTAAAAACATTTTAATGAATTTTAATATTTTTCAACATGAGTTCATGAATCTTAAACTTTACTAAGTATATATTCCAAAGATAACATCCACTATATTTTTACGGATAGATTATGATCATTTTTAATTAGGAAAGGTATTTATATTCTATATGCTAGTCCTTTTAATGTTGGTAGTTTTTTTTACTATTATGAAATATTGATTAGGTTTTATTATTTATTCATATGATGAATTCATTGGACATATTAAGTGACATGTGGTTCTAATAATTAAGTGAAAAATAGATGAATAGGTGGGACTTGTGAGACAAAATAATTTTGGTATTTGACATTGTCATTTTACATTATATAAGATTACTTGGAACGATGCCTCAATTTTTGGTCTAAGATGTATAAAATTATGTATTCTATAATTATGAAATCAGATCTTCATTTCCGTTATATTATTTGAAAATTTATATTATTCATGGACAAAATTTAATCTTAGGTTGTTGTTTATACAGTGTTATTTGATCATCATTTATTATGTCCATATTAATGATGACTTATTTATTATAATATATCTTCTATTATAGGTATTCCCTTACTAGGCATCATATATCATAAATATTTTTTAAAACTTTCTAAAGGAGACTATAATGTATATTATTATTTAAGTAAATGTTTATTCAAGTGATAATAATGATATTATAAAATAATATACATTGTTTTATTTTATGTATTCAAATGTAATGATGGATTCTAGAAATGACCAATATTTTTAAGAATACTAAGTTATTTGTTCCCTTATGATTCATTTTATTCTACCTCATAAATATATAATAACGTAAAAAAGGAATCTTGGAAGCTTGGATTAGGTTTTTCATACTTGGTATCAGAACATGTTTAGTATAAATATTTTTAACTATATTTTAAAAAATATTTATATTACATAATATAATTCAATGAATTAATATAAGGAGAAATCTATGTATAGTTATGTAATGTTAGAAAAAATATGTAGATTCCTAAAATAACTCATCTATGTCAAGACATAGGCAAGTGGATATGGCCATGTCCTGGATGAACCTAGGTATATTGAATCAAAAAAAATTAGATTGATTTTTTACTCAATCTTCACTTGTGTACTGTGATTAAGACATAGAATTCACAAATGGATAGACACTCCTTGAAAGATATGGTTTTTTTATTCAAACTCTATTTGAAAAAAATATATATAATATTAGGAAAATTTTATATGATTTTATGATATTACCAATGATACTAACTATAAGATTATAAGATTATCTACAGATTAAATATCAAAATGTGTTAAGTGTTTCACCAATTTCAGAAGTATAAACTACAACTCATAATGTTTAATCTAATATAGTTTATGAAATTATTTAAAAATTATGCCTTAAAAATTGAATGAAAACTCTAAAATGCATGGAATATTTGTAGAGAATAAACTCTTAGGAAAAATAATGGTGGTAGATCTTGAGATGGAGACGGTTCTGAACAAATTATAACTATACATGGAAGGTTGACATATGTTATAATTAACACCATTACTCATAAAGTGTATCCTTTTGATCTGCAATGTTTTGTAAACATAATATAAAAATTTATCCTCCAACTTGATTAAACATTTAATGAAACCCCAAATCTATTAGTACATGAGAGATGTTTAAATTTCCTATTAGAGATACTTGATTCCTTAAGAATTAATTAAATGCAGGAGAAGTTCATGTAAATTTATCATATAAAGGGGGATTTGGAATAATGGTGGTCATTAATTCAAAACAATAAGGATTTTAAGGAAATAGATAAAATTTAGTGGAAGGATTTTAAGGTATTTTATATGAAAATATAATTTACTAGTGAACAACTAGCAGATATAGAGAGAAAATTCTAGATTTTATGACAAGTGAAAGATTACACTGTGTCTTAGTATAATTCCAATATTATATAGTTAAAATTTAATATTATAGAATACATACATAATATAAATATAAATATTTTCTATTTCATTGATTGGTTAAAGATAGTCCATTGAAGGGTACTAGTCTCCCAAAAAATATCATTATATATGGATATAATATCTCGTGTTATCATTAATGATAAATAGATATAAAATTAATATGAAATAAAAGGAATGATATATAATTAAAGGTATATAAGAAACAAATGTAGAAAAAACAAGATAATGGTAAAATGATAATAGGTATTTTCATTTTGTGATACTTGTGGAAGAAAATAGCCTGGTAGATGACTAATGGGAAGAGTAGTTTCTGTCTGTCACGACCCCCTACCCACAAAGTGTACCCCTCCTTGTACGGAAATGTGAAAAGGGGATAATGACCCCCGAGCCCCGCCTCCAGTAGGCCCCGGGTTGGCGACTAGAACCGAGGGTATAATAAACACACAAATGTGGTGCATTACCCTCTAAGAGAACACATGCGGAAGAGAGAGATAAGATAGACACCAACCAACTCCGTCTCTGAACTGAAATATAAAATAATCCCAAGTACATATATGAAATTCGTTGAAAAAGTACTAAAACTGAAAGGGAAAACTACAAGTAACCAAAATAAAGTAAAATGGCAGTGACCACAAGCCCGAACAGCTCCTCCAACCAAAAGCTAGTAGTAACCAGCTTGATCTCAAACCTGCTCCAAGTGACCTGAAAAACAGTTTATATATATGTAGGGTGAGTATAACAGTATACTCAGTAGGATCCTCCCTAAATCCTCTCGTTCAAAAGTAAAGAAAGAATGCTAAAGCATAGTGAACAACAGTAAAACTAACTCGTCACCTAAATAGGTATACTATGTTCCCAACCTCACCATGGATACTCTCACCAAGTAACACATACAAGAATATATCATATATTAAAGAATATCAAGGGTACCTTGCTACTACTTCCCCACTGGTTTTCCGCTTTTCCCCAACGACATGTGTCCTGTGCATATCTCTCCAAAGGCTTGCTCGTATATACTTGGGCTAAGCTCCACAATCTGCACCATGTGCACCAAAAAGGCTTACCAGCAGACACCTGGGCAAAGCACCACACCATCCTCACAACCAAAAGTAACCAGGTAGTTTCCGGGATCCCCCACAGCTTGCATAAATTATATCATACGTCGGGTATTATACCTCAAGTCATTACAGCCCATACACCGAGTAAGGATCATCAATACATCACACCCTATACACGTTACATGTAACGCCCTGACCCTAGTTACCCAGAGTCGGTGAATTATTACATAACATTGGCATGATCACAAGAAAGATCAAATCTCGAAAGACCGATTGGTTTAGTAGCCTTAGAAACACTAGATATATTCATAAGTTTTACATTACATCATAAAATGAAAAACTACTACAACAACATAATGTCTCCATAATCAACACTCATATCCCCACATAATATCCCTGTAGGTCATTCATAATTTACTTCTTCACTTCCTGGGAAAAATAAAACATAGAAAAGGGGTGAGCTCAAATGCCCAGTAAGGATAACAATATAGAGGGAACTTTCATAAATAAGAATAATCATTTAAGGAAATGTAAAACTAAAACAAAAGCCTTTCAAACATGAACTTTCAACATGGTACGGCATAAATAAAATGAAATAATGCCATTTACTTATTCACATGGATATTCTACTAATCGAATAATCACATGCAAAAATCAATAACCACTTGCATAATGTTGGAATGCATAATGCCAGACTATCATAACCACATAGTCAAGGCCTCGTGCCAAGACTACAAATAAGATTTTGTCAAGGCCTTGTTCCAAGAGACTAGTTTGTCTCATGAGACCTACCGATGCATCGAGGAGCTATAGCGGGCTCCAACCGTCACTTACTAAGTCCAATGCATTCCCATATGAAAAGGTTTAAACATAACATAAACATTCGTATTAAAACTAGCATACGAAATGTAAATAATTTCACCATAAACTATGAATGGTATAAAAATAGCACATCCACAGTCAAACATATCACAAAACCTCATTTCAATATGGATGTTTTATATCATAATAAATCAACTTCAAATAATCTTAAAATCCATCAAAGGATGTTGACATAGATGAAATCAATATTCTTTCTAAAGAAATATCTCCTTTTATTTTGAAATAATTTAAGATCCATATAAAATAAAACATTTTCTTTGAAAATATTCTTATAAGATTTTAAGGGAATCTTTGAAGATTTTATAACGGCGGAAAATAGTCGCACCCGCCGTATAAGATAAAAAACAATTCTTACCTTAATTCTGTCGAAAAGGTTAAAAAGGACCTAGTTTTGAAAACGACCGAAAGATTCCTTTATAAACCACTTATAAAAGTCAAAAAGGGTATAAATGAATTTAACTCATATTCTAGTAAATAGTAAAAATGTTTTAAAATACATTTTTAAGAAACATGGATGTGGATGATAAAGAGATCCCTGTAGATTATTACGTATAAGCAACCTCGGATAATGAAGAGATTGTGAAATAACCCTTACCTTGTACTTTTCCTTGGTTGGGGTAGGTTAACCTCCTGTATAATGGTGAAATAATTGTTATTAAATTATACAATAATCATATACATTAATATGATATCATATATGATCTTTTAATATTGATTTGATAATAATATCTTAGTATTATCGTTGTTTCGGGTGTTAACTTACTTGTTTTATTTTATATGTTTTGTTACGTAAGACATTTTTGTAAATGATAGGTTTTATATTATTCATATCCATAATGATATCAAGTCCTTAAACATCATTTTTTAAATCATCAAATGATAATTATACTTGAATGGATACGATGGAGAATGAATCTCATCGCGTTCGTGGAGACGGTAGTCCGTACGTACGCACGAGCGAAAATATCATTCTTTTGATATTAAAATAATATATAATGGATGGTATATCATATATACAGAATCCTTAACATGTTATATTTATTATTTAAATGAGTTACACATCATTATTATACCCATCCAAATAATATTATATTGAATAACAATTACACCACGACATGGAGACGGTAAGCCGTACGTACGCACGTATGGTGACATGTTATTCAAAGGGTGGATAGAATACTGAATATGGTTGTACCATATTTATAATAACATCACAGTATATATATGATACTGGATTTATTATTTTAGAATGGTAACAACAAAGGAAGAAGAAGTGGAAGAAGAAATGAACATAGAAAAGGGTGGTGAAATCATTACCTCTTCTTCGGGTTCTTCCTTTTGAATTGATCAAAAGGGCTACTTAGGTAGGCTTTCTGATCAAACTAAGGCCTCTAGGTTGTATTGAGGGATGTTGGGATAGTATTAGGGCAGATTTTGGCCGAACCAAAAGGCTTTGAAGGTGTGAATAAATGGGAAGGAGGAGTGCCCTTTCATAAGAGGGGTGAGGGGCACCTTTGGAAAAGCTAGAGATATTAGTTTATAATAAATTCATAATCGGTTTACAATGGATCCAAAGTTGACTATTCAATGGTTAAGGTGGGGATGGGTCGAAAACAACTCAACCAGTAGAATTTAGATAGGTTTGGGTACTTATATTAACCTTATCATTAAGTATTAACTCTAAGTTAATTAGTTTCACTTTTACAATGTCTCTTTGTATTTTTATATAATATGGTTAATAAACATACTATATATATCCAAGAGACCCCCAAGTGGTCCCTTAATGATGAACCTATGATGATATAAGTTTCATGGCCGAACCTTAGATTTTTAGGAATTTAATATCAATTAATAATATAATATTTGTTTTAAGAACTCTTTTATGTCAATTTTGACACTATTCAATAGTTGATTTTTGTGAAACTCATAACAGATTGATTACTTCAAAAAAAGTCAATTAAATCAATCCAAATAAATCATATTATCCTATAAAATTAGTTTAATTCATTAAAAGTTTCATATTATATTTATTTGGGTATTTATAATATCAATTATTTTAATTTTTCACTATTATAGTAATTACTGCATCATTATTGTGTCATAAATAAAATAACTTATTTAATGTCTAAAAATTATAAATAAAATATCATTATGTAGGAAATATTTTTATCTTTCTAATTAATATTTATAATCTAAATTCCAACATATATAACCCTATGTAACAATTGTTTTTCTAAAAGATATATGCTTGTGTCATTTTTGTATTCATTTTAACTTAATTAGAATAAAGTGTCATTATCACTTACAAGTGGATCCATGGGGACCCCAAATCGACCCAAAGATGCCCAGGGTCGACCATGTATCAACCAATAGGGTTAAGACACGTTTTAGGGTAATTTAGTATTATTATAATATTATTTTTTAACCCTTATTTACCGGATTTACCCTTAACCATGGTAAATAAAATATTTACCGCAGTAATTATTCAAAATGTCTAAAAATAAAAGTTACCTATTTACACAATTTGAAAATCCTGATTCCAAATATGGAATCCATTTTTCTAAATTCAAAACACATAAGTGGCAGAAATTAATTTAAAATTAATTCCCGCTGTCAAAACAAAAAGCGTGTTTTTAAGAGATAATAACTATCAAAAGATTGACACTTGTTTATGTTCGGTTTAATTGTAAAATTATGTACAATGACCAAAATTATATTAAATGGTAAAAATATATTCTAAATATACTTTAAAACCACTCAAATTCATAATTTATCACTATTAATTATTTTGATTAAAAAAGTTGTTTTTAATTAAAATTTAGTAATTTTCACTATTCATCAAAATATGAAAGTTATCCGAAATGTACCAAAATTTCACCTTAGGCTAAATTCGATATTACGAATCCAAAAATGAAGTCCATTTTGAAATATAAAATATATATAATTTCAAAAATTAGGTATTACTATTCATAACGGCTAGTTTGATTGGTTGTGGTGTGTGTTAAAACTCAAGGTTGCGTACAACACACGCTACTGTATTATTCAAAGAAAACGTACCGTGGAAGCTTGGGATGTTTCATTTTAAATTTTTGATGTCCCCATTTAGTCAAAAAGTTTAAAATATTGTATTTAAAGAGGGTTCACTATTAAAAGTTGATAAAAGTGCAATACTGAAAATGAATTTGTTCTTGCATTATGTCTAAGATACTCATAATATGGAAAATTATAAGGATTATATAAAGTTTAAAATTTATTTAATACTATTCATAACCTCTTTTGAATGGCTTTTTGGTAAGTCATTGTGCAAGTGAACTCGGTGTTGCGTGTAGTGCATGTTATTGAATTATGTTGAAGAAATAACACATTATGAATTCTTGGGGTGTTACATTCTCCCCTCCTTCAATAAATTGCGTCCTCGCAATTTGAAATTGTTCATCGAAAATAAAAGGTTGAAAGTAGAAAATATATTTGTGGGAAAACCCACATTGGAAATTGGGTTACTAAAATTTAGTCTTAATATGAGGAAAAGAGAAATCAAAGGGTCACCACCAAATTATGATCTTGATTAGGAGAACATTGGTGGCAATTAGAGACATATAATTGGAGGAAAAATGTAAATATTTATAGGTAGTGATTGAGGTCATCAATCACAAACAAGTGTAAAATTGAGGTCCTTAAATTCATCAATCTATGATGATTTGAAATACCATCGGTTCAACAAAACATAGGGTATTAGGATAACGCATTTTTGACGTTTCAAAATATCTTAGTTGAAATCCCACATCGAAAAATGAATTAATGAGGCCTCTATTTAAAATAAAGAGTCGAAAGTATGAAGATTACCGAAAATAACACATACTAGGGTTCCATGTAGGAAAATATGGATATGGAATAAAAATCTAACCATCAATTATCTGATGGAGAGTGGTAGAGAACACGGCTATGAAAAGGCCAACAATCCCAAAGCCATAAATTAGTGATGATTTAAGGTACCATCTAGGAAAACATTTTTGTTCTAAGTTGCTTCTCTTAATGTTGAGGAATTTATTTATGAGATTGGCTAAGATCATAATGAGATATACTTACTTTATAATTAGAGTTTTATCCATTAATAAATTTCTACCACAAACTCATCTTTCACTCTAAAAGATAATAGAATGCAAAAAAATTCTATTTACACTATTCGTATAGGGTTCCAAAATAAACGAATTTATAATTCATCTACATGATATTTTAATAAAAACTACATTATTTAATCCAGGACATCTCATGGGCCAGTGGTAGGTGATACACCCTTGTCGCCCTTCGATTGCGGGTTCAAGTCTCGCAGCCTTGCCGGACGTGACGGGTTGCCGCCCGACCTCCGGGTTGTCCTTTTATGGAAATCCAAAATAATCCAAACTAGAACTATCCAAAATACTTCTGTCTAAACTCATAGTCTAACATTTATAAGGAAGGTAAACATAATATAGATCCTTTTTACCCCGTAATAGCATATGAATACCTTCATCATGTATTACCATATTCCTTATTGATTACATTCATGCTCCCTTATTCCATATAGAATGCTGGATATACTTCATTAATCCAAAAATGTTTTAAACCCCAACAATGATGGAATATACAAATCATTAATCAGTTCCAAGGTAGTCTAGAATATCCAATATAATTTATCCAAAACAATCACATATTATTCCAAAATCACTACCTTAGTATCAGAACTATATTATGATTTATCATTCTCTCAACCATATATTTTCCAAAAATTTATCCTGCTATTGAGTCACTTTCCTTTGTTCCACACATTCTCAAGTCCTTAATGAAATAGTACTGCAGTACAATCCTTATATACTCCATAATTATTATAACAAGTACATTGTTGATACAACACTCAATTGACATAATCAACATAAGAACTCTAATCATTCCTCTTCATCTGTGGTAGTATCATAACTTGATTATTATACAATAACATCATTTTTAGCATAATCTGATGACTGGGACATAGGTTCGCGTAGTGTCCAAACTCCTTGCAAATGAAGCATTGTACATTTGAAACCATTTTCTTACCCTTGCAGTCACGTACTTTGTGCCCTTTTCCTCCACACTTATAACAAACTCCCATTCCTTTCAGGCAAGTTCCAGGGTGTTTCTTTCCACAGTTACCACATATGGGAAAATTCTTCTTTTCCCTCTTCCCTTTATCCATCTTTCTCTCTTCCATCCTTTTCTTCTCTTGATTCCCTTCAAAGCCATAGGACTCAGTAAACTCTTTACTTATCTTATCAACACATGATATTATTTCTTCATATGATGATAATACATGGGAGACTATTTATCTTATAAATTCCAGCTTAAGACCATGAAAGATATGATCCTTCCTTGTCTTTGGATCATGTGCATTTCTGGAGTTCTCATTCCTTCTACTGGGCGCCATTTCTAAACAATGGCATACACCAGATCAGTTTATGAATCAAAATACATAATCCCATACTTATAAAACACTTAACATAAATTGAACTATTTATGGATATAATCCATAATCATAAAAATGTATCCTTTGAGGATGTATATACTCATAAACCCTTCATAATTGTTTGTAATGAAAATGAGAATTATCCTAAGCATATCCCCCGGGAGTGTCGTAACCAAGAGTGAATCAATGCCCGTTGTCGTGCACCAGTTCCCGTTCGAGTCTAGCTCAATTCGGTGTTTTCGGGTTTTACCCCTAGGTACATCTGTTCCAGAGCCGCCTCTACCTGCTCGTATCCAGACAGGGATGTATTTCTCAGAAAACTCACAAAATCTCTACAATACCAAAATTCTAGGATGTTCTTCTCTACTAATCCTCAAATTTCATCTTAGGTCTACGTGCTCTAATAAAGGTTTATCTAAATCTAGCTTCCATGGTTTGTACTAAACTTCTTCTGATACTAACTGTAACGCCCCGACCATAGTTACCCAGAGTCGGTGCATTATTACATAACATTGGCATGATCACAAGAAAGATCAAATCTCGAAAGACCGATTGGTTTAGTAGCCTTGGAAACACTTGATATATTCATATGTTTTACATTACATCATAAAATGAAAAACTACTACAACAACATAATGTCTCCATAATCCACACTCATATCCCCACATAATATCCCTGCAGGTCATTCATAATTTACTTCTTCACTTCCTAGGAAAAATAAAACATAGAAAAGGGGTGAGCTCAAATGCCCAGTAAGGATAACAATATAGCGGAAACGTTCATAAATAAGAATAAACATTTAAGGCAATGTATAACTAAAACAAAAGCCTTTCAAACATGAACTTTCTACATGGTACGGCATAAATAAAATGAAATAATGACATTTACTTATTCACATGGATATTCTACTAATCGAATAATCACATGCAAAAATCAATAACCACTTTCATAATGTTGGAATGCATAATTCCAGACTATCATAACCACATAGTCAAGGCCTCGTGCCAAGACTACAAATAAGATTTTGTCAAGGCCTTGTGCCAAGACACTAGTTTGTCTCATGAGACCTACCGATGCATCGAGGAGCTATAGCGGGCTCCACCCGTCACTTACTAAGTCCAATGCATTCCATATATGAAAAGGTTTAAACATAACATAAACATTCGTATTAAAACTAGCATACGAAATGTAAATAATTTCACCATAAACTATGAATGGTATAAAAATATCACATCCACAGTCAAACATATCACAAAACCTCATTTCAATATGGAAGTTTTATATCATAATAAATCAACTTCAAATAATCTTAAAATCCATCAAAGGATGTTGACATAGATGAAATCAATATTCTTTTTAAAGAAATATCTCCTTTTATTTTGAAATCATTTAAGATCCATATAAAATAAAACATTTTCTTTGAAAATATTCTTATAATCTTGTAAGGGAAGCTTTGAAGATTTTATAACGGCGGAAAATTGTCGCACCCGCCGTATAAGTTAAAAAAACATTCTTACCTTAATTCTGTCGAAAAGGTTAAAAAGGACCTTGTTTTGAAAAAGACCGAAAGATTCCTTTATAAACCACTTATAAAAGTAAAAAAGGGTATAAATGACTTTAACTCATATTCTAGTAAATAGAAAAAATGTTTTGAAATACATTTTTAAGAAACATGGATGTGGATGATAAAGATATCCCAGTAGATTATTACGTATAAACAACCTCGGATAATGACGAGATTGTGAAATAACCCTTACCTTGTACTTTTCCTTGGTTTGGGTAGGTTAAACTCCTGTATAATGGTGAAATAATTGTTATTAAATTATACAATAATAATATACATTAATATGATATCATATATGATCTTTTAATATTGATTTGATAATAATATCTTAGTATTATCGTTGTTTCGGGTGTTAACTTACATGTTTTCTTTTATATGTTTTGTTACATAAGACATGTTTGTAAAGGATAGGTTTTATATTATTCATATCCATAATGATATCAATTCCTTAAACATCATTTTTTAAATCATCAAATGATAATTATACTTGAATGGATACGATGGAGAATGAATCTCATCGCGTTCGTGGAGACGGTAGTCCGTACGTACGCACGAGCGACAATATCATTCTTTTGATATTAAAATAATATATAATGGATGGTATATCATATATACAGAATCCTTAACATGTTATATTTATTATTTACATGAGTTACACATCATTATTATACCCATCCAAATAATATTATATTGAATAACAATTATACCACGACGTGGAGACGGTAAGCCGTACGTACGCACGTATGGTGACATGTTATTCAAAGGGTGGATAGAATACTAAATATGGTTGTACCATATTTATAAAAACATCACAGTATATATATGATACTGGATTTATTATTTTATAATGGTAACAACAAAGGAAGAAGAAGTGGAAGAAGAAATGAACTTAGAAAAGGGTGGTGAAATCATTACCTCTTCTTCGGGTTCTTCCTTTTGATTTGATCAAAAGGGCTCCTTAGGTTGGCTTTATGATCAAACTAAGGCCTCTAGACTGTATTGAGGGATGTTGGGAGAGTATTTGGGCAGAGTTTGGCCGAACAAAAAGGCTTTGAAGGTGTGAAGAAATGGGAAGGAGGAGTGCCCTTTTATAAGAGGGGTGAGGGGCACCTTTGGAAAAGCTAGAGATATTAGTTTATAATAAATACATAATCGGTTTCCAATGGCTCAAAAGTTGAATATTAAAAGGTTAAGGTGAGGATGGGTCGAAATCAACTCAACCAATAGAATTTAGACAGGTTTGGTTACTTGTATTAACCTTATCATTAAGTATTAACTCTAAGTTAATTAGTTTCACTTTTACAATGTCTCTTTGTATTGTTATATAATATGGTTAATAAACTTACTATATACATCCAAGAGACCCCCAAGTGGTCCATTAATGATGAACCTATCATGCTATAAGTCTCTTGGAAGAACCTTAGATTTTTAGGAATTCAATATCAATTAATAATATAATATTTGTTTTAAGAACTCTTTTATGTCAATTTTGACACTATTCAATAGTTGATTTTTGTGAAACTCATAACAGATTGATTACTTCTAAAAAAGTCCATTAAGTCAATCCTAATATATCATATTATCCTAGAAAATTAGTTTAATTCATTAAAAGTTTCATATTATATTTATTTGGGTATTTATAATATCAATTATTTTAATTTTTCACTATTATAGTAATTATTGCATCATCATTGTGTCATAAATAAAATAAATTATTTAATGTCGAAAAATTATAAATAAAATATCACTACGTAGGAAAGATTTTTATCTTTCTAATGAATATTTATAATCTAAAATCCAACATATATAACCCTATGTAACAATTGTTTTGCTAAAAGATATATGCTTGTGTCATTTTTGTATTCATTTTAACTTAATTAAAATAAAGTGTCATTATCACTTACAAGTTGATCCATGGGGTCCAAAAATCGACCCAAAGATGCCCATGGTCGACCCTGTATCAACCAATAGGGTTAAGACACGTTTTAGGGTAATTTAGTATTATTATAATATTATTTTTTAACCCTTATTTACCGGATTTACCCTTAACCATGGTAAATAAAATATTTACCGCAGTAATTATTCAAAATGTCTAAAAATAAAATTTACCTATTTACGCAATTTGAACATCCTGATTCCAAATATGGAATCCATTTTTCTAAAATCAAAACATAGAAGTGGCAGAAATTAATTTAAAATTAATTCCCGATGTCAAAACAAAAAGCGTGTTTTTAAGAGATAATAACTATCAAAAGATTGACACTTGTTTATGTTCGGTTTAATTGTAAAATTATGTCCAATGACCAAAATTATATAAAATGGTAAAAATATATTCTAAATATACTTTAAAACCACTCAAATTCATAATTTATCACTATTAATTATTTTGATTAAAAAAGTTGTTTTTAATTAAAATTTAGTAATTTTCACTATTCATCAAAATATGAAAGTTATCCGAAATGTACCAAAATTTCACCTTAGGCTAAATTCGATATTCCGAATCCAAAAATGAAGTCCATTTTGAAATATAAAATATATATAATTTCAAAAATTAGGTATTACTATTCATAACGGCTAGTTTGATTGGTTGTGGCGTGTGTTAAAACTCAAGGTTGCGTACAACACACGCTACTGTATTATTCAAAGAAAACGTACCGTGGAAGCTTGGGATGTTTCATTTTAAATTTTTGATGTCCCCATTTAGTAAAAAAGTTTAAAATATTGTATTTAAAAAGGGTTCGCTATTAAAAGTTGATAAAAGGGCAATACTGAAAATGAATTTTTCCTTGCATTATGTCTAAGATACTCATAATATGGAAAAATTATAAGGATTATATAAAGTTTAAAATTTATTTAATACTATTCATAACCTCTTTTGAATGGATTTTTGGTAAGTCATTGTGCAAGTGAACTCGGTGTTGCGTGTAGTGCATGTTATTGAATTATTTTGAAGAAATAACACATTATGAATTCTTGGGGTGTTACACTACACCTATAGTAGTAAATAGGATACTATATCCAGAATATATATGTGTGAATAACCACAAGCCATTACATCCCTCTACACACATATATGGGGAAAACTAACCAATGTTCCTACTATCGCCAATATCTACCAAGAAAAGAGAGCAGGGCCAAAGGGGGTAGTCATCCATTCATCCTCCTATCAGAATGTTGGGGAAAACACCCCCCCACCCCAGGGCTCAGAATCCCCGGGGTGTCAGTTACCCTTACTAACAGGGTGGAGTAGCATATAGAAACACAAAAAGTACAGAATATATTATATCTCGCAACCACACTATGTGAACATTCTAGTCATAGACACAACTACAACTAACTTCTCTCAGACTCAGGGATGCTACTTCTAAGACTAGGCATCCTATATGCAGACAACCATTTAAAGTGATTTATTATATTACTTCCTTCCCTTTTTATCAGATCCACAATACGCTAATTAATTCATTAAAGATTAATTAACCATGAACAATTCCTCATGAAATTTCATTACCATCACATTCAAAATCAACTTCTCCTTTAATGATTCAACATCACATTTAAATTACAGCACCTCCATCCTCGTGAATTATGACCATTTAATCAATATTTCATTACAGCAATTACATTCCCATATTCCCAAGCATTCTAGAAAAGCAACCTATGCTACTCAACACAAGGGGGCTCAACATGGTGAGTAGATGTACTACCCGTTGAGTATTTTCCACCTATAGCAAGAGCGTAGACCCATTATTTTTTGAGAAGCTAGACACAGAAAGCATGTGGCATAACCCCGCGCATTTTCGCCTCCTTTGGAAGATAGGTAAGCAATACCAGCTACCTTCAGTAGTGTGGAAAAGAAAAGCAGATAAACATTAAAAGAATCCATAAGCATCCCACAACCACATCCATCCCATTCCATCACCACTAGGGTCCTCCCCGACACCCACATGCATAAACCGATGCATCTCACCACTCTAGGCATCATCCACTGCAACAACCACAAGGCCTCCCTGCCTCAACATATCACAACACCCCTCCAGGGTCAC
Organism: Viscum album; assembly: GCA_963277665.1. Classification (NCBI taxonomy): domain Eukaryota; kingdom Viridiplantae; phylum Streptophyta; class Magnoliopsida; order Santalales; family Viscaceae; genus Viscum; species Viscum album. The sequence continues at coordinate 710,247,614 of OY728163.1, forward strand.
ATCACAGCACAAGTAGCAGGAAATAAAACATCACATCAAATGGGCTTTTAGACCTAATTTACATCAAGAGGGTAACTCAGAACCCTTTTTAGAAATTATCAAACAAGCAGTTCTTTAACCCATCTTGAATTAAAAGACTTAATAAACGTAGGTTCCAAATTTGGGAAACCTTAGCAGTAAGCGATCACAATTAAATAATCATGCTTACTACACTAATTTGATTAACATTAAATTACAATAAGAACCAGATTCGTTCATATTCATCTTTATCATTAGCCAATTATTTATCATTTAATTCCAATTTTACGTTTTTTATCAATTTCATCAAGAACAACATGATAACGAGCAAGGCACGGATTTCACACTATCTAGAAAATCAAGATGCAAACCGTTATCACGGTACAAAGAAATAACATGAGATCAAACAAATTATTTTAATCTGGTTCAAGTATTTAATTAGGTCAATTTCATTGTGATCCAAAGGGATAAATCATGATAACACTACGATTACACATAAACAACTAGAGAAGCCATGAATCCCCTACCTCAAACAGTTCCTCACGTTCTTTATCCACACAACGGGTTACGATCCTCCTCTCGCGACAACTGCATCCACCCAAGGATTCCACGGTACGTCCGCACCAAACAAACCCCAAGAAAAACCCCATTAGAATCATGGATATTACATGCTAATATGGGAAGGGGAACAAGAGAAGGTGATCCCCGAAGGAATGATGATAAAACATACCTTATATCAAAGAATGATCGACACAGCATGGTTGCATCAAAAAATAGAGCGGAACCAATCAGAGGAGTACAGTTTGATTGTGAAACTCGAACGGGAAGGATTAAAAGGTTCAAGCATCTCATAGCCAAGAACAAAGAGGAAGAACAAGGGAGAATGATATCTTGTCAATGGAATGACGTTTTAATATCTGCTTAATTGTCCATTATAAATGGATCGCATTAACCCATGCTGTTTGACCAAGTAAAAACATCCCGGCCTTATGAATAATTATTATAGGTTTTATGCCTTTTAATCATCATTAAGAGTCCTCAAAATAAGGCATTAAATGTATTTTACGTCAAAGGAAACATCAAAATGGGCAAAACTATAGGAATATGGAAACACTGTTCACCTACCATTACTATACACCTTCCGATCTGTGAAACCAATCTATGCTACCAATCTGTGCTACCGATCTATGCTACTGATCTTTGCTACCGATATTTGCTACCAATCTGTGCTACCGATCTGTGCTACCGATCTGTGCTACCGATCTGTGCTACCCATCTGTGCTACCGATCTGTGCTACCGATCTGTGCTACCGATCTGTGCTACCGATCTGTGCTACCGATCTGTGATCCAATCTCTGAAACCGGTCTTTGAAACACTATACACCTATCAATACTATTCATAAAACTAGAAATACTATTCATAGAATTGGAAATTTGGAAAACTGTTGGGGATAAGTCACCTCAACCTCCAAAAACACCTCCAACACCACATTTTCACAACGTAATGGACCGGAGAGGTCCAGGCCATTACAGTGTCATCTATGGGGAGAGTTTCCATCATGTTCATAAATGAAAGGGTAATGCAGAATACATCAATTTAAATTGATTTAATTGTTTGGAGTGGTGAATTATTCCCACCAATGCATCAAACATCAAAGTAGCTTACTATAGAAGATTACAAGGAAAGAGGAATAAGATTAATGAATTATTATTGACAAACATGAGGTTCCAAGTGATGTGGTCAAAGGTACATTTTCCATTCACTATAGAATTGAAAATGTTTTATTTTTAATAATTTTCTACACACTCATTTATATCTAATGAATTTTTTATGGGTATCACATCACCACATAAAAAATTAGTTGCTGAGTTTTCTATAAAATCTATTAATGGTATAATGATTTCCACTGTATTCAATATATCATTTATGATAGATGCATCAAGGAATGTGTTTCTGGTAAAAATTTTGTTCTTAATCCTAAAATTAAATTTAATGTTATTTTGGGAATTTATTATCTCTCTCAATATAGATACCATATTAATTGTTGAGGAAGGTTAGTTAAATTTGATAATAAAATTGAACCTATGAATATACATAAATGAGAGGATGAAGTGGAACTCTCAGTCAAAATTTCATCCATCATTTGGGTTTTACAACCAATTAATGAAGTATATTTATCATAAACATTTGGGGTGTAACTAAACATTGAAAATTTCCATATTATTCATAAATATTATTATTTATTTCTTATGGAATTTTCTAGACTTATCCTGATTGTTCAGGTATTATTTTCAATAAAACTTATATCTGGGGATACACTTATTTGAAATTCTCCATACATGATGGATTCTATTGAATTTCATGAATTAAAAAATAAAACCTTAGAGATTATTGAAACGGTTTTTACATTACCTAGGGTTTCATCATAGGATTCACCTATTAATTTTTACAATAAAAATGATGTGTCAATGGATCATTTCATTTATTGATGGGAACAAAACGAGATCACTGGGAATTAAATGTTTCATATACCTTGAATTGATTATCTATTAGATTAATTACTAGGATAGAAGTATTATTTGATGATTGATCATCAATATAGATATCATAAATTAAGGTACATTAATGAGTATATACATAGTACATCCTTCTATAAGATTAATGGTCATTATGATTGTACATTAATGTAATTTGGAATTTATAATTCTCCAGTTACCTTCATGGTTTAATGTAAAACATTTATATATTACCTTTATCAAAATTTGGTATTCATTATAGATGATATTGTTATATATTTTAGGGCAAGGTAAGTGATTGATGTACAATTGGATATTTTTCTTAAAACTAAAAGGAGGACTAATCTATATGAAAAAATTTCCAACTTCCATTTTTAGCATCAAGAAGTCTCATTCAGGGGTAGTTAAATATCACATGAGGTTAAAATGATGTATCCATTGAAGATTGAAGTTATTAAAAAAATAATAAAGACTAAATATGGAGACCAAGGTCATTAGTTTTCATGGGCTGGAAGGAAATTAATAACTATTTGTGGGAAATTTATCATGAATATCATATCCATTCGTCAATTTGAGTAAGAGGGGATATAGGTTCCCTATGTAGATGTATGTGAGGACAATTTGAAAGGCCAAAATGGATAGTTGGTTAGTGAGACTATGCTTACTCTACACTATATTAGAGAATGGTATGTGATATATAATGATCAATCAATGAAAGGAGTAACATGAATTTTAAATTCATGGTTTTGGGTGATATCTTATTCCTCTGTCCATTTGGAATTTATTTTTAAAAATTTCATAAATCATGATTTTGGGAAATAAATAGTAATTTCTTTGTTGAAAATATGGAAGAATTTCCTATATGGATAAAGGTGTTATATATATTTATCTTAAAAGATTCAAGGTTATATTAACTTGTAATTATATCTATATACACAACAGAAAATGGTGCGAGTTGATTATTTATTTTGACGGAAAAATAAGATAACATAATGGCTAACGGAATAAGGTGACTGATCTGAGTAGTCATAAAGACAATTAATCTTCTACCATGACGAGTATAATAAGAGATCCAATATTTATTATTATAGATAATAAAGATCTCAAAATCAGATGTATTTCTTGTTAATATTATCTTTTATTGATTATTGTTAAACCATACATCCATTTGAGTATTAATAAGGTGTGGATGAAAGATATGAACTTACTGGTAATGTTTAGGAATGTTTATGAGTTCAAAAATGATCATGTAAGAGTGATAAGGTTTAGAAACTGAGTATGTGTCTCATTAATACCAGACCAAATGAAGGATATTTTGGTTCATGATCATAATTTATCCTTATATATTTATTCTGAAGGTATGATGATTTGGAGAGATCTAAATTAGTATTTCTAATTCCATAACATGAAATGGGACGTTGAAGAATATGTACCCAATTCTTAGTATGTCAATAAATTAAGGTTGAGTGGTAGAATTTAAAGGGGATTATACAAAAATTTAGTATACCTAAATGGATATTTAATTACATCACAATTATTTATATTTTAGACACCCCCAAACATAAAAAATATATAATGGGATTTCCATTATAGTTAATCTCCACAAAAAAATCAGCACATTTTATTTCAATTATAGATGCTTTTTCTCATGATCTACTTACTCAGTTATATATTAAGAAAGTGGTGGGATTTCACATATTACCTCGATCAATCATATATAATGGGGATCCATGTATTACCTCAATGTTCTAGAGATTTCGTCATTTGGATTTTATTATAGTGTTGGGTTTTCATACTAATTATCATCCCAGTATATATTGTGTAGCACCTAGACATTTTAAAAGAGGAACATCAAATTTGATATAATATATGACATGAAACGCAAAAAAATAATTTAATTTTACTCAATAATAATTTATGATATACTTATTTTAAAATAAATTTAATCCCTTAGATATCTTGCAATTCATGTAACACTAGGATTGAATAAAATGTGTTCCTATATTAATATATTATTAATTAAACATTACCATTATAAACTATTTGTTAAGTTGGAGGGTATAAATTTTAGTAATTAAATTTTTAAAATTATATGGTTTACAAATTTATAACACAAATTCAATGGTTATTTGTTTATTATAAATAAAATACAATCATTTGAAAGAAAAAAAAATTTCTAAAAATATCTTTTTTCTAAAAGGTAGTATATTCAGGCATAGCACACATATTTTAAAATTAGTTTTTACCTCTTATATAAAATAAATCTTAAAAAAATATTCTTTTTTGAAATCTAAAATAATAATTATCATATGGTTATATTTTGTGATTTTTATGAAAAGTATCATTTTTTGATAAATAGTGAAAATAGTGATTTTTTGAAAACTTCATTTTCTATTAAATTATTTTAAATGTTCAATTATATTTTAAATTTAATGTAAAGTAAAATTAGATATATTATACAAAAATTTAAGTAATTGTTTTTATTGGAATCAATTTTTTCTTCAATTTCAATATAAAAAAATTCCATACTTATGAACATTTTCTCTTTGAAAACCCGCTTTTTCATCATGTTTGTGGGTATAATTTTCAAATGGATTATTGAAATTATTTTAATTGAATTCATAAATAAAGATTACATATTTTGAAATATAACTATTTATATTATCTAATAATTTCATCTTATTTTTTTACCACTATGAATAGTAAAATAATTTAGAATTAATTAACACATTTAAAGTAAAAACTAACTTATTGAGGGTGTTAAACAAAGAATTTAAGTGCTTAAAAGACATAATAACTTTTAAAATAGACATTTTATGGTAATATTTCTACCTTAACACATATAAGGATAAATAATGGAAAATTTTTGTGCCTTTTGGAATGATAAAAACGTGGGTGTAATTGATTCTTTTAAAACATTTAATGCATGTCCTCTCACCTACTTATAAAAGGCCACCACTTATCCTCCCATATTCACTATTCCAACCCCATTTGGTTCAGTAAATACACATGAAAATAAATTCATTACTCCCCTACCAACATCTTGGTTCCATTTTTTATTATAAATTTCATCCTTGTAGTGCTATTGGTGAAAACATAAACATGTCATTTGGAGAATAGGTAAAGTTCTTAAATATTCATTTTTTTATTATTTCAACATCCACACCCTTAAAATACTAATCAATAATGATATTATAATAACACAACTGTCTCTTGTATACAACGATTTTATTCAATTACTATAATAACCTATGTCCATATCGACTTACATCAAATTGGAAAAGAAAACCCCGACCTTGTGTACAGAAAACTACCTCCCCACGAACCAATGTTAATTGATTTCCATCAACAGTATTTTTGATCAAATAAAATTATGGATTAATATTTATATATATTATTCATGAAATTATTAATTTTTTTGAATTATTATATCACAAATACCTTCTTACTTATGATTTCATGGGGTGATACGATAATGTCACTTGTGTGTGTGGTGGACTACCACATCACAACGTTATGTTGTTTGTTTTTTCTTATAGTATAATTAAAAGGATGTAAGGATAGTTTTAATGAATATATGTGCTATTTATGACTTAACCATTCTTCTATAAATATAACTTCACATATGGCCTCTTATATTATAATCCATTGGAAAATAATAACATCGCTTGTGTGCACATGTGGACTAACACCTCCACGTAGCGATGTAAAATGTTTATCCATTAATTTTAAATGGAATGTAATAATGATTTATTTCATTAATATAAATTATATATATATCATAATAATGATAATATATAGTTGAACTAATTTTTAATTTCCTTTTATTCATTCCATCAAGAAAAATGGAGACAAAATTAATATATACAAATGGATTATTGTCTTCGTGAAAGGTGTAATACATTTTATATCTCTAATATTTATATATTACTATAAATACATATATAAATAATATATTTGATATTTAAATCTAGTTTTATATTTTGGATATTATTTAAAAGTTATTAAACTATGAGGACCAAAATTAATGAACTAAAGCATACATGAAAAACTATAAAAACACTTCTCCATATTACACATTACTGTATGATTTATTAAAAATGGTTACACTTAATACAACCGCGAATATTAATGATTCTAGTCTCTTTGTTAATTAGTTATATTAAATAATAATTTAAAATATAAAAAATGTAACCTTTATTGAAAATTCTTTTACATACGTGCACATAAAACTGAATGGGATGACCTGTGGACATAAATAAGAAAGGGGTGATCTATAAAGACCAGTAAGGGAGTAAACATGGTATAAACTGAATAAGGTATTATAGGTTAGGAAATAGTCATATAAATAGGGAATAAAATATTTTGGAATAATAAACATGAATAATGTGACATGATAGAGCACGATAATCATAAAGGCAATATGGTAGATGTGGTAACCACTTAAAACTCTACATCATAAACATTGGTCAAGGATAACAGCCAAGTCATCATGATGAAAAATGTACTATAAAGGAATCAGGTTCACCCATTTTCCTAACATGATGACACATGATACTAATCATTACCCAATTCATTATAGTGCCATATAAATTTGGGTGCATCTGTCACTTTCTTTTCATTTTCTTGCATAAGTGTGCCACATAAATCATACAACATGGATTCATTATTCATCATATTTTATACCCCAATAATGGAGTGTGTAATAATTAAATGTAATTACACAATAAAATAAGTAAATTTTTATAAATTTGAACACACTTGATATGAAATGGGTATGGTATTCACTAAACAATTTTTTTGGCATTGAAAATCATGGTAAAATTTTGACATAATAACATTGTCATTTAAATATTTATAAAATAGATTGGTGGTAGAGAAATGGGTATATAATAACTTGTAAATAATATTATAATTAAAAGGGGCATGGTAAATCATATCCCAACATTACAAATTGGTGATATAAGATGTAAGATAAGGAAAAAAATTTGAATATCAAGGAGAAAGAAATAACCACTTGAGTTCATGACTCCAAAAGCTCGACAGAAGATTCTAAATAGCTTGGGGTTACCATGAGAGGAATATAGTGAGTTCATTTAAGATTATGTAATAAATACAAGGGTTTATATATAATATAATTGGTAGATTGGGTGGTTTTATAAATTAAATGAGTGGGTAATTCTTTATTATTTTTCAAAACTAGGTTTTTTGACTTTATGTAATAAAATTACCAACATCACAAACCTTAAAATAAATTTTTCCCATTATTTATAAAAACATAATGTGGTTTTAATTTTTTTATATGTAAAATGGAACAAATTAATAAAATAATACATTTTCATGTGTGTAAGTGGGTCATACTCTAAAATATATTATTTTAAAACCTTAAAATATATTAATGGTTTTGGATGATTCATAATGGATTTATAAATTCATTCAAATAAATATAAAATCACAATATCATAAATGGAAAAATATATTTGATCATTGATACCATTTATATTATTTATTAAATCACTATTTGTTCATTGTGATGTTATAATACCCACCGTATATTTATACGTTTTTTAATTTTTACCTTGAAATTGACTGTCATATATAATTATTAAAAACTTTCCATTGTATAATTTGGAAATTTTGATTCCAAAAATAATATTCATTTTATGAAAAAAATATAATTAATTTTATTTTCACTTTTCAAATAATAACCAACATTTATTTAAAATGTTGTATTTTTGTATAATAATTGATTTTGAACAAATATAAAAATTATATTTTTCATTATAAAAATTATATAATAATTTATATTTAATATAAATTATTTAATAATAGTATTTTATTAAAATATTATTCATTTCGAATATAAGTTAATTCATTAAAATTAATTCCTTAATTTAATTTGAATATTACACAATAAGATAGCTTATGTTTTACTGAATTAAAATCAAAATCAATTAAAAAGTAACAATTATAAGAAGTAAATGTAACAATTATTCTATTGAAAATAATTAACATGATCATATTTCTAGGTTTTATATACATATCCCGTTAATAAATCATAAAACTCTTTAAGGGTAAGGTGTGTGATGGTGATACTTTTATGGGTTGGTTTGGTGTACATGGTTTGGGTCATGATCTGGATGAGCTTAATATTCTCCCGTAAATTGTTTCACTCATGCTTAAGTTATGGGATCTCAACAAGGGATTGGGAAAAAGAAAATCTATGAGATTATATATCCCTTATATTCTCTAATAAATGGGATTCATAGGGTATGATCCTATTGGCTGAAGTCATCACTTCATTTGTTTGTCTCAGTTGGATTTTATAAAACCATATATTTATACTAATCATTTGATAAATATTCATAAACTATATTATATATGGTAATGATATATAAGGGTATATTTAATCTGATTGGATATAATAAAACCAAATAAGTATATGTGTTTTCTATATCCATAATATATAATAATTCATTTTATTAAATCACAAGGGTGATTTTACTTATAACTATTCAGGTCCTTGAAATATTACCCCTAAAGAAATGTTTCCCTTGAAATTTTCATTTCTTGCACTAAAATAGATGAGGTTAGCTCTGATTCATCACAACCCCTAGTTCCCATCTCACTTTTTCAAAATTGTGGTTCCTCCATAGCACTTCGACTAGTTTCATTGTATTATTTCATAGAACTTTGTCTCAACGGTCTTATATCTTCATTGGCTACTCTTCATATGAGAGATCATTATCAAATGGTACCACCTCTGTTTGATTACATGTAAGGGGTCCGGTATGTACATTATCAAGAGGGATCCATGGAATACATCATGCACTTTAGATAGGTTATGTGGGGATTCTATTCGATAGGCCATCACTCTGATGTGATCCATGATATAAAAGGGACCAATGTATCTTAGAGAAATCTTTTCTTTATTCCCAAATCCCATAACATTCTTTTGTTGAGATATGTGTAGGAATACCATGTCTCTAACATCAAAATCTCACTCTCATTGATGATTGTCAATATATATCTTCTTTCTACTCTGGTCTTCCTTGATGTCCTATTAAATGGTCTTATATTTTTTTTTACTATTTCCATGACCATTTTAGTTTATAGAATATTTCATTCACTACCTTCATCCCACCATATAGCTGTTCCTACCCTCTTCCCATAAAGGGGTTTATAAAGAGCCATTTCGATTCTTGAGTGTAAATTATTATTGTATGAGAACTCGATCAGAGGAAGTTGTTGATTCCGTCATCTTTTCAAGTCAATTGATCATGCCCACAACATATGATCAAGTTCATAGATAGTCCACTCAGATTTTCCATTATTTTAGGGGTGATAATCCATATTGATCTTAAACATTATATTTATAGCATATTGGAGACTCTTCAGGAACATAGAGGTAAATAACAAATCTCGATCGAATACAATAGATTGCAGTGTTACATTAAACCCCACCACTTCTATAATGAATATCCTTACATGTTGATTTGGGAGAAATCCTCTTGAATAATAATGAGGTGTAAAATCTTTGTAAAGTGATCCACCACAACCCATATAGAATTATGTCCTCTTGAATACTTCGAAAGACCATTAACAAAATCCATGGTGATTATTTCCCATTTACATATAGGAATGCGTAATGGTTTCATCAACCACTTGGATTTTTTCTTTTATATTTCATGTGATGGTATAAAATACATATTGATTTATATTTCATGATATCTTACTTCATATTATCTCACCAATAGTGCTCTCAAGGATCTTGACACATGTTTTTTAATCCAAGAAGTATATAGAAGGTTGAACAATGTGAATCATCAAAATAATCATTCCTTAATATAGGATTTGATATTACACATACCCGAGACTAATTATTACCACTCATTATTCATTAATATTTACATTTGAGGATTTTTCTTTTAATATAGACTCATATTTATTCTGAATTCCCACATCATCTTTTTGAGTATCCTTTATCTTTTCCAAAGAGAATGTTTATCAATAGTTCTTGAAAGGATTTATGATGTTCATTCATTTATGATTCTCATTTTTATCCTTTCCAAACCTAAGAAATTGGATACCTCTAAATTCTCATCAATGATAGAATATTTAGACCCTTTCTACTTAGACTGTCTTCCACTATATTTTCTTTCCTAGGCTGGTAGTGAGTTGAGCATTCATAGTCCTTGATCAGCTATAACAATATTTTTTTGTTCATATTAACCTATTTCTGTATGAATATGTATTTAAGGAAATTTTAATCCATATATATTTTACACTTCTCCCAAAGAGTTAATTCTACCATATTTTTAAATTGAAGATCACTATATCCAAATCCAGATCATGTATTGGGTAGTTCTATTTAGTATCATTCAACTTCCATGAATCATGGTCTATCACTTTTTCATTCTATATTAATACATAACCCAATAGTTTATTTAAAGAATCTCTAAATACCACAAAAAGTTATCCACTTGTGGGTAGTGTGAGTACATGAGCTATTATAAGCCTATTTCTTACCCCATAAATCTATCTTTACGTTCATCATTATAGAAAAACTTGACTCACTTCAGAGTTATCTTGGTTATAGGGTTTTAAAATACTGAGAAATTTATCAAAAATCGACGATAGTACCTAAATAATCTAAGGAAACTATGGATATCTATAATAGATGTTGGAATCATCCATCATTCAATTTATTATTTTTTGAAAGATACATATATTTCCCAATTCTTATGATGATATTTACCATGAATGAGTCTTCTTTTAACAAGAAGTCACATTTTTTTACTTTTTATGAAGCTTATCCATTCTCAAGGTATTTAGAATAGTTCCTAGAAGCTCATCATTCTCCTCCCATGTTTTTTAAAATATTATAATGCCATCTATAAATACTACCATAATTTTTTTGAGGTAATCTCCAAACACACTATTAATTACGTGCATGAATATTTCTAGAGCATTGGTGAGTAATAATGGAATTCATATAATCACATAGTTTTCGCACCTTGTATTAATAGAAGTCTTGTGGATATCCTCTTTATTCACCCTAACATGGTAATATCATAATCACAAATCCCCCTTCGAGATGTATTATTCTCCATGTAGATGATTGAATAAGTAATATATTTGGGAAAAATGATACTTGTTTTTTATTGAAATCTTATTGAGTTCACAATAATCAATGAAAAGGTGAATTGATCCATCATTCTCATTGATGAAGAGTGCTAGTGCACCCTACGGTGGAGCACTTAGGAATATGAACCCTTTATCAAGATTCTCTTATATTTTATTATTTAGCTCATAAAATATCACAACCTTAATTATATATGGACTTGTTGATAATGGTAATGCCCCAGGTATGAGATTGAATGAAAATTGAACCTCTCGACTAGGAGGAAGATGAGGGAATTCCTTGGGAAAAACATTATTTTATTCTTTCCAATTGGGAATGTCTTGAAGGATTATATATTAATTAAATTCTATCATTTGAGCTAGATACGCTTTCTCATATATCAATAATATCTATTCTTGAGATATTGGGGGTAAATCGGATCCATCCCCCTCCTTTTACTTGTATAGAATCAACAGACAATTAAAAATATGGTGATTGATTTCCTTCTCATGGGAATTTATGTTGGATATATATAGGGAAAGCCAATTCATACCCATAAATGCATCAAATTTCTCTAAATGGAGTATAAAATGGTTTTTGGGATGTTTATAACACAATTTTTGATAGGGGAGTATTTATATACGTGGTATTAAATAAAATCAAAATTATCATTTTCATCGATAGCTCTACTTTCATGCATTGTGGTGTTGTTTGAATAATTTTTCTAAACTTTTGTGATATAATGGAATGTGTTGAACTAGAATCAAAAATTAGTTTCACTATTATTGAATGAATAACAAGTTTACCTATCACCACATCATTTTTTGGATTCAACTCAATGGTTGTTATGGAAAAAATCCATTCCTTCTCCCTTGGTGGTGGTTGATTGTCGCTAAAATTCCATGTCTTAAATAATTAGTTTGCAAAGTACCATAATTTATTGTAGTCAAAGAAATGAAAAATGTGTTATATGATAATCAGATAATTCCATTCCTCTATCTCATTGGTGGGTTTCTCCAATGGGAAATTGTTACCTAGGTTCTCTTCCTTCCCGCACCTAAAGTATTTCCTCATCCCTTATAAGAAATTTTTTGGGTGCTTCTTTCCACACTGTTGGAAAATGGGATATTGAAATTTCATGGAACCATTAGATCTCTCCATTAAACTACGATAATTAAACATTAATTTCCACATAGTATCCCCAAAATACCCTTGAGATTCACAGATATCCATTTTGAATTTGAAAAAACATCATTCAATTTTTTCACAGATATCATAGTCTTGGATCACCAGGTAATTTTATAGACTATTTTTTATCCCACCAAAGAAGTGGTCAACCATGAATTTAGGGATATTGAAATATCTAGAGGTTTATCATGAAATTATTATGACGTATGAATCATACACCCTGATAGATTTTTCATATTATTTCTTGTAGGAAATGAAACCCCTTTCCATTTTATGTCGGAGAGCGATAGGAAAATATTAATCAAAAACATTTCCTGGAATTTCATCCACCCAATTTCATCAATCCATTCCCTGAGCTTGAAATTATTTTTCAAATTTCACCATTGATAAAATTCCCCTACCATATGAGAAACATCATGTAGAACCTTCTCTTACTTATAAAATTGAAGTATGTAGAAGATCTTCTCAATGGAGTTTACCCATTGTTCATTGATTAATGGATCATATAATCTACTGAAATTATGTAACCATTGTAACATAAAGCTCTCAATTGAAGCTTTTTATTTATTATAGATATTTGGGTGATCCTTCTAATATAGGATTAAATTTATAAACTGAGTTAACTGAGGGAGTAATGTCACAAATTTTGTGATTCATTCTCCCATTGGGTTGGGCATCTTGTTTGGGAAGTCATCACATTGCCCGTAGTATTTATTTATTACATGATTCCTACTATTTCCATACATTATCTAGAATAAAGGAAAATTATGGAAGATTATTTTAAATATATTAATCACGTAGAATGGAATATAATTATATTAAATAGATAACTTATATATTATATGTAATTCTTTTAGCTTAATAATTGCTATTCTTCAATATCTATTATCGAAGATCTATTTCCTAACATATATTACTATGTGTATTTTTCATTCCCTTAATAATTGATAATAATGATATTATGATATTACAAAATCATATCCATAGGGAGTGTCAAACTAAGTGTCCAGGAAGGCCTGTTATCATGTACCAGCTCTGTTTAAGACTAGCCCAATGCAGTGTTTTCGTTTTTTGCCTCTATGTACATACGTTATACAGCCACATCCACTTGTAGTATCTATATAAGGATTTATTTTTTTAATAAACCAATTTATCTATACTTACCAAATTTTATGTATGCTTTTTCATACTTAGTCTTATCCCTAATGACTTCGTTTGAGTTTTATAACCCTAATCAAAAAATTAAATAAACTCTTCCTTTGATACCAACTATAAATACCCTTAAATTTATTAAACATTAATACATGATTTATTATATAAATTTACACTTAATATGTCCCAAAAGATACAAAATCAATTTTATTTCGGAATTAGGTATATTAACTAACAATTTTAAACATAAAAACATCATCATTATTAAAAACATCCTTAAAATTCTTAAACATAAAAATGCATATGATTAACTAGGGATATACATGAGAATATGGTGTGGTATAAAGCCCTGTAAGGGAATAAACATGGTATAACATGAAGAATGTAGAAAACATTAGGCAATACTCCAGAAAGTGGGGAATAAAATAAGTGAGAATCACAAACATGATCAATGATACATGTTTTAACATGATAATCTTAAAGGTGACATGGATAATGTGGAAGCAACATAAAACACTACATCATAAACAATGTTTGAGGACAAATACTAATAAATCATCATATAAAAAGTATCATTAGGTAATTAGGTTCACTCTCTATCCCAACATGATGTCTCATGAGACTAAACAATACCCAATTCACTGAAAAACAATAAAAATTTTGTTTTACCCACCACATGAATTTCATTCTCATGCTTAAGTGTGCAACATAAATCATACATCACAAATTACTTCATCATCATATTTTATTCCATTATCAAGGAGTGTTGAATAAATACATGTAATTCCCCAATAAAATAATGAAATTTTTTATAAAGATGAAAACCCTTTATAGTAAATGGATATGGTATTCACTACATAATTATTTTAGTATGGAAAATTGAGGTAAAAATTTGGTAGCATAATGACATCATTTAAATATTTTTAAAATGGATTCATGAGAGAGAAAGGGGTCTCTCATAATTTTTATATAAAATGGATATTAATAGGTACATGGTGACACATATAATAACATTAGGAGTTGATAATATAAGGTGTAATGTAATGAAGATACTTGAACAAAAAGGATAAATAAAGAAACCCAGACTTGAATGTGACTCCAAATGCTTTGGTGGAGCTTCTTGAGAGATTTGGGAAACTTGGGGGGACTCTATAGAGGTGAGGATATTGTAATGATGTGCCAAACGAGTTTTTAGTGAAGAGAATTTGGATCTTGGAAAGGTTTACATAGGAAATGAGTGGGGAATTCTTTATCATTTCTCAAACATGGGTTTTGGATTATATATAAAAAATAAGCCAAAACACAAACCTTACCATAAATATTTCACGTGGTTTGTACCAAATAGGAGTGATTTACATTTTCATATAATTACAAGGTAAAAAATTAATAAAATAATACCCATTATCCTATTTAAGTGAGTCATACTCTTAATGAAATTATTTTAAAACCTAAAAATATATTAATGGTTTTGGAAAATTCATAAAGGTTTTATAAAATCAATCAAAAATATAAAAAAATCACCTTTGAATAATTTTAAAATTATGATTCGAAAAATAATATCCATTTTTTCAAAATAATTTTATAAATATCAATATTTTATCATTAAAAATAATTAACAACATTTATTGAAAATGTTGGTCTTTTTTATAATCATTTTCTAACACTTGTAAAAATTAAATTTTAATTCATAAAAATTATATGATAATTTATATTGAATAAAAATTATTTATTAATAATATTTTATTAATATATTTTTATTAAAAAATATAATTAATTTATTAAAATAAAGGCCTTAATTGAATTTTAATATTACCCAAAAATACACATTGTGTTTTATTGAATCGAAATCAAAATAACTTATAAGGTAACAATAATAAGAAGTAAATTTAACCCTTATTATTTTAAAAATAATGTATATAATCATATTTATAGGGTATTGATACATATCCCTTTAATAAACCCTCAAATTCCTTAAGGTTAAGGTGCATGATGGTGAGACTTTCATGGTATGGTTCAATGTACATGGTTTGGTTCGTAATCTTGAAGAGTTTAAACTTATCCCATAAAAGGTCTTGACCATGCTTAAGTCGTCGGATCTCAACTTATTCTTGGTTAAGGGAAAATCCCAAATATTTGATCTCCCTTGAAATCTATGAAAAATGGGAATCATTGGGTATGATCATACTGGTTTATTCCATCACTTCCTTTTTCTATGTCAATTGGATTTGTTAAAACCAAATTTTAATACTAATCATTTTATCACTATTAAACAGTTATATTATCAATGGCAATGATGTTTAAATATCTTTAAAATCTGATAAGTTATAATAAAACCAAATAAGAACATGTGTTTTGTATATCCATAATATATAAAAATTCATTTAATTAAATCACAAGGGGAATTTTATTTTTAAATGTCCGGGTTATTATAAAAACGAAGCAATTATCACCCAAAACTATGATTTAACAAATAATTAATTACTTCCATGAGACATAAACTATATTCACCAATAATTCATTCTTATGGAATATATACTACCCCTTGTAATATTTTATATCATTAATCAACTTACATTCATTATATATAATGTTTCATTTGAATTAGTTTCTTTCATGGAGATTATGATTCCAATGATACCAAAGTGGTAAGGGTTTATTTCATAATCCCATCATTGTTTGGGAAAGCTTTTTTATGTATTACTTGAGGAAATAATTTTTATTTTTATCATAAATCCAATATATTTTCTTATAATATGTTTATTAATGATTTTATAATGTAATATTAAAATTTTACCACTCTTTGTCCTATAAAATGATTGAGAATATAGTTTTAAAAAAATATGAATTCATTTCTCTCTTTTTTCGAAAAATATTTTTTCCTGAAAATATATTTTTTTTTTCAGAAATACTTTCAATTTATGTAACCATTTTTATATTTTTTTATTAGGTAAAACATTCACCATTTTTTACATTTTCAAATAAAAGAAAAAGTATCTAAATTCTGTTTCAAAAAAATTCTTTTTGGATTTTACAAAAAAAAAAATTTATCAATGTTTTAATAAGTATGACATGACTGGAATTTTACAGCATCGTGATCAGTTAATATTTAATGATTAATTTCAATGTTTTAAATGTTTTTTTTAAAAAAAGTTCAATTTCTTTTTAAACTCTTAGTTTTAAAATTTAAATTTTTAAAGAAACAAGGTTATTTACTTCCAAAAAATTAATGACATTATGTTGGTATTTCTAGTCATTAATGAAATTAATCATTTAATTAATTATGATAAACAAGTTATATGTTGTATTTATATAATCCTGATTATATCTTTAGATGTTTTATACTCATTTTGACTAAGTTTGTACAATTTTATTATCATTAACTATATTGCTTTGGATGGTTTATGATTATGTTTATTTGATTATATTAAGTATTTACATTTATTGTGTTAGTTTTTCAAAACGAATGTTTACTGTTATTGTATTTCACCCATTTAATATGATGAATGTAGTAGACATAGTATGTGATGGGTGCGACCCAATTATATATAACCCCTCGATACATTAGTGAGTCTCATGAGACATCCTAGATTGGGTGTTTCCCAAGGACATACCCATTAAATTATATGTCTTCACATAAGGCCTCACTGGTCAATTTTAGATGTCCCACAATATTAATTCCATCATTATGAATTCAGTTATCTAAATTAAATTTGATTCTTCAATTAGATAGAAGATCCATGATTATGTTTGAAGCAAAATTTGTTATTTATATGAAATTATATGATCATATTTTATTCCTTCCATAATATGATTATGTTTTTGATTAAATGGAATGTGTTTTAGTTATTTACCATGAAATATTATATATTCGTTATTACTCATTATGTCATCCGTTTTATTCTTACCCTTACTGGTAATATGTGATCACCCATATTTTATGTTTTATTTTTCCCAGGATACTAGATAGTGTATTATGATTGATATATAGTGTTATAATAATGGAAAAGTGGTGTACTCAAATAAAATACTATGTTTTATTTTATGTTTTCAATTGTAACATGATATTCAAATGTGTAACTATTTTACAATAAAAACTAAACTATTTATTTATTTTGGATATGATACCTCGTATCAATGAACATACAATATATAATAATTTCCTTGGGAAAGATAATGTTGCTGAATATAGAGGTGTATATAAAAATGATCAAATTGTTACCGTATTTAGTCAAATGATTCAAATTAAGAGAAATATCATTTCCCTTATATATAACCCTTTTAATCCAATATGTGTGGTAAACATGTTATATAGTTTAATTCATTAGAAATCCACATAGTTTAATGGGAATACATAACCATTTGTATCTAAAAATGGATAATTTCCTTCGAGAATATATTTTTCACCCAAGGAATTAATGAAAATAAGAAGGTTTTCCAAGAAATTTATCATGTATTTGGGGATGTGGATAAATTCATGTCAAGAACTGTGTACATAATCTTAAGAGTAATATTAAAAATTTATTTGATGGGATTATTAAAATACTATGATATAATATCACATGCAATTAATATAGAGAAATAATTCTCCAAGTTATATGTCTTTGAATGGAATTAATAGAATAATTGGAGGATAGTGAAAGATTTGTAAAAATGGGAGAATGGAAATATTTATTTTCCAACATGTGATACTTCTTGAAATAAACATCATGGTATATGATTAAAAAGAAAATGGATTTGCATCATGTATGGAGAAAAGGGTCACAATTATATTAATTTCAAGGGAAAAAGATATTTTTCCAATGTGAAATGCATATAATGTAATATGATGGGGGTCTATAAAAATTAATTCCACAACAATCAAGGTAATACACATCAAAAAGAAGGTAAGGGGTCTACATTAAGCATATGATATTACTAAAGATAAAGTGTAATAATAAATGTTCTTTTCTTTTGATTGAATAATTATGTAAAAAAATTATTTTAATCAATGATATTTTCATTATATGATTTATGAAATATATAATGATTGTGTTACAATACAATTTTATTATGGATTTTAGAGCATAATTTGAATGGTACTAATTACAAGGAAATGTGATTTAGTGTAAAGTTGAACTTATGGGAAAACACATTATTGCTGAAGGATAACCCTTCATATGTTCCTAATGTCGATATAATAATAAAAAAAAGATATTATTATTAAGGTATTGGTAACCATTAATGTTTATATAATCATTTATATTGAGGTAATTATGGGTTATTATAGTTTAGTAATATATAGGAAATAAAATAATATTATTTAAAAAAGGTAAATCCCCATGTTGGCACTAGTGCGGAAAACATTTATTACGTTGGTTATTTTTCTTTTTTTACGTTGGTTTCAAGCCAACGTTAATACGTGCGACGTTATAAATAAGGTTTTTGGCGTCGGTTATTTAAAAACCGATGTCAAAAACATAAAATCATGATGTTTATCACGTGGTTTATTTTAGAACCGACGTGATAATGAAAATGGGAAGGGTTTATCACGTCGGTTATTTAACAACCGACGTGATAAAAGTCCTGAAAAATTGTTTATCACATCGGTTCTTAAAAACCGACGTGATAAACAGGGGAGAGGGGGGTTTATCACGTCGATTCATATAGAACCGACGTGATAAACCGGGTTGAGCATTGTTTTTCACGTCGGTTCCTATAAAACCGACATGAAAAACCGGGGGAGGGGGGTTTATCACGTCGGTTATTGAATAACCGACGTGATAAACCATTGTCCAGGCCTTTTATCACGTCGGTTATTCAATAACCGACATGATAAACCATTTTCCGGGCCTTTTATCACGTCGGTTATTAAATAACTGATGTGATACACCATTCTCCAGGCCTTTTATCACGTCGGTTATTAAATAATCGACGTGATAAACCATTCTCCAGGCCTTTTATCACGTCGGTTATTTAATAACCGACGTGATAAACCTATTTTTTTTTAAACAGAATGCAGTCATCTTCTCTCCACTAGAATCAACCAGAAAAGAAATTAAGAAATCGTACCACAAAAACAGAAGTAGATCAAAATTTAGCATGTACATAGATAACATATAAAACATACCCCCTAGACAGCCCCCACACTCATTTATACCCAATGGACAGCCCTCCCCCACCCCGTTGGATCCCTCAACCTCATGTATACCCTCTGGACAGCCCTCCCCCACCCCATTGGAGCTCCCACCCTCATGTATACCCCTTGGACAACCCTCCCCAACCCCATTGGAGCCCCCACCACACTCCTGGACTACCCCCCGACCCCCCGACCCCCGGACTCCCCCAAACACCCCTCGACAACCCCCCACCCGCCTAAACATCGCCCCCTCACCCCCTCACCCCACTTGACAGCCCCCACCACACCCCTGGACAGCCCCAAACACCCCTGGACAACCCCCCACCCTTGGACAGCACTCCCACACCACTAGACCGCCTTCCCACACCCCTGGACATCCCTGCCACCTCTCAGGACTGTCCCCCCACCCCACCGGACAACCCTCCCAGACCGCTGGACAGCCCCCAACCCCAGTGAACACACCCCCACACCCTTGGAACCCCTCCCCCACAGACCCAAATCCATCCTAGAAAAACCATCAAAAGTAGACCAAAACAAGAAGTAGAGCCAAATTAAACATTCACTTATATAACATTCAAAACTTTCACTGTCAACTTCAAAAAAACTAAATCCAACCTAAACAACTACCAAATACACAATTAAAATGACAATATTCAAAATTATATTTTACATTACAAACAACTAAAATTCAATCAAACCTGTAAAATAATTTTACCGCTCCACTTGTATGTGTTTGATGTCTTCAGTAGTATAGGGTTGAGGGTCATCAAAATGCTACAAATGAAAAAGAAGATAGTTAACACGTATAATGAATAAATCAAATTGAAATATTATGGCAAAGTTTAAGAGGAAATCATACTAGGTCAAAATTCACAACTATCCCAGTTGTTATTATTTCATACATAAATCTTAACATATAATATCTGCATTAGATGACGCCTTATTGTTCATGACAATTATGTTTGAATGAGTGTAAATTCAATATATTATTTTTATGTAATAAATCAAAAAGTACAAATTATAAATGGAAATTTACCTTCGCATTTACATATTTGATCTTTGCATTTCTTTTCTTTGTGTTTTTTCAAAAGTAGACCCATGCACTGTTAGAAAATAATACGAATAGGGTAAATTTAAAATTCATTATAATATATAAAACTATTGAGAAATTGAAACATACTTTTCCAATATTTTCGTAAAACTTTCCAGCACATCACCATGAACAGAGCATATCCAATAAAGAGCATTCTCCATTGGGCAAGAAATCCATAACATCCAATGATCACTGATAAAAGGAAATTTAATGTTAGTGGTTTTTTATGTTAAAATATAATTAACTCTTTGAGAGAAATGTGTTTCATACCTCTTACAAAAAGGCATCATCCAACATTGTGTGATTATATTCTTTTCAAATCTATCAGCAATATAAACCATTCTTTGTTCCTCATTCAATGCACATGCTTCAGGTGAAATCAATTGCGGGTCCATGAATCCATATACTTCTGTCAGCTCATTCCTCTCACAAATTTTATAAAGATACCTAATACAAAACATACATAAGTATACATTATTAATAAATATAATGTAAGGAAAAGGTGCTAAGACTTACATGGAAAAAAAATTCACCACGTTGATGCCCAACTTATCTCCAGTAACAAGCTCCATGATATCAGTTTTTGTAATCCCCACACTTATTTCACATCCAAAAACATGAGATTCCATTGGAAAATCATAAAAACCCAACAACAAATGTGAATATCTTGACAATCTGTCAACACCACTGGAATCTGTATCTGATGTCATAGCATGTTGTCTTTGTGGTTGTCTATACAATATTTCTTTACCTTTGAATTATTCCTGTGAAAAAAATTGAAAAATATAGTAGTTTTCAAATGATAAAAAAACTTTAATAAAAAAATAAAATAAAAGATATAACATTCATACCTCTATGGTAATGAGTCGAAGAAGTCTGGATGGCCAAACTAAAAAATGGTCGATACTCTGTCCAACTGTCGCCACCTCATCTGTAGGTATTGGTACCCTAGCTGATCTATCTATAATATCTTATACAGTGACCCTCTGATTCTCTACCTCTAATTGTTGATGATGAACCGTATCTCCTATACAATATACCAACATGTATGCTACTATATGATGTTGAGAATCATCAACATACATCTCACAATATGTAGGAAGTTGCGGCAGAGGCGTAGGATAAAAAATGGGGTCCACAGGCTGAGGTGGGGGAGTGGGAGCTACTGGAAGAGGTGGAGGATAAATAATGGTGTCTGCAGAGGGAGGTGGAGGAGTGGGAGCTGCAGTCTGAAATTGTCTATGCATTTCTGCAAACATAGACTGAACCGACTCTCTAATCTTATCCTCCATCGTCACATTAATATTTTGAACTTCAGCCTCCAAGGATTCTATTTTTTTTATAAACCCCATCAATGTTAGAAGTTGAAGAATGTGGAAACACTTTTCTTACCGATACACTTGCTGGATATCCTCTTACACGACCAGGATGTTCGGGCCTTCCCAATGCTGCAAATAAAATATCTTCCCTCCCAGTAGCTATAAATGTCCCCTCTGAACCCTGCTCCTCAAGAGAGTCCTGTATTAATTAATTGAACATTTCTTTAATGATTGAAACTTATATGAAGAAAAAAGTTAAATTAAATAAATTAAATAGATATCTTACAATCCTCTCAGCTACGATTCTCTATTCTTCCGAAAGATATTGCCCTTTTTTTCCATTCCGTGCTCTCTTCCATTTTTCATGTCTAGATGGTGTGGATGGAGGGGCCACCTCTCCAGAGCATGAATACTCATCTCTTAGTTGTTGAAGTTTTTCCTCCATCATTTGTTCTTCCAATAATGCATACCCTCCCCGAGATAAACTTTGAGGGTATACATTTTTAGATTGGATCTCCTGATGAGCTTTCCTTGTTTTCTGTAATTTAAGAATAAGAAATCATTAACAAAACATTAATAAAATCATTTACATAAGATATTTTATAAATTTTTACATTGCCCTTACCAAAAATGACTCTTTTTTTCTACTTTCAAAAAATTGTCTCCATGTGTCTTCATCTATAAAAGGATATATACGACATGGATTTTTGTGACTCCTATGACCATAAATGAAATCAGATGAGAGGGTTGATTTGAAATCCCCCCATCTCCTGGCAGCCAACGATAAGCATTTCTTCCTGACTCCTCCAGTGTCAGGAATATCAAATGTCATCTGATAAAGAAGAGGTTAAACATATTATATATACTAGAAACATTAAAATAATGGTCAAACAATGACAAAAGATCTTACCAAAATCGTCCCCCACAACTGAGAGATAATCACTTTATCCACACCTCTCCAATCATCATATAGAATGCTTACTTTGGTCTTAGCCTGAGATGCAACAAAACTCTTAAAATCTTTGGCATTCGGACCTCTAGTAATATCATCATCATCAAACTCAACGACTATCCTCTGATCCTGCGTACGGGCAAGTGATAATTTTGGTAAATGTGTGCACCCACGTTTACAAACCTTTGAACTCTTTGTCGTAATAGGAGCATGTGAATGTTCATCCCCAGAGGTATAACCAGCAATATGCTCCTCTGTAGAATTATGTGGTTGATAATCTGAATGATCTTTCATTATCCTTCAAATCAAAAAAACAAACATCAGTTCACAAATATACAAATTCAAATATTTTAATACTACTGTAATCGGAAAATAGAAAATTGTACTGAGTTACATAATAGTAAATATTGGTAATATGGTAAGCATGTTAAACAATGGTAAAGATGGAAAAGATGGTCAAGATGGTCAAGATGGTAAAAATGGTAAAAATGGATTGTTTTCCCAAATTCCTTCGTCGTGATCGTTCCTTATGGAACAAACTATGTCTTGAACATGATCATCATTATGTTCTGTTAATATTTCAATGGAAGTAGGGATCTCACATAAATCAGCATATTCGTCATGTTCATCCTCACCAACATATTGTTTTTCCCATGTAAAACAACAGCCCACTACATATCTGATTGATCTACTACATTGAAAATTTGTTTTTCATGTGTTTCCATTATAAAAGAATCATTTGTGTCTTCCAATCTATTCAGATTAACAAGTGTCATTCCAAATTCATCGTGTCTGACACTTTTGTTACCGTTAAACCATTTACAGTTAAAAATGGGAACTTTAATTTTAAAGTAATCAACCTCCCATATGTCTTAAATCACTCCATAATATGCACTTGATGCAGAAATTGGGTTTTTCTCCTTAGCACTCAAAAAATGCATTGCTTCTGCAAACACCAATACACCACTATTCTGAACTGCACTTCTGTTGTCCGGAGCTTTTGTATGAAATGTATAATCATTAATGTCATAACCGGACCATGTTATCACATTTAAACATGGACCAACCACTATCCATTTTAATGTCTCTGATACATCTGATCTACCAAGAAAAGTCTTTTTAATCCATGAAAAAAAGTTTTGTTGTGCTCATTCAAAATCCACATTTCTTTCTTCTTTGAATGACATTATTTCAACTCATTAATATGCAATGTTATATACGGTTGAGCATCAGCTATGTTATTCAAGATGTATGATTCTAACTTCTTCATCTGTTTAGATGACAATGATTTGACTTTCAAGGCCCAAATCCCCTTTCCCTCATTATTAACTCGTTCATGGCGAGATAGAGGCAAACCTATGTGTTACGCCGCAGCCAAGTAGCTCGTACAAAACTCTGCTACCTCCTCATAAATGTACTTTTCAATAATGGAGGCTCCAGATCGATATTGATTTTTAACATACCCCTTTAATATTTTCATATACCAAAGGATACATCCAACGAAGATTTACAGGTCCACAAAGCTTTATTTCTAGAACCAGATAAATCATTAAATGCACCATTATATCAAAAGAAGTTGGAGGAAAATACATTTCCAACTGACAAAGTATAAAAATTGCATCCTTTTCCAAAATGTTCAAAGAATTCACATCAATCGCCTTGTTACAAATTGAATTGAAAAAATAACACAACTTCATTATAGTCTTTCTGACACGAATGGGCAATATTCCACACAATGCAACTGGTAGAATTTGTTTCATCATGGCGTGACAATCATGTGATTTCATACCTATCAACTTCAAGTCCTTCAATGAGACAAAATTTTTTACATTAGAAGAATAACCTTGAGGCACTTTGGTATCACGAAGACACTGACATAAGCTAATTTTCTCCCTCTTCGATAATGTATGACAAGTCGGGGGAAGAAATGTTCATATTCCTTTAGGAGTGGGAGCTAACTCCAAATGTATTCCCATTGATAGTAAGTCTAATATTTCATTCAACCCATCTTTAGTATTTCCTTTTATATCCAACAATGTTCCAATCAAAGAATCACATATATTCTTCTCCACGTGCATGACATCAATATTATGTTTAACTTCATGATACCTCCAATATGGTAGCTCAAAAAAAATTCACCTTTTCTTCCAAATATGTCTATCATTACCAAATTTTCGTGTCATTCCCAATGTCACGTCATGGATTTTCACCCTCTCAAAATACAGATCAGGGGATAATGGTTTTGGAGCAGTATCAAATTCTTGTGTGCCATTGAATGCCTTTTTTAGTCTTCTATAAGGGTGTTCCATAGGCAAAAACTTCTGATGACCCATGTACACTGTTTTCCTCCCATGATGCAATTGACAATAAGACGTCTGTTGTTCACAAATTGGACATTATTTATGCCATTTAACACTGTATCGAGACAAATTTACATACGCTGGGAAGTCATTTATAGTGAACAGAAGCACTGCATGCAGTTGAAAATATTCCATTTTGTAAGAATCATACACCCTAATACCATCAGCCCACAACAGTTTCAAATCATCAATCAACGGTGACAAGTAAACATCAATATCATTATCGGGTTGCTTTGGACCAGAGATCATTGTACTCAACATGACATATTTGCACTTCATACAAACTTCAGGAGAGAGGTTGAAAATTAACAATTAAACAGGCCATGAACTATGTGTGCTACTGAGTGTTCGGTATGGATTCATTCCATCTGTGCACAACCCTAGTCTGAGATTTCTAATTTCATTTCCAAATGTAGAATAATGCACATCAATTTTCTTCCATTGTGGACAATCAGCTGGATGACGTATTTTT
This sequence comes from Viscum album, assembly GCA_963277665.1. NCBI lineage: Eukaryota > Viridiplantae > Streptophyta > Magnoliopsida > Santalales > Viscaceae > Viscum > Viscum album. The sequence continues at coordinate 710,273,924 of OY728163.1, forward strand.
CCATCACATACCCGCTCTTCAGCATGCCATCATAACCTTTTTGCATCATGTGAATTAGCAAATAAACATTTGAAACGATTAATTATAGGAAGATACCAAAATAGCTTTGAAGGGAGCTTTGTAATATCTACATCAGCCTGTGATTTTTCTTTCACCTTATACCGTGATGTCCCACATTTAGGACACTCTGACAGAAATTCATATTCTTTCCTATATATAATGCAGTCTTTCGGACATGCATGTATTTTCTTGTATACCAATACCATCGGGCATAATATTTTCTTGGCTTTGTAATGTGAATCTGGAAGATCGTTATCTTTTGGAAGAATGTCTTTCCTCAATTGTAGCTGCTCTGTAAAACATCTGTCACTCCATCCATGCTTCGCCTTCAGGTTAATCAATCTTAACACCGCTGACAAAACCATAAAATCTGTACAACCAGGATATAATGGTTTTTCAGTATCACCATATGGACGCGCAACTATTGGTTCTATCTCAATTTGTTCTGGTACAATATAGCGAATCATTTCTTCAATTCCATTAGAGTTACCATCTTGCAAATCATCATCATCAGTGACATTCCATCCAGTTTCACCATTCCAAATCCAAGGACTGTAACTCGGATTAAAACCATAACAAATCAGATGATCTTTTATCTCTATACTTTTCAACTTCTTCATATTAAAACATTTCAGGCATGGGCAGAAAAAAATTTCACTACTTGGAACATTTTGTTTTGCAAATTCCAAAAAGGCATCAACACCTTCCTCAAATTCATGGCTCATTCGATGTGTCGTAATCCATCTTCGACTCATTATTACCTATAACAAATATCAACAAAAAATATATATTTTTAAGATAAGACAAATATTTGTTTATATGAAAAAAATCATAATTTGAATGTAAAACAATTTAAAATATAAAACAAATCTATAGGTATTTAAAAAAATATGCTTGAATATTATTTTTAAAACAAAATATAGTTAAATATAACAGTTTTAAATTTCATTGAATCAAAGAAAACCATGACGCATACATAGTTTAATATTGATTGTGGTTTTGATGTTTTAATATATTAGATAAACTACCAATTTAACATGTTATTAATGGTTTTTTTAGACCCTAAATCCATTTGGTAAATATTTTCACACAATTATAAAGATCAATGGAAGTGTTTTTTGGAGGAATATGTTCAATCATTTGATTTTGATGTCCCATATTCTATAACAAAAGGCAATGTGGATACAAAAGCCCTTAGTTTGTTTTTTTATTCTCAAAGGGTTTGTGATGAAAAAGAAGAGTATAAGTTGATGTATATGATAAATAAAATACAACTATATTTTATTTATGGTTATGATAGAATTAATTCATACCATATCATTTAGGATCAGCTCCCACCAAAAGTAACCCTCCTCAGTTCGAAATGAATAAATTTAGATAATTATGCATGAATTTATACATGTATTGTTGTACATAAACCAAAAAGAAGATTAATAGTACTAAATGTAAAACTAGGAAGAAACAATAAACTCTATATACTCATGAAAGCTACTCCACAACACTTCCATGCTACTAACATCTATAAAAAACTAAAAATTGCTTTTAAAAACCAAAAAAATTGTTTATATTTATGTATGGTGGGCATATCATGTATACATAGTAAGATCCTCCCTAAAACAACACATGAAAATGTTGAGGAAGCACACTAAAGCCCTATGAAAAAAGGAATCTAAATCATCACCTAAACAAGGAAAAATATTTTCATATACTCACTATGGATCAGTCACAAAATAATTCATATAAATAAACCTTTTCGTATAAATAATTATATATATATATATATTAAAATTAAGGTTCTTGGATACCACTTCTCCAATAGTTTTCCTCTCACACCCCAATGTTAATGTCATGGTCTCACCCCACCCATAAATCATCATACACCATATGAAATTGTATCACTTCCATCAATGAATCATATGTTTCAAAGATTATCTCATCACCATCTTATCAAAATAGTAATGCGGTGCATACTTGGAAACCACTACATCTTGTTTACATTAAATGTGCAAAAATCACAAAACATAATTATAGAATATCCATGAAAAAAAATGAACGAAATAAATTCGTGGAAGGCTTACATGAATGTTGTGAGTTGAGATGATAGATCCAAGAGGAGTGAAGAAGATAAACAATGAATCCAAAATGAGTTTAACACAGGTCGATCGACGAGCCGATTAGGGTTTACCGTGCGAGAGAGACGACCCGGCGGGCTGTCAATCGAAAAATCGTAAATGACAGTCCACGGGGCTTTAATTTCATTAAAAGTTTTATAATGTCGGTTATTATATAACCGACATTATAAACTATTTCTTAAATTTATAATGTCGGTTATTTTAAAACCGACGTAAAAAAGCGCCCGCGCTTTGGTTTTTTACGTCGATTATTTTATAACCGACGTAACAAACGCGTAGATATCTCATTTTTTACGTCTGTTATAAGATAACCGACGTAAAAAAAACCAATGCGAGGGGGTTTTTTACGTCGGTTTCCAAATAACCGACCTAAAAAACCCCCCCGTGCATTGGTTTTTTACGTCGTTTATAAGATAACCAACGTAAAAACCAAACAGGTGCGATTTTTAATGTCGGTTATTAAAATAGCAGACGTTAAAACTCTACTCACCGCATTTTTACGTCGGTTATATATAACCGATGTAAAAAAATGGTGACGTTAAAAATGTTTTTTACACTACTGTGGGTGACAACCTATCGTATCTAGATAGGTTGAGGTGTTTAATCCCATAACAGAAGGGTGACAAGGGTGAAGTGACACCATGGGTATATATACTGTTTAAGTTAATTAGAAATTATATTTACATAAATGATTTGAATGATAAAGAAACATTGAATGGATTAAGTTAATCATTGGGTGTTATAATTCTGGTTTAAAGAATAATGTACAAGGAAGGAAATGTCACCCTTTTATGTTTCTTATGATCCATTAAATGTCAGTTTTAGGGATTCATCCATAAAAATTCATCTTGGATATTCATTTATTATAATAAGAAATTATGTGGAAAACAATCATAGAACAATAAAAAGAGGAACATATTCTTGTTAAGTATACAGATTTCAAGTAAGTGTATTTCCTTATGTTCATAGTCTAGATCATTTAAGAATCCATCATCTTTATGGAAAGGGATCTTTAAACAAAAATAGTCTCTTATTACCTTAATTTATATCACAGATTTTTTTTTGGAAGTTCAATTTCTTTTGGTAATTCAATTTCTTTTAATAAATGTACTCTACCACTCGTTATTAATTATTTTTCATTAGTATTTTCTTCCATTTCCATATCTTCACTTCCCTCCTGTGTTCTACTACATGGAACCATAGTTATGTTATTATTCTAAATGACCGTGATACTTATTATTCTCTGTTATCAATATGATTTTTTATTAAGTATTATCACTATGAGGTACTTCATGAAATGTAATTTAAATTTTAAAAACCTTGATTATTTAGATAATGTTTAAATTGAGAGGATGCAATTTATTTAAGATGGTGAAATGTAACACCAAGAAATATTTAAAAAGAAACACCATATTCAATAGCATATATAAAATGAAAAAAAATATTTGAAGATAATTTAACTCACTAATACATTAAATTACATTTATTTTTAAAAACATTCAATCACTTTAATATGTTTTAATGAATGGAACACTGAGATTAAATAAAATGTGATAATCTATTAAAATATTATTATTTAATATAAAATTTATAACCTAGATGTTATGTTGTTGGGTAAGAGTAATACTAAATAAATTATGAAAATTATATGTTTTATACATGTATAAAATAAATTAAATGTTTTTCTATCTATTATTAATAAAATAGTAATCATTTGAAAGAAAAAAATTATTGTTTTATAAAAAAAATTATTTTTTTAAAAGGTGGTCTAGTTGCGGTTTGACCACAAAAATTAAAAATAATCTTTAAACCCTATATAAAATTAATTTTAAAAAATAAAAAAAATGAAATAATTATTTAAAATTTATATTAGTTTGAATTTCTTGTATTTTTCTGAAAACAATTATTTTTCAATTAATTGTGAAAACACGTATTTTTTATTGAAAACTGCTTTTTTGCTTAAATAATTTAAAATTTTAAAATATATTTTCCATTGATTTTAAATTAAAATTAAATAAATTATATAAAATTATAACTAATTTATATATTTGGGATCAATTTTATATTTATTTTCAATATAAAAACTCTCCATACTTATTAGAATTATCTCTTTGAAAACTCTCTTTGGTTCTGTCTGTAAGTATAATTTTAAATTAGATTCATCCACTTTTATGAATTTAATGGGGAAATATTGATTCCACATTTTTAAATAGAATAATTTATTTTATATATTATTTTTCCTAATTTTTTAAAATTATGAATCGTAAAAGCAGTAAAAATTAGTTAATCCGGTTAAGGTAAAAATTGATTTAACAGGGATTGAACAAAGACTATAAGAGTTAAAATGTCCTACCAACTTGTATAAAACTAATTTTAAAGAAATATTTAAATATAAAAACATCCAATGGTTTATAATTATCCAATTTAGAGGCTTTTTAAAGATAAAAAATTCGGTGTAATTGATTTTGTTTCTAAAATTCCATGTGTGTCCTCTCCCCTACCTACAAAAAGAAACACACACTTCTCCCCTACTCACTCATCCAAAGACATTTGGTTTAGGAAATAAATACCCAAATAAATTCCTTAATCCATCTAAAACATCATAGTGAACCATTTTAATCATAATTTAATCATATGAAGGGGTTTCGTGCCAACCTATAATTGTCATTTAAATAAGATGTGACTTTCTTAAATAGTATTTTTTATTTTATTTCTTGTCACACCTCATTAAAAAATTATTAATTCATTATATTATTATATATAAATTATATTAAATATACTGATGTTTTATTATTTTAATGTAATAATATATATTCATCTCCCCCTCCATCAAATTATAGACGAAATAATTAATCATGTGTATGGTGGAATACCGCATAAAAACTAATGTAACTCATTTTCCATTTATACCTCTTACATTCAAATATAATTATGGATTTAAAATTCTTATATATTATATATGAAAACATTATTCTTCTATAATTATTATATCACATATAAATTCTTAATTGCCATTCTATGGGGGGGTATGATAATGTCTATCATGTTTATAGTGGACTACCACCTTGAAGAGTGATGTGATTCATTTTTCACTTATGCTCTACATGAAGAGTAATAAAAATAAATTTAATAAATATATGTGATATTTATAGAATAAAATTATTTTGGAAATATAATATCGCATCTAAATTCATACATTCTAATCCATTGGAAAATGATTACATTGCTTGTGTGTATGTGTTGACCCCCACCTCTAGGTAGTAATATGAAATGTTTTTCATTTTATTTTAACATGTATGGTAATAATGAATGGATGCGATTAATTTAAAATCTATATTTTACAAAATAATTATTCATTAAACATTAATTAACATTAAATTTCATTTCATTCTATTCGTTGAGAAAAATGGAAACATCATTCATGTGTAAGTATGGCCTAACATTTCCATGAATGGTGTAATCTATTTTCGATCTATAACATTAATTGATAACTATAAATATTTATATAATTAATATATATATATAATAAATATATATTATATTTATATCTTGGTTAAAATTATAGATACTATTTTTCCCTCGTGAAATTAAAAAGTTAAAAATTAACGAACTAAAACATATATGAAAAACAAATCAATTATCACCAAAAACAATGATTTTAGTGGATAATTGATAATAAACATGTGATAAAAATATAGTTAAATAATATATGGAATGAAATCTATAATTATGTTTACTTAAAACATTTTTTAATAAACAAATTTTTTATAATATAGTTTCGGACACATATAAATGAAGTCAAACATGAGGTGGCATTTTCTTGTCTCACTTTTACTTCTGTGGGACATATACCATATTCAACACTTATTCCATTATGAGGTGTATATAAGAACCATTTTTATATGTAATATCATTAATTCATTTTTCTCTATGTTATTAATCTTTTCATTTGATGTTATCTCTTTCATCGGGTTTAGGATTCAAAAGATTCCAAAGTTGTAAGGGATTATTTCAAAATCTCATCATTACTCAAAATTGTTTTTGTTCAAGTCTACCTTGGAGGAATTATTAGGTATTTATATCATAAAATAATATATATGACATTATCCTTTGGTTATTAAATTAAATTTAATTTAATATTACCTTTTATGAACTCTTTGGTAAATTTATTTGGAAAATGTTTTTATGAAAATATGACATTATTTTTCTCTTCGGTCAAAAATACTTTTTAATCAAAATACATGTTTTATAAAAAAGTATTAAATTTTTTTATGATTTTAAAAATTATTTATTAAATAAAATTTTGTCTTTGTTTTGCTTCTTATAATTTTTTTTTCAAATGAATATTAATGTTTTCTTCAAAACAATACTCGTTCGGAATTTGGTGAAGATGTGAAATAAATATTTATCTTATTATGCATGGAATGAAAGAAATATACTAACATCATGACCAGTATATTTTTTATAGATTAATTGATATGTTTCAAATTTTATTTTGAATGAAAATTATTTTCAAAATATTTTTGTAAATTTTTACTTTGAAAAAGGATATTTTGGAAGTGAAAAGTTTATTTTATTCAAAAAAAAAGTTAATGGAATTGTTATTACATTTATATTCATCGTCAACATCAAACCATTAATGTACTTATGATGTAATGGGGATATGATGTATTTATATCATCCTCATTCTTTCTTTGTTTTGTTTACGATCATCTTTCCTTATAATGTATGATTTATTTTCATTCAGCATGTTAATCTGGGTGGTTTATGATTATATATATTTAATTAGGGTGTGTATAAAAATTTTGTATGTTTGTTTTAAAATATGAATACTTAGGTTGATTATGTTTCACTAATATTATATTAATAATGCATTGGACTTAGTATGTGATGGTTGGGGCCTGGTTATAGATAGCACCTCGATGAATCGAGGTGTCTCATGAGACAATCTAGATAGGGTTTGGACCAATGCCTTGACAATTTATTTATATTTATTTTAACAGGGCCTCAATATTATATTTATAATATCAAAAATTATTAATTCCATCATTATATATTAATATATTAATATTCCATATCATTATTTGATTGGTTAGAATATACATTCTTAATTTTTAAGCTCATGTGATTATTTATATGTAAATATTTGATTATCTATTATTATTACCATATTATTCTCAATTTATTGATTAATTATAATTTGTTTTAGTTATTTACCTTTACATATTTATTATAACTTATGTATTCCTAATAAATTATGATATATTATTACCCTTACTAAGAATATTATCTCACCTAATTCTTATGTTTTATTTTCCCCAGAATACCAGGAAGTGTATTTTGATTGATATCCAGAGACATGATAAATGAATGAGTGGTTTTCTCAAAACAAAATAATATATTTTATTTTATGTTTTAAATTGTAATGTTTGATTCAAATAAATATCTATTTTACTATGAAAACTAAACTATTTGGTTGATCGTGATTTGATACCTTGTATATAGTGAAAATGTAATAATGCATCCACCAACTATGAACTACTATGGTTGGGGTATTTACATTGGGTCAGAATAATATGATCATTTAAATATGAAATAATGATTAGATATTTATTTATGGACTTCTGAAGTGGTTGGGATGACCACCTTCCTTGGGTGGATTTTTCTTAAAATAATACCTCTCACTCAAGAAATTAATATTTATATTTATGAAGCCTAATAGAGAAGAATGTCTATAACTCCAACATACTATGATGAAGAAAGGGTACTAAATCCAATGATACACATCAATTTGATCAATTTGAATATTAGTTTAGAGATATTAAGTAGTATGATAGGGATGATTAGAGTCGACAGAAATGTTATATTGCAAATATTTGGGGGGATCTATATTTAAAAGTAGAAGACTGGGTATTCATATGAATAAATACTTGGAATAAATTATCTTGATTTAGAAATAAGTAAAATATATTCCATATATATATAATTTACTTAGTAATTCTTGATCGTATTGTGATGGTGGCCTATCATTTGGTGCTTACATCAAATTCCTATCAAGTTCATAATGTGTTTCATGTATCTCTCCTGAGGAAAAACATACTAGATCCATTACATATATTGAAATCAATGTTCATACCCTGAGGAAATTTGTATCTTATAGGTATAAACTAGTAGAGATTCTAGATCATATAAAAAAATTTCATTGGAATAAAAACACTAAATTTTCCCGTTTTTTTGATGAAATAATAAATTTTAGGAAGCTATGTGGTAACTCATGGTTTTTATGTGGTAAAAATATCCAATGTTATTTTTATCATAGTGATGGATTGTTTAGGGTAAAAATTTAATAAGGGGGTACAATTAGATATCCTTATATTTTATTATATTTTTCTCAATAAATAAATTTAATTTTTATGATAAATTTCATTAAATAGAACACCATGTTTAAAAGAATCAGGATATACTATTGAATATATATTTGAAAGTTATCTTCATGCTGTTGAATTGAAAGTTAATAATAGGAAAAAGTATATTATTTAAAATTATTTTTACACATGCATAGGTCCAATTAATTAGTGTTTAATTAATAAAATTATATATAAGTATAAAAAAGTGATGTGGTTTTTTCGCAAATATATATTATGTAAATGTGTTTTTATTTTAATAAATTAATTTATCCACTGTTACTGAATAATTTTAATAAAATATGATGATTACATATTCAATTTAATGTTTTAAAATTTATCTAATTATTTTAAAAATACATTGGATAATAATAAAACATATTTTATGCTTAAAATTTTACTTTTCAAAAAATGGTTATCATTTTGTTTTGGAGGATTATTTTAAAATAGATTACACACACTACTAGAAATATAATCCTAACTAATGGATTTTATATTTTTAATTTTTCATTTAAAATTTTTTTATATGACCCTTTTATTTTTGGTCATTATGAATAATAAACTTGTTAAATATTTGTCTCCTCTATAAGGGTAATATGGGTAAAAATAGGTTAAAACTGTGACATATGGCCTAGAAATCTCCAAAAAACATTCCATTATTTAATTTAATGGGATATATTTTACCATAATCATCTAACCTTTTATGGATTATAAATTTCTCAATATATGTGTTTGATATTGACCTTAATATTTTTCTAATTAATGAGTAGTACAAAATGTCACTCTCGTTGATTTAATAACTCTAACAGTTTTTTCATATTGATAAAATGTGGATATGTTCAGTTCGTAAATGGTTATTTAAATATGGTTGAAGTTATTTTTTGATGTAAAATCATATTTAGTTTTTTTATTAAATAATTAACTTAAATTTTTATATAACATTGTCTCAGTTGATGATAATGTAATAAAATAGCTAAATAAATGATTTTAAGAACTTCTAAAAGTAATATAATTTATGTGAATTATTTTTTTCCAAAAAAATCTGTTAATAAATATATAATATTATTGATTTTTATATTTTTTTATTCTATTTTCATTTATTTTTTGTTGTGTTTAATTTTAAACAATGTGAATAGTATCCAAACATACTTTAATTGTCTCAAATGTTATATAATATTCTACTGAATGATTTAAAATTCATAGAATTATCATATTTAGTCAAATAAATGGGATATGATATATAATATCAATCATTATTCACTTATAGGTCACCAGTTTATTTATAGTAACTTTCATGGACCCTAAAGAATAAGAAATATTATTATTACATTAATCGTCAAAAGGGTTAGTGTTGGTTAAAATTATAAGATAATTGAAAAAAAAATCATCTAAACTTGTCAAAATTGTATTCTATGAGAGGAATACAAATAATCATCATCCTATATTTTGAATGTATCACTCTTTTACCACATGAAGATGACAATTAGTTTCGATTGATTTAATACATTAGGTATTTCTATGGATTCCCCACACTAATAAAAGGGAACCTCTTTTTCTCCCCGTTTTATAACGCTCGATCCTTCAGAATTTTCAGGGACCCACCATAAAAACTGTATATATTCCTGACCTTCTCTATATAACCCAGCGCCTTATATTAATACAAATTATTCAATGCTTAAGGTGAATTCCAAATTTTGACTCACAAATAATGAGTAATTGTTTTTCTAGAAACTCTTTAAAATAAACATCATAATCTTCTCCCTAAAAATATATTATAATTATCCTTAAATAATCCATATAGTGTCATAAATACAATTTGATTTTATTACGATCATGGGACAACCATATTATACCTACTTTCCACCACATTGAAATTGAAATCTTCACTCATTCCAATATGTGGCTTATAGGCTCCACTTTGTCGTATAATTAGTTTTCGTCACCTTATACTAGGTTGATTATAATGGTGGAACTAAGGAAAATATATTATTTATGACATAAATATGGTTATATTATAGTAGTATAAATAATTTAACATTTTGATATTATATGTTAAAAGAATATGCGATGAATGTTACTCATCAGGTAAAAGTTTATTTTCATATATCATCATTATTCATTATTGTTTATGTTTATGTTTTTATTGAGTTAATTATATGATATTTCTATCATAAAACCAATAAATTGTATTATAATATTATTATTTCAAGAATATAAAAGTATTCCATTAATTTTATTCTCACCTTGTACTCAAATATTCAATAGTATTTTTTAATTAAAACTAACATTATTTTTCTATTCAATCAAGTGCCTTTTCTTCCATGTCTATATTTCCATTAATATTTTTTAAATTTTTTACTTATATAACATAATTTATTGATTTAATTTTTACCAATTTTTTATTTCAATACTATGGTTTAAAACAAAAACTCTTTTCATTTTATGAATCAGGTAAGTTTTAATAATTTTGGGAATATAATCTTTATTTAAATGTTTGACATATGCGTAAAAAACAAATATTTTAATAGAGGAACATCATGTTTGATAGAATGGATGACATGAAACACAAATATTATAAGATATTGTAACACAACGAGTCATTATGATATATTTATTTTTAAATATATTCAATCTCTTTGATAGAATTCAATTCACACTACATTGGGTTTGAACGAAATGAGATACTCTATTAAAATATAGATACTTAAAAATAGACCTCAAAATCTAGCTATTAATATATTGGTATAAATAGAAATAAATACACTATGAAAATTATAAATTTTACACATTTGTAAAATAAATTAAATGGTTATATATTTACTATAAATAAAATAAAAATCATTTGAAGGAAAATGATATATTTTTTGAAAAACTATATTTTTTTAAAGGCAGTTAATTCACTCTTTACAAACATAATCAAAGAATATTTTTTTCCAATTTTTTTAAATTAATTTTTAAAAAATTATATTCTATTTTGGAATCTAAATTTCAATATTATCGTTTGGGTTAATTTTTTAGAATTTCTAAAACTACTTATTCTTTGATGAATAATGAAAAATACTGATTTTTATTGAAAACAGCATTTTCATTTAAATTATTTATAAAGATTATTTATATTTTAAATAATTTTTAAATTAAAATTATTTGAAATTTTTAAAATTTAATGATTTTATGTCCATTTAATATTAAGATTTTCTATTAAGACATTCTATACTTATGAGAATTTTCCCTTTTAAAAATCAACCTTTTGTCGCATTTATGGTATAATTTTAAATTGATGTCTACCAATTATATGAATTTATTTTGGTATAAAGGATTCTATATTTGGGATAAGAATAATTAATATTACCTAATAATTTTAAATTAATTTGTACCAAAAAGTTAGTGAAAATAATAAAAATTAATTATAGAAGTTAAGGTAAAAATGGGTTTGTTAGGGGTAGGCTAAGACAATAGGGTTTAATAAACGAATAAATCTTGTATATAACACATTCTATGAACATATTGAGACCCTATAATCTGTATGGTTTGATAATAAACTATTTTGGAGCCATATTTCTATATAAAAATGTGGGTATCACTTTATATTTTCATAAAAACGTTATGTTTCCTCTCCCCCACTTATAATAGTCCACCCGCTATCTTTCCCTATTCACACTTAAGAACCATTTGGGTACACGAATACCTAAAAAAATAATTTCTTTATATCCATAACCACATCTTAGATGCGTTTTTTAGATCATAAATCAAATCTATATAGGGTTTAGGTTAAACATAATGAGGTTTCACGAAGAATATGTTTTGTTTTTAATTCGTCCTTTTCATTTTAATTCTTCTTTTAACTCTATATAATATTCTTAAACTATGGTGAGATAATAAAATCATTATATATTATATTATAATAAGTTATTATGTTTATTTAGTAACTCAATTACATCTCCAAATCCACCAATTGGGAAATGAAATTGTGGATCACGTGTACAGAGGGCTACCTCCTCAGGAACCGATGTAATTCATTTTTTGTCACCATCATTCAAGGATGTATATAAATGTCAGTTTAAAATATTTATATTATGTTTATTACATTATTATACACATGTAATTATTATGTCATATATGCATTCTTACATTCCATTCTATGGGGATACGATAGTGTTGCACGTGTGTACTGTGGACAACAACCTCGTGAAGCGATCTCACTCATTTTTCACTTAGGTTTTACATGAAAGGTTATAAGGTTAATTTTAATAAATATATGAAATATTTATGATATAATTTTTTTTGAAATTATTATTTTACATCTATGTTTATAACTTCCAATCCTTTTTAAAACTATAATGTTACTCTTGCATATGTGTATACTACCGCCACCACATAACAATGTGAAATGTTTTTCATTTTATTTTTTCATGGATTTTAATAAGGATATATTTTATTTATATGATCTTAATATATAAAATATAAATGTTTATGGAATGAATAATTAATTTTTCTTTTTCTTTTTTTCATATCCTTTAATAAAAATTGAAACATTATTCTTGTGTATTTACATCCTACCATCTCCATGAACGTTGCAATCCATTTTATATTTATAACATTAAAAAATTAATATATTTATATATAAATGATGAATATATTTTATATTTATATCATGGTTAACATCATAGATAATATGAAACCATAATCAAACTAAAAGTATTATAATTACTGAACTAATACATACATGAAAATGATGAAATTATCAACCAAAATAGTGAACTTAAGAAAGAGGAGTTAACAAATTGGTGATAAATGACTATAAGTAAATCATATATAAAATGAAATATATGAGTATAGTTACATAATATATTTATAATAAACCTAGATTTTTAATAAATAAGGTTTGAACACATTCAAATTTAGTTGAACAAATGGTAATAGTTTCTCATCTCACTTTTACTTCCAAGAGACATACGTCATATTCATAAATTACTCCTTTGCACGGTGTATATAAATTATATATTGATATTTTATATGATGAATATATTTATATATTTTCTATTTAAATTTTTATTTTATATTAATTATTTAAGGGGTCTTATGATTTAGAATTTAACACAATGGTAATGGTTTAATGCAAAAGCTCGTCATTATTTGAGATTTTTTTATTTAAGTATATCTTGGAAAAATATTTGATATTTTTATAATATATTCAAAAAAAATTCATATAATATATTTATTAATTAAATTTTCAATTAATATTTCTATTTTCCCACTCTTTATTACTTAAACTAATTAGGAAAATTTATTCAAGAAAATTTTAATTTTTTCTCTCTTTGGTTGAAAATCATTTTTAATCGAAATAAATGTTTTAAAAAACTATTTTTAAAATTTTATTATCCTTTAAATTATTTATTAGTGTTATTTTTACAGATTTATGAATGTTTTAAAAAAATGAAATAAATTCATATGTTTTTCAAAATAAGGGTTATTAGTATTTTACAAAAAATGTGAAAGAAATATTTGTTTTCACATGAACGGCCTAAATAGATTTTTTCTATCATGACAATTCAATTTTTTAAATATTATATTATCAGTTTTCAAATATTATTTTCAATTAAATGTAGTTTTAAAATATTCTTTTAACATTTTTTTAAAATATTTACAACGTGAAAAGGTTATTTTCCTAAAAAATGATTTTAATTAACCTTTTAGGGTATTTATATTAATAAATGAATTCAAACCATTATTGTACTTATGATTCATAAGATATATATTTTATTTATAAAATATTTATTATTTTTTTGGATGATTTATGATTAGTTTGGGGGAGGATTTATAATATTATTATCATTCACCATATTACTCTAGATTGATTATGATTATGTTTATTTGATTCAGGTATATATTGTTGTCTTCTGTGATTTTTTTCAATAAAAGTCTTTATTTTGTTTATTGTTCACCCAAATTAATATGAGGAATGAATTTGAATTAGTATTTCATGGGTGAAAACTAATTATAGAAAAACACTCCATGAATCGATAAGTATCATAGGACAAATTAATCGGCCAAATTAGAATGGTTTCTACCACCATAGTTAAACTATCTTGTGAAATGTATTGAAAATTTCCGATTTTCAGAATTATGCATTCGATAATTATGAGATCAGTTATTTCAAGGTGATGATTTTATTAGTTACAATATCCATGGATATGTTTCATAATTATTGGATTATTTATATGGATTTATTTTATCATCATTTATTTTGTATATATTATTCAAATTTTGCTAATCAAATGGTATGTGTTTCATTTATATACATTCCATATTGATTATGATTGCTTATTCATGATAGTTTTTGTTTTAATAGTTACCCTTACTAAGCATCTGAGCTCACCCCTTTCTTATGTTTTATTTTCTTTGGGATAATAAGAATTTTTTTTGATCAACACACAATGATATAGTGTGGGGAATAATTGCATTCTAAAGGATAACTCTTTGTGTATTTATGTATTAAATTTTAATTTGAATTTCAAAAATCTATCTTTCATACTGAGACTTCTAAAATATATATTCCTTTTGGATTTGATTCCTTGTATCTTATTCTAATGTAGTTAATTAGACTCTATCTACAAGTTACTAGATTTGGTGTTGTTTCATTTGGTATTTGAGGATGTTTTGTAGAAACAATGTGAACTAGATTTAGGAAGACATAGAATAAGTAATATAACACTATGATAGAAATTGAGGGTAATTATTGATGAATTGTAACATACCCTAATCTATAATCCTTTCATGTGTCCAAATCTGGTTTGTTACGGGACCTCAAGAATACTTACCTATACACAATAGGTTACTGACAAGATGTGGGGGTGTCGTGATATTGTGGGAGACTACACCGCTTGGTTTATTGTTATAATACAACATAAATAAAATAAATAAGTAAATATCAAAGTAATGAAAATAGAATAATCATTATACCATTAAATGTTGAAGAAATATAATGAACCAATAAATCAATAATAATTTATCATGTAATGATTGGTTGAAATGTGTCTAATTGTAATGATGAATGTAATGCAAAAAAAAGTTCCATATTGAAAAAATAGGTCCCAAAGACCCCTCTCTTGAACCCAAATGTCAGTCATATCTCCATAATCTAGCATATACAGTATGAAAAAATCATAAATAAGGTCCCTTACCCTTTTCCAAACCTACATATGTGTAATCATCTTGGGTTACCAATGGAGGCCTAAATTGGGTGTGAGTAAAACTCAGTATACCAACACCATTGTGTCTAATATAAAATATTCTGATAATAATTTCATGCAATAAAGTGATATAATGTATATTAATTAATAAATTAATATAATACATCAATTAACCTGCTTCAGCACCATTCTGGAATGTCTCTAAGCATGTAATGCAATGTTTTTAACTATAACCACAAAACCATGGCACAAAAAAATAACCAGAATGATCCTTCTATAAAATAATTTCTACATATGGGCATAGACCCCAATATATAAATTTCTTATGAAACTAGGGTAATATCACTATACGTGTAGTACAACATGAAATTGGGCTAAGCTCACTATATAAACATTACAACATCACCTCACAAGGCCCAACATATTAGCATTATAACATCACCAATCATAAAGAAAAATAAAATAATTATAGAATCACTGCACATATCCCTATATATAATAATTACAACATGATTGGGATTATCCCTATATATATGCATTAGATAATGAATCAAAACACATATCATAACAGTAAGGATATCACAATATCACATCATAAGACTGAATGTTTAATTATTAAAATTACAATTTTCGTTGAGTTACACGTTGATTTATTTATCAAATTATCTCCAGCCATTTTGTTAAACAGAATCCATTATGAAAGTGATTCTCTATCAAATAATCACCTAGGTTTTCATATCATTCTAAACACACCTAAATATTAATTTCAAATTCTTATTATATAGAGGTTCTCTCGCCCAATGGATAACTATAATCATTGATACAATAATATTTAATAAACATAAATTAAAGGAGCAATCCAATCCATGTAGTATCATCATTCATCATCCAATAAATTAATATGCGCATTATGTCGGGGTAATTCTCAAACATTAATATTAATGAAAATTAAACGACCATAGGGTTAGGATTTAGAACACCTACCATTATCTAGGGTTTAAATCAATGCTTCCAACAGGAAATAACAATAAGAACGAGTGTGAAAAAGATCAAAAGATGAAAGGTAAATAAAAATAGACCCTAATAAACAACCAAAATGGTATCGTTCAAGTGATACCACTACCACAACCAGAGAATAATGTTAGATAAGGGAAAACCTAAAAAATCACTCACCATAGATAGATTACATTAACTATGCATCTTAAATAAAGGAAGGCACTCCTGAATCACCTAGAAATTTCTTAGGTTAATAGATGAGGGATACACTTGATGAATGAAGATAAGAATATATTACATTCTTAAAATTTTTGATCATGGGAAATATGTAGCATGTAAATAACATTATTGTCATGGAATTTTTTAATTAATAGTTATGCAGAAATTCCCAAAACCTCGAGTGAATTGACCTCTGCCTAAAAAATTACACATCATGTACTATAGATTCAGAGTGTGTAACCAATTCACACTATGAACCAGTTCATGGCCTTTAACCCTTTCATGAAATCTTCCTAGTGATAGTTACATTATGTGTAATACATTTACATGGCACATAAATGGCTTTCAAGTATCTTTGAGACCAAAAATCTGTATATGATCCTAAACCACCATTGAATTTGTAAAAACTCAAGAAAACCCATTATAAGTTCATTTAACACATTAATACCTAGAATACATTAATATAAACAAAAAACAACCATCCACAAACATTAGGTCATTTTCCTCAACAAAATCTCTCCATTATTAGACAAAACATATCTACTAAGGTTTAAAGATAATGGAATCATGAAAAAAAAGAGTGTTAATGAAAAACTAAAAAAGTGATGTAACTAGAAATTATGAATTCTTATAACCTCCCCACCATAAAATAACTTCTCCCCAACATCCTCCAATATTTAGTGTAGGGCCTCAATGAACAATTATGGCCACTGTTATTTCATATAAAACTCCCTCTACTAGGTCTCCACCTAAACACATTCATTCTACAACTGCAATATAAAAAGATTTATATTCCTACCCAAAAAATCATTCTCCCTAAGATCCAAAGTCCTTATCATGTTATCCTAAAAGGACTCATCCAAAAAATCCTAAAGTCGTATATGTCTATCACATGATAAGGGTCAGGATGATATCTTTGAAACTGCGACATGTGAAATACGATGCGGATGGAACTGTATCACTATAGAAGGGCTAATTGGTAATATATTGGACTGACCCTTTCCACTATCTCAAGCTTGTAGGAAAATATAGTCACTATCATTCCTTTTTTTTAATATGGAGCTGCCCTAAATTAGGTGACACCTTAAGAAAAAAATAATTACCAGCCTTAGACCCTAAAGGTCATCTCCATTTTTTTGTGTATGATTTATGCCTACTTTGCATAGTCACTAACCACCTAATGGTCCACTAAACCTTCTCAGAAGTATCCTACAGTAGATTGTGCCTGAAAGGTTCTAGATAACCTACAACCATCCAATAAATAATAAAACGGATTATCCCACCATACAATTCCTCAAAAGGTTCTATCTAGATTGATTCATGGATGCTATTATTTTATTGAAACTCAATGAATACCATATTAATCTCCCATAACCACTGTAATCCAAAAACCTAGTTCAGAACATATCCTCCAAAAAGGAATATTCGACTCAAATGGACCAATATTTTGAGAATGGTAGTCTATACTCAAAATAACCATTGATCCTAGAGCATTCAAAAGGCCATTCCTGAACCATGATATAAAATGAGAATCTCTGTTAGAAATGATACTCTTAGAAACCCTGTGAAGGAGCAATATTTCATGGATTTACAGACTACATAAATTATTAATAGTAATGGTATCCCTAATAGGTAAGAAGGGGATACCTTCATTGGCCAATCCGTGATCAGCCATACTGCATCTTTCATATAGGGTTTCCTAGGTAATCATGTCATAAAATAAATAGTGAAATAATATCATTTCCACTAAAGAATGGGAAGTGGCTACAAAATCCCATCTAGCCTCTGGTTAATGGTTTGAAAATCCTAAAAGGTCAAATATCTCCACAAATATGTATACCTCCTTCTTCATTCCTGACCATAAATACTTCATATATTAGTCATGATACATATATGCGAAACCAAGACTTACTACCCATCTAGATACGTGAAACTCTCTCATCAACTCATCACGTAATCCCATAGGAGCCCATACATGTCCATGGAAAATAAGATAATATATAGTGAAAAGAGTCCATCCCATGAGTGGATCCACATTATATATACTATCTCTCAGAATTAATCCCTCCATATTAAATAATTTTTCTATCTTGATATGGTCATGAATTATGGGTATGATAGATGTAAAAGTTAGAGCCACTCATCCATGGTACTCCTAAACATCTAGATTCATATATGAAAAGAGTCCAATCATCCTCCACTTATCGCTAGACTCTAGTACTATCTCTATCTTTATATTCTAGCTCAGGGCATCCTCAATGATATTTCCCATTCTCAATGTATAAATCAACTCAAAGTTGAAATACTAATGATAATCAACCCAATTACTATTCCAAAAGTTCATGACTCACTTTAAAAATATGTACATGGGTCTCTTTTGTTCTATGTACACCATAAATAATTCACCCAAAAGATAGTGTCTCCTCTATCTCAAAGCATGTACCATCATTGCTAACTTCAAATCTGGAGTAGGTTAATTACACTCATGAAGTCTCGAATACATGGATAACTATGAAACCATGCTAACCTCTTGTATTAGATTTGCTTTGTGTCCATCTCAGAATGTGTCACAGTATGCATTATATGCTTTACTCAGAATATGTAATGTGCAAATAGGTGTTGAGGTAATATTATATTTCATCTCTTGAAAATCTCTCTCGCAAGTATTTAACTAAAAAAACTTCACTCCCTTCTTATTCATCTTGGACATTTGTGCAGAAAGATGGGAGAATTGATGGATAAAGATATTATAATAACCTACTAACCCCATAAACTCATAATTTCAAAGTCATTATTGGTTTTCTACCAACATACCACAGCTGAAACCATATGCATGTGCACTAACACTACTTCCTCCGAGATGAAATAGCCCCAAAAGTGAACTTTATCAATCCATATATTGAACTTAGTTAGCATAGTATAATTTTGATTCCCTCTTAAAATAATTAAGAATATGTGAAGATGTTTGGAATGATAATTTTATTATTGAGAGTATACTAAGATTTAGTTGATAAAAAACCACCACAACCCGAAGAAAAAAAAGGATGAAATATCTGATTCATCAAGGCCCTGAATACCATGAGTGCATTATTCAAACTAAATGGGATTAGTATAAATGAATAGAAACCATGTTTTCTCTTAAAAGTATTTTGATGTGTGTTTTAGGGTCTCACCCTCAAAAATATTCCAATCTCAACTCAATATTGGAGATGATCATAAAAACTCCCAAGTATTCAAATATATCATCAATGAACAGAATTGCATAATGGTTATCGGTCGTCATCTAGTTCAATTTTTGATAATGCATACATAAGTGTAGATTCCCATCATAATTCCGGGAGAAAAAAAATGGAGAACCCCATTGAGATATATTAGGTCATATGAAACCTTTATCATTTATATATTCTAACAAAATCTTCAACTCCTGATGCACTTCTGTTGACATCCAAATTAGAGGGATAGTAATAGTCACTACTCTTGAAACCAACTCGATCTCTTGATTGGGTGGTAAGACATTGAAATAATCAGGAAAGGAATCATGAAAATGGCCCACTACTAGAGGCAATGTATAATAATTAATTAATTAATCATCAAGAAAAAAGGATTTCTATCTGATCCATAATACAATCCAATATGCCCAGAATTGGGGCACCATGACCAACCTGAAGATAACATTGACCCTAGTGAGAATATTTGTCACCTTATAGAGATAGAAAAGTAAATATTCTCTTGTAATAGTAAATATGATCTTGGTAGATAACTAGAAAATCCAAAAACAATAATTAAATCAAAACTTGTCATTTCTAGCAGAAATTGTTCCCACAAAGAATAGTAACCACCAATATCTATAGAACAAACCTTGTAATGTTTTATATTCTCATAATAAACTCCCAATGATGTATCTATGGTTACGATTCCATCCATAACATCCAAAAGAAAACAAAAACAATTTTATAGAAGATTTAATAAAAAAAATTGTGATGATCCTATATTAAATACATAAGAAAGGGTAGATGATATGATTATCATCACTCTAAAGATAGAAGGTCCTATATCCACACTAGCTGGAGTGCCCTACAAATTATGTAGACGACTATCCCATCTACCCAAAGATCCAGTATGGCTTTCATGTGTTTTACCCTATTCTTGGTATTGATTCTCCTACATTGTGGTACTGCATTCCCTACCTCGACCTGAACATTTTTTGGAACTCTGCCTACGTATCTGATGGGGACTATTTGGGTCCTTTATAGAATTTTGTACCTATTTGGATCCGCTATAACTCCTATTCTACTATAATTTCATAAAAACATTTTAATATGAACTGTCCGACCATAAGAATGGAACTCCAAAGTAGCATTTGGACACTGAGGCTACTTATGGGCCATCATGTCACACTAAGAGAACTGTAATGGAACACGATCCATAGATGGATGTACACTACCTTGATTACTTTTACCAATGTTTCATTGGAAAATACTATCATGGAGGTACATCTTACCACCATAAGAAGAGATCCAACTTCACCATGTTGAAATAACATGTACACTACTAGGGGCCTCCCTCAAATTAACTTTTTTGATGAGTTCATGATGCATCACAGCTAAATATATAATGAATTGAAATACATTCACCTACGAACTGATCTCATAGTGAATCATATCCTAAAAAATCTTTCTAGAGATCCTGTCAACCACTAAATATGGTATAAATCAATGTAGTTTGGTGAAGTATCCAACATTGTCTATCACATAATTTCCCTCTTACGTCAGGTGAATTAATTTGAAATCATTCTCATACCACAATTTATCTAGATAGGATCGGCTTGGGAACCTTACCTTGAAGCACATCAATGATTAATTCTCTTGGTTCCCATATTACTCAAGAAAATCCCACCAACACTTATAAGGTCCTTAGAGAATGTATGCAGCATGTTTCACACTCTTATATGGGCATCACTCAATATCCTTAAAGACCATATGGACTAATTCATCCAAAACTCAGATTCCTAGGGGCCTCCCTTCTATGTAAACATAGGTGTATATTGTAGATTAAACTCCATCATTGTCTCAAACATCACAGGAATGTTTAAAATAGTCTCCAATTAGATTGATCACTTGACCCTTAAGAATATTTCATGAAACTGAGGGTCTATCTGATCCTCAAGATATACAAGAAACCCCATATCATCTTTGTTATGAGAGTTCTTATTTCCAATATCTTGATTCTCAACATAAACACAAAGATGATGGATTTTCTATAAAAAATAAACACACTCCTTAGAACACTTTCTTAAGAACAACTTCAACCTAACTTGTGGAAATAACAAATAATGGATTCATATAGTGTTTCTAAAAATATCATACAAGGGTTTTGGAATGAAATAATAGTTTTTTAATTTCATTTGTAGATATAAAATCTATCTAATTTTAGATCTCAAATAAGAAATTATATATCTTATGAAATATAAATGCCCCTATCATGAACAAAGCACATCCTGATATATCCATATGTGCCTATCATAATGCATTCATACTCATATAGTACCATACAGTTCCATGAGAAACGATATCAAGATACAATACTTTTACCCAACATATGAATCTCCGTAGTTGATGTAACATTAATTATAATAGGAAAACATCATAAACAGTAATCCCATCCTTGGGAACTCAGGTTATCCCTCACACATGGGTTATCGAATCCCATGAATATGCTCATTACTAATTCCCAACATATCCTAGTCTCTTTTTTACCTGTACAAAATAGTAGAGTAATAGAAAAGAAAAAACCTGATCCGATGATACCACTTTGTAACATCCCTTGATCTACAACCCTCTCGTGTGTCCAAATCAGTTTGGTTTTGTGACCCCAAGCATGAATCCCCATATGCTATAGGATTTAGACTAGTAGTTGAGTGTGATGATATAGTGGTGACACTATACCCCCTAGTTCAGAGTTACAATATATTGGAAATAAGAATTATAAATACATGTCATAGAAATAGATGTAGTGGAAATAGTATATCATAGAATAGGGGAGTAAAAAGAGGAACCAATAAATCAATAAATATGAATCATGTAATGGCATGATGAAATGTATCTAAATTTAATATTTAAAATAATACAAATAAAGGAACTATATAACATAAATAGAATAAAAATTCACCATTCATGAACCCTATGAAATTCCCATATCTAAAATAAAACCCATCTAGTAAGAAAGAATTAGCAAGAAGTTCCCTTTCTCTTGTCGAAACCTGCATCCATGTAATGTACTTAGGTACCAAATGAAAACCTGAATATGGTTTGAGTAAACCATAGTAGGTAAACTCCACCATGCATAATCTAAACTATTCTATTTATAGGGGTATAAAATCAATCAAAAATAGTTTTATCAATTAATCGGTAAAAATAATACATTAACTAACATGCTTCAACACCCTTTCTGAGTTTTAATTAGAATGTAGTAAAACCATTCCAACCATAACCACATAACCTCATAATAAAAAAATAATTGGTAATATCCCTCTGTAAAATCATTTTAGCATCCAACAATTTCCCTCTATATAAGTATTTCATTATCTAGACATCACCATCTATATAATCGTTTCAACATGAAACTAGGCTAAGCCTACTATATAAAAATTGTAGCATGAACTTTGGTTGAGCCTTCTATATAAGAATTATAGTATAAAACTAGGTGAATACCACTTTATAAAATTATAACATCACATATCATATCCTTATATATAATCATTGCAACATCACTAGGAGTAGCCCTATATATAAGAATTAAGCATCACCAGCAATGACCCTATATATAAGCATTTCTGCATCATTGGGAATAACCTGGTTTATAAGCATTACACTAACACAGAGCATAGCCAAATATATAATCATTATAGAATGAATCATAATACACCTAAAAATATCAAGGGTATCACAATATCACATAATAATTCTCAAAATTAAATTATTCAAATTAACTTTATTCTTTTAGGTATACATTTATTTATTTATCAAATTATCTCATCCATTTTGATAAAAAAAAGACAATAGAAAAGTGACTCTATATCAAGAAATCACCTAAGATCTCATCTCCTTCAAAACAAACTTAAATTCATTTTCCAAGTACTTATTATTGTGAGGTTCACACACCCAAAATGTAGCCACAAGTTAGGTTCCATCAATACTGAATCCAAAGGGATGACTTGAGTTATCCAATCCTTGATATATCATCATTATTTATCCAGTTAATTATTTTACAAGTTATTTTGGGAATAATTTCAATATTTCACATTATTAATAATTTAATAGGCCATATGGTTAGGTTTTAGACCACCTACCTTTATCCGGTGATAAAAATAATTCTTCCAAAATGAATCTCTAATAAAAATATGGGCCGAGAAGATTTCTATAAGAAACCTAGAGATAAAAATACCCAAATCAACAATTAAACCATCCACAGTCTTGATATTATACCTCTAAAACTATATTATAATGGAATTTAAGGGAAAACCTAAGAAAAACCACCCATTGGAGATTTATGTCTTGAATGGGACATCTGTAATTGAGGAAAGTTATCCAAAATCACCTATGATTTGCCTTTGGTCTATGAGAGGAGGGATGCACTGAAGGAATGAAAATTTTAAGTGATTTTCATATTAAAGATGTTGAACATAATAAATACATGGTATTTATTCATATTTCAAATTGTGTACTTTCAATTTAAGAGTTAACCCAAAATTTTCATTGTCTCAAGTTAATTAACCCATTTAAAATCATTAAACGTGGTGTAATGAAGATTCATGGTCTGTAACCATTTCATGGAATTAACTAGTTAAATTTAAGTAACCCTTTTTAGGTATCTTTCTAGAGACAGTTACATGGCATTTAATATGTCCATTTAAAATTTTTATACATAAAATCCATAGATGATTCAAAAAAATCTCTAAATCCATATAAACTCATTAAAAGCCTTTATAAGTCCATTTAACATATTTATATCAAGATTCCATTAATTTAAGATAACATACATACCAAAAAATTACGTAATATTTTCTAAAAACATCTCTTCATCTCTAAACAAGACTCATCCACAAAGGTTTAAGGACAAAGGAAAACCCAAATGAAATAGGTTTGATGACAAAATTAAAGGGGGAAATACAAAGGAAAATATGGGATCTTTTAATAATGATATAATGTTTTGGTAAGATATAGATTATGTGGTTATTCCTATAAATAAATACTTTTCTATAGACTACATGTGGAAGTGGTTATTGCAAGGATGTAAATATAGTTTTTAAATATGATAAAGGCATATCGGGCTTGACTCGGTCATTGGCTAGTACACCGCAAAGGGCCATACTACACACCTAGTTTGACACAACTAGGGGATATTCATAGGATAATTCACATTTTCATTACAAACCATTGTGATGTATTTGAAGAAAACATATTTTGAAACTTTCTCAAAGAAACAATGTTTATATTTATGATGTTATCTATGCATTAATTTTTCATTTTATGTTAAGTGTTTCAATAGTTTTTGGATCATCCATTATTATATATAATTTTATGATCTCATCTTTAGTATGACACTTTTAGAAATTAATCCTAGTGGATGAAATTGGAACTGTATCAATGATTTTAATCGATAGAGTAAGAATGATCATTTCTTTTATGGGCATAAGCTAATCATTCAATGGGAACTAGTCTCCCAGCCATTATCATCATGAAAAGATATAGTATCATGTTCAATCAAAAAAGAGATATAATTATTTATGTATTATGTCTATATAGGTAAAAAATATAAGAAGAAGAAGATATGGAAAAAAATATAGAGGGTAAAGGGAATGATATTTTTTTCTATAAGTTATAATTTTGTAATGAAACACACTGGAAATTTATTCAAGGGAATGGGAGTTTTCTACAACTGTAAATAGAAATTCCTTATACAGTGTGAATTTTAGGTTAATAAATAAACCTTTTGTGTTTATTTTTTCATCATTGAGGAGATTGGTAGCTATGAAAATGAATGTCCCAAGCATCAAAGGAATGTACCCAAAAATAACCTAAGATATTGAGGTAAATATTATGTTATTGATAAAACTCAAGTAGAATGATTAATGTGATTTCATTTGTATTCCATAAATATGTTATAGCAGTTTTTTATCAATGATATTCTGATAAAAAGAATCATAAAATATTTTAATTTTTTAATTTTCTACTATATAATAAAGGATTTATGAGTATATGTTGAATGGTGTTTATGACCAGAAAAAATGATTCAGTTGAAAATAGATATTCTTTGAAAACACATGATTAATATATGATTACAATTAAAATTTACCAATTTTGATATATTAATTAATGTTTTATGGGATAGTATAAGTGAACGCATAATTGGTTAGATTATTGATGGTTTATATCAACTTTTCTAGAGTTTACTACACGTATTTATTTATAGAATACATTCGATAACCTAAAATTATATTTTTGGAATCATGCATGGTTTAATTATGGTTTTATTATGATCTAGTTATTAAAATATTTTTAATGTAACATTACGCACCACTTTATATTATCTGGGGGAATATAATGTCGATTTATTGAGCATCCATCAAAATATTTTGACTTTGAATATGGACATAAATATTTTGGATGAGTCTTATGTAAAAATACACGTTGAATGGATTAAGATGAACTATCGTTGTTATTGGATATCTTTTGCTAACTATTTTGGGTTTGGAAAATATCGACATATTTTAAGGATGACTTTTCATTCTAATTATCTATTAAATATTCATTTTATTGCTTCAGTAATAAAAATTTATATTGTGCATTCATTTTGTGGAGTATGAAATGAAGTAGGAATTGATAGAATCATTCAAAAATGATGAAAATTATTATTATATATTTTGGTAATCACAGTCATAGTGATAATGGAAAACCTCAACATTGGGAAAAAGATCTTTAGACATAAAATATTTTCAGGTTACATTCATTCTATTGAATTAATGGACTTTTACCTCATAATATATTTATAGTTTTTTAGTGATTAAATTTTACATGACCATGTTATCTATAACTCACTATAAATCCTTGGATGTTATTGTTGTATTCTATGTCTATTTTTTAATTTCACAATAATGTTCTCCTAATTGAAAACCTAGTAATGTGTTATTCTGGAGGACTTTTATACTTAATTTTCCGTATTAAGAATATGATATTTTATTAACCCATATTATGATGTGGGTATATAAATATGTTATTTTCCAATATGAAACCCTTTATTATTGGCATCAAGATTAAATTATGAGGATGTAATTTATTTAAGGGTTCAGAATGAAAAACTCCATTATTTAAGAAGCGGAACATCATGTTTTATAGAGTTTATGAAAAAAACACCATGATTAGAAGATAATGTGATCCCCTAAGAATTTATGATATATTTAATTTTAAATAAATTTAATATCTTCTATAGCTTGAAATTCATGAAACAACATGTTTTAATGAAACATAATACTATAATATAAAATCATAATTTAAACATGACCATTATGACCTATCTATTAAGATGAAAAGTATGAAAAATAATAATAACAAAATTTTCAAAATTTTGTGGTTTACAGCTGTATAAAATATATTCAATTTCTATCAATTGATTATAAATAAAAAAAGAATCATTTTAAGGATAAGGAAATGTTTTCTAAAAAAATATTTTTTAATGGTGATTTATTCATGCTTCGTAGATATAATTTTATATTAATTTATATAAATTTAAGGAAATTTATTTGAAAATTTTAATTGTTTTTTAAAATTTACATGTGAAAAATAACTTTTGGATTTTTTTTAGAATTTTTCTGAAATGATTAATTTTTTGATCAAATGTGAAATATAATAATTTTCCCTGAAAATTTTATTTTCTTTTAAATGTTTTAAAAGAGTAAATTAAATTTTAAATTTGTTTTAAAGTAAAATTGGTTAAAATATATTAAAATATATCAAATTTATATTACTGGAATCAATTTCATATTAAATTTTGATATTAAATCATTCTATACGTATTAGAACTTTCTCTTTGGAAAAACAATATTTCATCGTATCTATAGTTTAATTATAAATTGAATTCTATAAATTCTATAAATTGAATTTAGAAAAATGGATTCCATATTTTTAATCATAATAATTAAAAATATCTAATAATTTAAACTTTATTTTTAATGAAAATTAATTTGGAAAATAGTAAAAATAAATTACTATAGAAAAGTTAAAATTGGGTTTACCAAAGGGAGTTAAAATAAGAATATAAGTCTTAAAAATGACCTAAAGTTTTTTCAAAACGCATTTTATGGACATATATCAACCATATAATCCCTAATTATTTATAATATACCATTATGGAGGGTTATGGATGGATTAAAACGTGGGTATCACTTTATATTTTTAGTAATTTCATGTGTGTCCTCTCCCCCAATTATAATGGGACACCAACTCTCCTTCCATCCTAAGACATCAAAAACCATTTTTAGGGCAAAAACATAGACAAATACCTTAATAAAATACCTCAATACATCATATGGTCATCGTAAAGATAAAAAACAAATCATGAAAGGATTTAGGTTAAATATAAATAAGTTTTCTAATTAAGAGGAATAGTTTTTTAATAATGCATTTTCATATTATATATTCTTCTAAATCCTTCAAATATTCTTAAACTATATTAATATATTTAAAAAATTATCACCTATATAATTATTTGGAATTATGTTATTTCCATAAACTGGATCCATCACAACTTTAATAAATTAAGAAACAAAACATTCGATTGGGTGTACAACAGACTACAGCATCGCGAATTGATGTACATCAATTTCCATAACCACCATTAAATGCATGATATATTGATGGATTTTAAAATGGTACATTATATCTATTAAATTATTATACTTATTTAATTATTATATCAAATATTTCTTCATAATTTCCATTCATTAGGGGAATACAATAACTTCACTCGTACGTTTGTTGGACTACCGCCTCACGAAGCGATGTGATTAATATTTCACTTACACTTTACATAAAAGGTATTGTGGTTAAATTTAATGAACATTTGTTGACTTTATGTTATAAAACCGCTTTTTAAAATATAGTATCACATATAACTTCTTACCTTCCAATCTTTTGTGAAAAAATTAACGTCGTTCATGCATTTGTGTGGACTACCACATCCATGCAGTGATGTGAAATGTTTTTCATTTTATTTTTACATCTATATTAATGAGAATGAATTTTATGAATATAAATATTATATATAGAAAACTAATTAATCGTGAAATATTAATTAATATTTATTTTTCATCTATTCAATCCATCGAGAAAAATGAAATCAACATTGATGCAAACGTACGACCCACCATTTCCATAAACGGTGTAATCAATTTTCTATCTCTAAATTTAATAGATTGCTATAAATAAATATATAAATTATATAAATTATATTTATATCATGGTTGAAATTATGGATATTATTTTTCTATGAACATATTAAAATAACCAAAATTTCCAAACAAAAACAAACAAATAAATTGAATCAATTATCACCTAAAATAGTGATTATAACAATGATTTCATAATTATGTTGTGATAAAATAATATAAGTAAATCATATATAAAATGAGATTTATGATTATGGATATACAATATATGTCCAATAAACACATATATATATTATATAGTAGGTTTGGTCACATATGAAGAAAGTTGAAATTGAGGTAAGGGTTTATCATCCCACATTTTCTTATATGAGACATTCAACATATTCACCGTTGATTTTATGTGTTGTATATTTACTGGAAATTCTGATAAGTTATATCATCAATCTATTTATATTTTTGTTATTTAAATATTCATTTGATGTTAATTATTTAACGGGGATTATGATTCAAAAAATTTCAAAGTGGAATGGTTTATTTCACAATGTAATTATTATTTATGAATGAATTTTATTAAGTATCCCATAAGTGAATTTTTAATATCTCTCTATTAAACGCATTAAATTTTCTTCTACTATATTTATTCATAAAAATTTTCATCTAATAGTACCATTATTCCAATATTTAGTACACAAAATTATTTATAAAATGTTTTTAAGATAATTTTACCATATTTCTCTCTTCGATTGAAAATCCATTTTAATCCAAATCAATTTTTTTAAAAGTGTTTTAAAAAAATGTTTCTAACCTTTTAAAAATTATTTATTAGACATTTTTACATATTTTTGACTTTTAAAAATATGAATGGAATCATCACGTTGTTTTTAAAATTTGTCTTGTGTAGATTATATCAAAAATGTCAAAGGAATAATTCTTTTAATGTCCATTGAATGACCAAAATATTCTACTTTCATGACCACTCAATGTTTTAAGGAATATTTTACAAGTTATCAAATGTTTTTTTAAAATATAGGTATTTTAAATATATTTTATGATCCTTTTTTGAGTATTAATTTTTTTGTGAAAATTTTATTTTCATCAAGAATGTTTTAATGAAATTTTTATGGTATTCATATTCATCAATGACATCAAAAATGTATTTTATTTCTGTTCCATGTAACAACCAATATTTTTTATATTTGTTTTCTAAATAGTTTTTCTATATATTATATAAGATTATACATGTACAAAATAAATAGAGTCAAAAACATTATCCAATAAAATAGACAGCTAGTAAAAAAATTAAAATTAAAAACATTGCAATTGGAAAAACATAGAAAATAGAAAAACAAAAAGGGGAATGTATAGATCGCCCAAAACTACTAGAATAATAACCCCCACTATAAACACTATATTAATCAAAAAAAAATTATTAAACTAATAAATATCCTATGTAAATGAAAATATAACCTTAAGATAAATTGTAGTTGACTTTGAGTGAAATAATAAAATGATAGTTATAGGGTATAAAGGGAAATGTCACTTTTGAGATGTAATTTTCATATGGATATTGGTCAATATAACCATTTTCAATATGACTATTGTAAACTACACCATTTATTGATAATTTTACCATTTTAATTATTATTTATAAGTATTAATGAAAATTAAAATTTATACAAAAAGTATATTTTATGTTTTTAACTAGTAGAGCCATATTGATTAATGCCCATTTTTGAAAACATGGCATGGAGGTTCTGTTACTGGGGTTTTCACTTGACCATGACCAATATGAGATAATGAATGTTATGTTTGAATAAAATTTTCTATATATTCAGTTCAATTTATTAGATATTACGGCTCACGGGATATTAGGAGTGACACCCCATGTAACTACTATCATTTCACAACTCACCATTATGGAATATTTGGGTGTAATAACGGGTTACATGTCAAAACATTAGTTACATAAAGTGTAAATTCCATTTTAAAAATAAAATTTATATTCCCTCGATTAATTTTAATAATATAATTTCTTAAACAAATACCTGTAAAACTGAGATGATTTTGTGTAAATTATTTTTGAACACAAATAAAACATAATGGTATTTTTATAGAAAATATGTTTAATTTTTATATTAAACCACGGTATTATTAATGGTATTTTTTAAATTAAATAGTAATTTTAAAAACTATTATTTATATAATAATTGATAATATAATTTTATAATATCCTGGGAAGTTTTTTTAAGTGTTAGAACTTTTAATGTGACTTAGAAACTAATATTTTTAAATAAATAAAGATTTTTATAATTAAAAGTTAAAATAATTATATTTATAGAATTTTTCTAGTAAATTAAATTCATTTTTAAAATCCAAACATATAAATTAGGTTAGGGTATATTTATGAAAATTTAATAAAATAATTTATTTTGTATGAAAAGTAAAAAATACACTTTTAGGTTTTTGGTATATTTTATGACATCATATTTATTTAATAATGATGTAATAATTAATCAAACATAATCCAAAACCAAAAATATGTTATTATATTAATATTAATTATTTTAACGGTTTTTTTGTATTTTTATAACTATTTGTTACATTCCATGGTCTTAAAATGAATCTTTAATTTTAAAAAATTACATAGAGATATATTCACTTTTACATGCCAAAAAAAGTATTTAAAATTTAATATTAGTTCTGGTGGACTACAATAACATTAAATTTTCTCCATATGTCCAATACCCTGAGCAAAAACCATGATTAAGTCAGTGGTATTTCATTTTACAAAACCTAGTTTCTAAGAATTACATTTTAAAATTATTAAACAATTCTTCCACTTCTCCAATTAATACCAACCCATTAATCCATTTACCTTCACTATCAATCCATAATATACTATTTTATGGTGATTTTTCATCCTAAGGAGTCCCCCCAAGGTGTCCTCAATCCCCTAAGGTTCTATTCTCTTGTTTTAGAATCAACCATGCAAAGTAAGATAAATATTCAATTATCTTTTCCAATCAAGTTACCTTTTCAAGTGGTATGTCTTATAATATCCAAAATATTCCTTATTTTACTTTATTTTATATTCATACTATAAAAAGTGTCTTTTAGGAATAGTATACCCTTATCCCCTCCCATTTTTCATTTTCTAAAAAAATATTTTATATTTTCAATGCAACCAAGTTTTCATCTAAAATTTCACTCTTTTATATGAGAAATTTTATTTTAAAAGTTATTGGAATACCCAAAACAAATTATCTTAAAGTTATATTCAAGTATAATTTAAAATTAGTTTTTTTTGGATTTAGAAATATCAAACTCACATTCCCTTTCATTGGTTAAAATTGATGTAATGATCATGTATTTAATATATTTTATATATAAAGATTGATGATAAAAAATAATTATTTATTCTAGATGGGTTATTATTTAAATGAATAATTATGATCTATGTGGAAATTAATACATATTAAGGGTGATTCCTTATATTACCCCAATTCATTGGGTAATGAATTTAATCTCTAGAGATGGTGTGTTATATGATACCTCGGTGAATAACAATGGTAATTTTTCTATTTATGAAACCTTGGTGAAACAATTATTGATATTATTATGAATGTACCATTTAAATGTTTTAGCCACATTTACATGTTATTATTTTGGTTTTTATTATTATGATATAGATTTTTATCATGCCATATCTCTATAACTTATGTTCTTATTGATATGTCTCAAGATCACATATTATATGTATCTCTTGAATTTTCCCTTAATGGGATTCATTATCTATTCTTTCCTTTGATTTATTTCCCCATCATATGAGATTAAGTAAATATAACTTATGTTAAACCCATAAATATGTCTCTAACAATGATTTATAATAATAATTTATGTATTAATGTATTATTTACCTTTTCTCAAGAAACTAAACTTGAAAAGATCTTCTGTTTTATACCATGTAATGAAAATTTATGTAATAAAAATGTGGGATTAGATAGTTGGTGCAAAAGGTTGGTTTAGTTGTTTTTGGAGACTAGGAATTAGAAACATTATGATGAACTACAGGGACAAGTCTAAATATGGGAAATAATCCTGGTATTTTGGTAATGTATTAAGTAAGTGGTTTTCCAGAAAATAAATCATTATCTACAAACAAACAGGTGGATGTGGGTATATTACATATGTATCTTTAGGTAGCACTTGAAAAAACCACTTTGAGATAGACATTAATGAGAATGGGTGTATGATAATGGGCTCTACTACACTCTTGGTTTGACACTCCCATGGGATATGTTTGGTTAATCACAAAATTTTTATGAACCATTATAAAAGATATATAGAAAATGTAATTGTTATAAGATAATATTAATAAAATACCTAAAAATAATATTTTATGATATAAAATAATTTTAGAATTATAAGATTCATAAAATAAACAAATTTCTCACTAAGGTTTTATAATTTTTCAAAACAGATTGGAAATATGAGGAAATGCGTAAATGATGATTGTAACAGATGATACATTGATGGAGTTCAAGGGGAGGATAGAATGTAAATACTCATCAAGATGATGAATCAACTAAATCAGGTTATAAATAATAACTTTAATCAAGTATAGATACCACATTCACCTCTAATGGATCAACCATCTATTGAGTCGTTTTAGTGGATCTATCAACCCATTGAATGTTGAAAAATGCATGTGCTCTAAATAATGTTCTTTAATGTACTCCATTGTTTCTAATAAGAGAAAATAACCCCGAAAATGTACCACTTGTATTTTGAATCCGAACAGTGGTGGACACTGATTAAAAACACTAAGCCAATAATGGGGATCGATGCTATGAATTGGGAAGAGTTCAAGGGAATATTTTTCAATAAATATTCCCCCTATTCACTGAGAATGAAAATAGGGAAGGAATCCTTCAAACTAATGATAATTGAAAATGAACTAGTGGGAAGCTATGATATAAACATTAAAAGACTTTGTCAATACACCTTTTGATTTGTTATGGATCCTAAAAGAATGATTTATAGATTATTTGGTAGACATAGACACCATCTATGGAGGAATATAGCATATATTGACTATGAATTATATGAGGAGATAGTGTGTAGTTCTATGAAGGTTTAATTATATATTTTACAGATGTAATGGTCACATAGATAAAATAAGAAGTAGAGAGAAATAAATCCAAACTCCGGGAGGAAATTTGGTCTTAGAAGAGGAGGAATGAAATTAAAACATCCCACATGAAACAAATGTGAGAAGAATCATTCATGGAAATTATTACTACAGATTGGAAATTGGTATAACTATATAATAGATAACCATATAGTTTGAAACTATTATGGTGATGTGAATCCTCATATTATAAATACTAACAAAAAGGGAAGATGTTGTTGGCCCAGTTGGATGTTCAATGCTTCAAGTGTGGGCATCTCAATCACTCAACCAATAAATGTCCAAATTAGATGATAATGGATGGTAACCACCATCAACCACAAAATATGAAGAGATATAATCTTCAAAAATATTCTATCATGATAGCTAAAGTAGAGGCTATGAATGATTTGGTGGCAGGTACATTTGTTATCTGAAAACTATAAAGAAACTTTTTTATTCAGGTCCAACACATTGCTTTATTTTATCCAATTTTGTAAAGGATATAGAATCAATCCATGAAATTATAAAAGTATATTTATCCATCATGACTCATTGAGGAATTATCCTAGAATAAATAGTGTATAGAAACACTTGTATTAACTTATGTGTGTAAAATATAATTTCAAATCCAGTTTTCATTCCCATGTTGGAATCTGACACTATACTAGCCTAATGTATTTCCTAAATTTTAGTTTCCTTAAATAAAAAACCTTGTTCATTTTCAATGTGATATCCTATCCTAAGATTTTTCTAGAAGTACATCCCATATCCTTATTATATTGAGATGATTTTTGAATAAGGATAATGCAATAAAAGTATAAATATAGGGAATATTCCTATCATTAAAAAATACATTAATGTATTTCCTAAAGTGTTACATAGACATCTCTCATAAATAGAGGTAATGATATCCATTGAACTCATACCTGGATCCAATCCTATATCAAAGACCATATGTATAATTGAAAATATAGAGTTAGACGAATTAAATAAACAAATTCAAGATCTCATGGAGAAGTTTTTTATCCATCAAAGTGTTTCTCCTTGGGGAGAACCTATTATTTTTGTCATGAAGGAGGATGGATCAATACAAAAATTCATTTTTATATAGAACTTAACAGGATAATAATAATGAATAAGTACCATTTCCCAAGGATTGATGATTTTTTTGACTTGCTTCATTGGGATCAATTATTCTCCAAGAGTGTCCTTTGATATGGTTATCATCAATTGATGGTATAGAAATAAGATATTCGACATACTGCCTTCTATAAAATATATGTGAATTAGGGGTTTGTTTTTATGCCTTTCATAATGTCTTTTGATCCTGCTATATTTATGGATTTTATGAATAGGATCTTT
Organism: Viscum album; assembly: GCA_963277665.1. Classification (NCBI taxonomy): domain Eukaryota; kingdom Viridiplantae; phylum Streptophyta; class Magnoliopsida; order Santalales; family Viscaceae; genus Viscum; species Viscum album. The sequence continues at coordinate 710,309,902 of OY728163.1, forward strand.
AATTAATATCGTCATAAATTTGTGGTTGTCTTTATTGATGATATTCTAATATATTCTAAAATTCATGAGGATAATAAGGATTATCTAATGTTTATTTTGGGAACACATAGAAAGGATAATATTTTTGGGAAATTCAGAAAGTGTCAATTATGGATATATAATGTTGTATTCATGGGGAACATTATAACCAATGAATAAATCTTAGCTGACGCGAAGATGTCAAAGGATGTATAAGAGTCACCTCATCCTACTATAATAACTGAGATTTGTAGTTTACTTGGTTTATCTGGATATTATAAGAGGTTTTTCAAAAACATTTCATGACTTTATAATCCACTAAACAAGTTAACTCAAAAAAGTGATAATTTTATCTGGGAAAAGGTGTGTAAAGTAATTTTCCATGAATTTAATAAGATATAGGTCACTGTAATTATGTTTACTCTACCATATATTAGAGAATGATTCAATATTTATAGTGATGCATCTCTCAAAGGGCTTGAATGCCTCCTCTTGAAGAATGAAAAGGTAGTTTATTATGCATCTCTACATTTAAATATTTATGATTAGAATTATCATATTCATGACTTGGAGTTGGATTCTATTATTTTTTTCTATAAAAATATGGAGGCACTATCTTTATTGGGAGAAATGTGATATATAAACACCCTAACAATGTTTGAATTATATTTTCCCACAATATTAATTGAACATGATTCAAAGGATTTATTTGTAAATTCATAAAGACTACAACTATTCAATTCATTGTCACCCCAGAAGAGAAAATAAATTCACTGATTCATTATGTAAGAAAGACATTGTTGTGCTAGAAATGATGAGGATTGAAGTAGAACCTTTGATCAAGGACCTAGTAAAATTGGACATGGGAATTGTAAGGGAAGGGTTATCATCAAACCTATCCAAAATTATTTCTCGACCATTATTACTAGATAAGATAAATAAATCAAAAAATGATATCCTTTCTTACAAAAGAATATAGATTCTATGAATAATTGTAATTTTTCGGAGATCAATATTGATCAAAGAGGTGTACTGAATGTTTGTAAAATGATATGTGTCGCATCTATCCCGAAGATGAAGAAATATTTGATGAATAAATCTCATATCTATAAATTATCTATACATCCTAGAAGTAGTAAATGTATAGGGGACTTCATGGTTATTATGGGTGGGATGATATTGAAAGGGAGATTTCTGACTACACTGTAAGGTTCTTGGTATGTCAATAAGTGAAGGCAGATCCAAAACTTCCTAAAGGGGTACTACGCCCACTACCCATACCAACATGGTTGTGGGATAATATTACAATGTACTTCATAACTAGTATCTGTAGAACATCCCATGGAAACAATGTAATATGTTTCATAGTTGATCGACTCACCAAGATTGTCTATTTCATCACTATTCATGAAGAAATCTCTCTTGAACAAATTGACAAGATATATGTAAAGGAAGTAGTGAGGTTTCATGGGGTGTCACTTTTTATCATTTCTGATTTTGATTAAATGTTCTGATTTAAATTATAGGGAATTCTTCAACATGCTCTAAAAGTTATATTGAATTTCAGTATGTCCTATCACCCCCCCAAACTGATGGCTAATATAAAAGGAAAATTCAGAAACTCAAGGGCCTTCTGAAAATATGATCAATGGATTTTATAATGTGGATGGGATCAACACCACCCATTAGTAGTGTTACCATAAAACAACATCTTCCACTTAATTATTAAAATGAAACCATGTGAATCTCTATATGAAAATAATTTTAGAAATCCCCATTGTTGGGATGAAGTTGGTGAGAGGAAATTACATGGGCCCAATCTTGTATGGGGGATGACAGAAAAGGTCCATTCCATCCAACAACATATAAAGGATGATTAAATTCAGAAGAAGTGTTATTCTGAAAACCATAAAAGGTACTTAGAGTTTGATATTGGGGAAAAACATTTCGTTGAATATCAACATGGAAGAGAGTCATGTGATTTGGAAAGAAATGAAAGCTTATCCCTAGGTACATTGACCCCATTAAAATCCTTGATTGCATATGATAAATGTCATATCATATATAACTTCCAAAAAATCTGTCCCAAGTTCATGATGTTTTCCACATATCTCTATTAATGAATTTCATACCTCATCCCTCATATATACTAAATCTAGATGTGATACAACTACAACATTACCTCTCTTATGATGTGAAACCAATAGAGATCTTGCATCATAGAGAAATTTTTATAGGAAACAAGACTTATCACCTCTTAAAAGTGTTGTGGAGAAACCATAAATATGAATAATCGATGTAGTAACCAAAGGATACAATGATATATAAATACTTTCACCTTTTCTCAACTGAGAATATGAGTTAAAATTTTGGGGATAAAATTTCATAAGGGGGGAATATAACGATCGAGACATTTTTTATATTTATTTCTTAAATAAATGTTTATTACATATAATATAATATTATTCACATAAAAAATAAATATATACCAAAAAATTTTAATCATTACATTGGTCATCTATGAAACCCATTAAAATAGAAAACATTAAAACTAGACAAAAAAATTAAAAGAGAACAACAAAAATGGGTAACTATGGATCAACAAAATATACTAGAATAATCACCCCCACTAAAAATTCTATAGAAAGAAAACAAAATATTAGTAAATAAATCATCATTTTATGAATATTAAAATATATCCATCATAGAAATTGTACTGAACTTTGACTGAAATAATGAAGTGGTATTTATTGGGTATAAAGGGAAATGTGATCATTGGGATTCCACCATTTTTTTACCATTGGTCAATATAACCATTGGTAAATATGACCATTGGAAAATATATCTTTCTTTGATAATTATACCATTATAATTATGGTTTATATGTATTATTGAAAAGGATAATTGAGACATAAAGGATAATCGATGGAATCAACCAGTACAGTTATGTCGTTTGAAGAATTATCCAAGAAGAAACATTCCTCAAACTAATGGAAAGGAAACTTCTATTATTAATGTTGCTTAAATGGGTCTTAATACAATATATGCAAGCACTAGACACCAAAAGTGACAATATTAATCAAACCCTTAACCATAAGTATTATCCACAATGGCCTCTACATAAAAAAATAATGAAGAAACATAAAATAGGGGGAGAGGAAGTATATAAAAAAAATACTTAACTATATTTCTATGTGTGTTATGAGAGATAAAAATGAAGGGTCCTCTAAGGGATTCAAATTTGTTGATGTAATTTTTTGGAATTTTTAGGATTTTAAATAATGGATAGGTTACATGTTTTACCATAGCATACACCCATTACTGGACACACATTGGCACACTCTCATAGTTTTGATGCTTGGATAGTCAAATTATACACCAATATTGAATATAACTATTGATAAATAACTATAGTTTTTACTTGGTTTCTACATGGTTAGACACATGACACACCAACCATGTGACTTGAACTAAAATATATAAAAAATTAAAATACATATTACATTCACCTAAAACTCAAGGTAAAGGTTAAAATATAATTTCTAGATAAAATAATTAGGAAAAAAGATATATATGGTTTTATAATTATCCCTACCATATAAATTTTGTATACTAAAAAGTTATCAATGAGTTTGGGATTAGGAAAATCATTGGAAATTAATAAGGGAGAAGGAAATTTTTAAATCATATCATTATATCCAATAGGTTCCCTAGAAAATAATGGTCAACTCAACTCTAAAAATCTAAATAGATAACACAAAAACCCAATAAAAATTAATCTTATACACTAACACATAATTTTGAAATATGAAGGAAGATACTTGTAATAGAACCTTGGTATTAATGTCTATATGTATCAAGTTCATTATGTTTTTATGTACTACTTATAATATAGGGAGGATATAAGATTATCTCTCAAGGGGATTTAAAGGGTGAATGTTTTTATTATATATGTGTTTTTGGTAAAATAAAACTAAGAGAAAGTTTTTTTAAAATATATTTTAAAGTAACAACTTAATTAAATAGTGTAATAGTCAATAAATTTAACATGGTATAATTATTATTTGGTAATGAGTTTATTAAAAGTTCATTAAACATCAAGAATATTTAATTATTCAGAAAAATTATTTAATGAAATTCTTTAGTTATGTGTAATAATAATCTATATTTCATTATTTAACTTCATGAATTGTCAACCTAAATCCAACCATTTATTGTAAAAAGTAGTTTTCATGGTTTAGGAGAATCATATAGAACAAGGGTGTATAAAGAATACATTGATATCCAGTATGTGTGATAAAAAAAATTAAACTTCTATTTTCAAATAATGAAACAATGATTACAAAAATAAATATGTAGTCCTCCTAACCCAATATGCCCATTGTGAGTGGAAGCTTTATTACATTGACATTAGATACAAGGAATCACATCCCTAATGACTGAATAGTTTCATAGTATTGGAAAACAATATATATACATTAATCATATCTAAATTTCAATAACATAGAATACAAAAAAGTATTTATCTGGATAATTCTCTTATTCCCCTTATCATATCTCCTAATATCAATCACATAATACTTCTTGATATCCTTGGGAAAATAAAAAATAATATAGGAGTGTGAAGAGATGACTAATAAGTGTAAGAATACTTCAAAAAATATAAATGAATAAGGAATAGTCAATATATAAAGGTGAATAACTAAAACACATTACATTTAATCAATAACATGAGTATAATATTCTAGGAATAAATGATGATCAAATAATTCCACAAAAATAATCACATGAGAATAAATCATATCAATGGTTATTATAACGAATCAAGTAATCACATGGAATATTAATAACTGAATTCATAATGATGGAACACATAATTGTGGAAATCTTAAACATACATTCAAGTGCTTGTTCCAAAACATCTAATATTATAGAGGATATATTCTAGTACATCTAATATTATTTAGGCCTTGTGCCAATAGATCTATATAAATGGGTACATCCTTAGCCAAAAAAATATATGGTTTCTATCATGAGACCTATTAATGGATTCAGGGTCTATATAAAATACAATCCCCACCCATCACTACATGTCCAAATCAGTCCTCATATATCTAATATCAATTGAACACATTTATCAATATGTCTAATCATCAAATATCTTTATTTTGTATAGGATACTAATTTATCAATATTTCCCATTTAAATCAAATAAATTTCAAAGTAAACACCATATGTAAAAAATTTATATGGTTTAGAAAATAATCATATCAATCTCACAAATATTTTGATATTTAATAGAATTGTAATGTACATTAAAAAATTATTCCATGGATTTTATTGTTTCAAGTTAATGTTAATGACCACTAAATAATGTAGATTTTACAGTACCTTTTAGTACTTGATAATTTTCAATTAAAATACCCTTCGATGAAATGATTAAAATTTAACCCTAAAATATCATAAGATATGAATAAATCATGATATTACATGTCCAAGTGGTAGTATATACACAACATAGAAGTTAAGTGGTTCATAATAACAAATAATTTTAAACAGAATGTAAATTGTGATGAAATACCTTACCTCACCCTTCCTTTTCATTGAACATTCATTTACCACATTTATAGTGGTTTTAAACTTGTTTTAACTTAATATAGAACCATATTAATATTTATGATATCATATATAATTCTTTTATAATGTCTTGTCACCCAATAATTAATAATCTTTCATTGTTTTATTTGTTTTATGTGTCAATTGAATTATTTTATTATGCATGTTTTGTCATTAAAGATCCATTTATTGATCATATTATATAGTATAATGATCTCTAAAATGATAATCATGAAATAATAATTGTATTTTTTTCATCATTTTTTTTAAATGAATAATGAAATATGGTTACTATAATAAAGTATGTCTTGATATTGTAGATGGTAGGGCGTACGTATGCATGAGTAATGTTTCAATTTCAAATGATCATTATGGAAAGTATTTAATTGATATATATACATTAAATAATGATAATATAATCATATATACAATTTCATATACTTATATATATCATCTATTTGGTGAGGTGATGAAAATAGTGTCATGTCGCTTCGTGAAGGAGGTATCCCATGTGTAAAAGAATGATGTTATTATCTTTGCATGACTGAAAAGTTAATAAATAAAATAATATATTATATTTATAGAATGATAAATATGTCATTAATATCTTAATTATTTCATGTATGTCACATATAACCAATAACATTATCCTTATCACCATACAAGTGAATCTTTAATGAATGATGAATAACATTGTATCATGAGGCGGAAGTCCATAGTACACACATGTGACATTTATATATCTCATACTGAATTGAAGTTAAAAAAACATATATATGATATATTTAATTAATAGTTATATTTATGTTATAAATATTATATTTAATCATTATATTCATCATCATATGTAACCATGAGTGGCGGTAATGTAAAAATAAATGACATTGATTCGCGAGGCGGTATGAATGATGATTTTGTAACCCATTTTATTGGTGTTGAGGTTGTTCTAGGTCATAAAATTAACATAAAAAGGTACTAATATATTAAAATACTGAGGTTATTATATTATAATAATTTAATACGAATTTAATGTGTTGGGGGACGAAATAAAATAAAAACTCTCGTAGAAGAACGTTACCCCTTCTTTGGGAATTCTCTATTGGTTTGTACCAAAGCCTTCAAATACTGGATTTCTTCCAAAAATAGGTATTCTATTATTATGTGGGTAATTAGGGAAGATATTTTTTTAATTAATTTATGAACCAAATTCTTTTTATGGTGTGAATAATATAGGATATTAGGTGACTTTTATATGTGAGGTGACTGGAACACTTATAATTGTTTTTGAAATAATTCAATCATACCGACATTTCTATCTTTCCAAAAGCCAAAAAATGGGCTATTATTGACCCTATAAGATATAATGTCAAAATATTTCCATTAAATGGGTGTTATATATGTTGGTAGGTCAATTTTAACCCATATATTCTTAGTTTAACCCTTGATTAAATTTATTTTTACCTTAATAGTAGTAATTAATTTTTATTATTTTCAATATTCATTTTCATCGAAAATTAATATTCCCAGATTAAAAATTATATAATATTCTGATTTAGAATATGGAATCCATTTTTCCAAATTCAATTAACCTATGTGGGAAATTTTAATTTTGAATTAATTTTACATACTTGACGAGAACGTTGGTTTTCAAAAGGAAATTTTTTAAAAGATTATAATGTTTTTAAATCAAAATTGAAAATAAAAGTTTTTAAAATGACATAAATTGTATTAACTGATATATTATATAACTAATTTTACTTAAAACTAATTAAATATATAATTAAACATTACATATAATTTAAAAAAAGTTTATTTTCATTTAAAATTTTGTATTTTTCAATATTCATCAAAAATTAAAACTTTTTAGAAAAGTAAAAAAAATAACCTTTAAGATAATTTTTATCTTTTGATTTCAAAAATTAATTTCATTTAATGAAATAATTTTTTATAAGTGGTGAAAATTAATTTCAAATAATGTGTGAAAATCAAAACTAATCCATCTTATAGAAAAATAGAGTTTTCATAAAAAAAATTCCTTTAAAATGATTCTTATTTTATTTCTAATAAATAAATAAATAATGAACTTTTTAAAACTATATATTTTCATAATTTATTTAATCATATTAATACCCTTCATTCTAATAGCTAGGTTATAACTATCACATTAAATAATATATTTTAATAATAAGTCACATTTCGTTTAAACTGAATGTTGCATGTAATGGAAGCTAAACATAGTATTGATTTGAATAAAAGATAAAATTATTGTTTTAGGTAATGAAAATTAAACTTAGTGTTTCATGTTATTCAATCTGGATTACATTTATCTAAATATATTTTAATGTGTTTGTGTGTAATATTTTCTTCTAAGAATGGTGTTTCGTATCACATACACTATCGAATACAATGATTTTATTTTAGAATTTTTGGGTGTTATATTCTTCACACATTAAATAATTTTTATCCTCACAATTTAAAAATGATATATTCAATCAAGGGTTTTATATTTTAATTTATTTGGTTGAAAACCCACATCCTAAAAAAATTAGTAAAATATCATCTTAATAAGAGAGGAGGGGAAGTAAAATAGAACACATGGTATATAACAAAAATAGGTATCTATATAAGAGAACAGTGGTGGAAAGAGAAAATATAGACATAGAGGAAAATAATAAATAATTATAATGATTGATAGAGGTCAGTGATCATGAGATATTGAGTGATCAATGGAAGTTTAAGGGCCTCAAATTCATAAATATGTGATGATTTCAATGACTATATGATTCATCGAATATGAATGTAATAGGATAACATTTTTGTTTGAAGATACTTTTACTAGAGTTGAGTAATTCATTTACCCTCTAATAGTTTATGTAAATATTCTTAATTTATATATTTTTTTGTATAGGAACTATTTCACCCTTTCGCTTGTGCTTCAATAAATTCTCGCTACATTTCTTACTCCAAGAAATGAACATCCAAAAATGAATTTTTTATTCTTTAAAGACTCAAATTAAATTTTAATGGATTGTAAGTTCCATAAAATAGTAACAAGATATTCCTCTGATCATTACTAAAAACATATATGGTTATAAAAATATTCCTAATAACACCCAAAGTTAAACTTAATCAATTATATATATAGTTAACCTTAAGAATCATCAAAAATATGTCTATCCAAATTCAAAGTCAATTTTTTTAAATAAGGTCACTAAATCAACATTATATTCCCTATAAAATAGAAAGTGACTCTTAATTTCACAATCTAAATTTGTGAATACCATGATCATTTATACTCTTGAATCATGGTAATAACCTCAATTACAAAAAAAAACCTTATCAAAAACATGAATTCATCCATATTAATTTAGTAATATATAGATTAATATATATATATTACTTATATACAAAGATGTTGTAAACTCCATCAATTATAGTAGAAATAAATTTGTCAAAAAATCATTAATCGGACCAAAGGTAGTCACTACTATCCCATCCATATCATTTATATATTTATCCCATCATCATAATCAAATAATAACGATTATATTAAAGGTTATTTTCCCCTTAATCTAGTGTTTTACATAAAATTTAACTCTACATTGAATCATTTTTTTGTCACTAATAGTGTTCAACATACACTTTCAAATCCTTAATAAAAAAGTAATTCATTACAATACTTTACAATTAATTATTATTATAACCATGATATAATTGATAAGACACTAAAATTACATAATTCATAAATAAATAAAGGACATTAATCATTCCACTTCATCAGTGGTAATAGAATAATCTTGACCATGATCCATTAGCCTCTTTTGATGTGTATTATTTTCATGCTTAAGGAATTGATTTTCATAGTGCCCCATCTCCTTACAGTTGAATCATTGTACATTGGAAACATTTTTTCTTACTGTTAAAATCATAATCACATTTTCCTTTCCATCCACACTTTTATAAAACTCTCGTTCCTTTGATTCAAGTACCATGGTGTTTCTATCCATGATTATAACCTAATGAAAAATCCATATTTCCCTTATTCCCTTTATCTTCCTCTTTCCCATTCATCCTCTTATTCTCTTTCTTCCCTATGAATCCATAATACTTAGACAATTAATTTTATATCTTTTTATCACATGATATTATGTCTTCATATGATGTCAATATTTAAGACAATAATTACATTTGAAATACTTGATTAAACCCATCAAGGAAATGATCATTCATACTCTTTGGATTATATGCATTGATGAGGTTCTCATTCCTTCTTATTAGTGCCATTTATAAAGGAATGAATGAAATATATTAGATAATATCATTTTGAAACATAATTTTTAATCCTAAAATTATATAATTATATAAAATATATTGAAAATTTTATTTATAGGTATTCTCATAATTAGAAACACGGATTCTTTGGGGATATTGTCATTTTAAAATCATTCATAATGGGTTATAAATAAAATAAGAATTATTCTAAGAATATATTCGAAGAGTGTGAAATTGGGTTTATATTAAGGTTCATTATTGTGAACCATGTGATGATCAGGTGAATATCAATGCACTATTATTGGATATATTACCCATAGGTTCTGCTTTTCAAGTACCACATCCACTTGTATTATCTAGACATGGATGAATTGTTAACGAAACCCACATAATATCTACTTTACCAAAACATTAGGATATTCTTATAAACTTATCTTCAAAGTCTATCATATTTTTATTCTCCCTAATCCATGATATAATGTCTCATATTTTCTCTTTATTATTTTTGGATATTATACACATTATTTTTGAGACTAGGTGTTGAGACGGCATGTGATTTGGAGGCCCAGTGTGCCCAGAATAAATGCTTGTAATATATTAAATATATGAAATGGAACAGGCATACCATTTTCCTAAAAATGTTCAATAAATTTTAAATGGTTTCCCATATCAAAAATCTATGGAATCCATTGAGTTTATAATGGGTTTTTTACCGTAGGTATGACTTACCATTAGTCAGCATGGTTGTTTGTATAAAATTCATCATGGGTGTAGAAATGAATAAAATAATTAAATAAAACTTTATAATTTCTAATTATTGGCGAAAATATTAGATATTATTTAAATATACTATTATGTAGAAATTATACGATTATCGGCATAACCATAGAGCCATTGGAGAACCCTTGGGGTGAGTATTGAAGAATCCCTTAGGCGAATGGCTACCAGATCGTAGATCAATAATCAACCCACAACAGACTCAATGTATCCCACCAGCGATCATGGCACAAACCCATTCCATGTCATTGATCGATCTTAATCAAGTTATGGTGGTTTTCTATTTGGATTTATTCCCCATTTTAAATTTCTATGGTAATTGTGAATCAATCAAGGAATAGATTGATTCACGGATTGATCATAATGTGAGATAGGTTGGATAAATCAGGTTTTGGGAGGATTCCTTCATGATTAAATTTATTATTCAAAAATTTTTGTTCTAATTAAAATGAATATATAAAAACACATACATTGATCAAGGTTCATTCCTCTCTTTTGATCGTGTGATTTTCTCTTTTAATTCTTTGGTCATCATGGTCATTCTTAGTTTGGCCCACGGTTCGATATATCCTTATAAATAAATTGGTGCACACACATTTCTTGGGAAAATAATATTATATATTATATCTAGGATCATCACAACACGAAGGTGGTGAAACGATAAAAGAGGCGATGAATCGAATGATGTTGGATACTCAATTTCGCATTCTTTGACTTTCATCCCAGTGCAACGAATAATGAAGCTAAGATCCATTTTCCCAAAGGATTGATGGCTGGAACACATTTTTCATCAATGGAATGCTTTGGATATGATCATATCATTAATTATTTAGTAAGATAATTATTTGATTGGTGGTCATAGGAGTAGTTGTATACATGTGCAGTGGATTTGGTATTTTGGGAAATCCATCATTACATGGAATGTATACCTGATCTACACTCCATGTGGGGACCCCATTAAAGTGGATAGATTTTCTGTATAAAGTGAAATATCACATAGTTTTTGAACCCTATAACATGACATGTGTTCCCTCCTTAAATACATAGTGAGTACCTCAGAGGTACACAGACCTGGGGTGGATTGCACAGGAAGCCTACACTGCGTGTACTCACCCACACAGACTGAAAATGATGATGTGGGTTGTTTACATGGGCATGACCCAGGGTCAAGCGTCACATCCTATGAACCATACTATATGTCGTTTAATCTTTTATACATTTCTTAGATCCCTTTTCATATATATCATTGAAAGGATTTCTTTGGTTTTGTTCCCATTGTCCTTTACATGGGGGTTAGTATGGTATTGTATCTTAATCCAAGGAAAATGATCCCTTCCATGTGACTTCATGGATAGAGTCATTGGAATCCCTCCATGATTCATAGAGTGATATTCTCTATTCATCTTCATTTACTATGTGATTTTCATGGTAGCATCATGACCAAAACTTTGTGGGCACCAATCCTTTACATAGAGGGATAATTTAGATTGATTTTTTGGTATCACCCCAGGTCCTTTGAAGTGATCCTTGTCTATGTATCATATTCTATTTGGACTATCAGTGTGTATTTTCTAATGATATAACCTTGAGAGCACTACCTCTCAGATAGACCTCATCTATGCTATCAGATTCAGGAGAGTGTTCTTGTAGATGAGTGCTTTGTGTAATTGTCGAGGTGGGATACTAGGATGGTATACTACAGTTTTAACTTAACTTTATACTATATATCTTTGTTGATTATATATTAATATTATTGTTATATTTGTTATAGACATATATGTATATAGATATGAATATATTTACTTTTTTATCTACTTTTTAGTTTCGGGGTGTCATATTGAGTATTCTTATACTCACCCATGCATGGAATTTCAAACACGAGTCGTGTCTTGTGCAGATGATATACATTTTGATAGAGTCCTAGACCGAGCAGGACTAAATGGTTCTTAGTGAGACCGAATATAACAAGGTGTGTTCCTGTAGCTTTTTCTAATAGTAGTCTCATTACTTACTTTCATATTGGACTTCTGTTTTCAAACTCTTTATAGCGGGATTTTATTTGGACATATATACATTCAATTACTTCCTGACATATTGGGGTTGTAGTATTTAGATTTATTCATGCATATTTTCATATGTTTTTAAATATAATCATTTTTATATGCTTAGATATGAGTGTGTGTGTGTGTGTTTCTAGTAACATAGGTTAACCCTAACCATTACAGTGATATGCCTGCGTGGTGCTAGTCACAAGCCCCTAGCCTGTTAGATATGGGCATAGTGAGTCACTGAATGGGCCCCATTATGATGAGACGTGGTAGAGTGGTATCAAATTATTTGTTTCTAACTTTGTACCAAGAGTATGTAATATTGTTTTGGGGAAATATTGTTAAGTGTTTCAAGATCATCTTTTAGGACAAGGAATCCAGTGTTGGGATGTCGGGTGATGTATCTATACTCCCGGACTCTGGTCACATTCATTTCAACTCAATACATGAGAACACTAGTTTGAGGGATAACAAGGGTTCATGCCTCTTATAGAAATGGGTTGTGTTTTCCATGTCCTTCATGATTCATCTATCAAGATATACTCATTGACCATGGTATATCTTGTTTATTTCATGATCCATCTGCAGTGTATTCCATCTAGGATTAACCATCATGGTCATTAGGATGATCCCCTAAGTGATGATTTAATGATATAGGGACCAGTTCCTAAGGTGTTACCCCAAGGTGGTGTTCCATATATACCACCACCCATAGAGTATCATGTGGTACCCACAAATGCCGCTGGATGAGGTGAGTAGGATGAGAAAAAATCAAGTGTTTTAATGATAGAAATCCATTAGGTTCTGAGGAAATCACAACCCATAAGCAGTTTAGGATTGGCTTGAGGTGGTGACCAAGGTTTTATATCTGGTCAAGACACCAGAAGACCGGATGGTGGTCCTAAAAGAAATCTGTATTTATGAATCTGTAGGGCTATGGTGGGGTTTATTGACCTAGACATATGATGAGATGACTCCTGCATGGTTATATTTTCAACTCCTTTTCATAGAGGAGTTCTCGCCATCAATGCGGAGGGTTGTACATACCCATGTGATAATACATCTCCAAAAATGGGGCATGATATTCACAGAGTATTCATCGAGGATTACCAACCTATCCAAGTACTCTGTTGATATGGTTCATGGCAAGTTCTTTAGGGAATCAACTTTGGAGTGGGTTCTGTGTAGATAAATTTGATCCAGTGTTATCCCTCTAAGAATTCCTTAATATACTACGGTGCTAGAGAGGAAATTGGTGTTTGAGAGTTTCTTGGCTAAGTAGATACAACAGTTAGCTGTTTTCAGTGGTCAAACAGAAGCATAGACCTCAGAATAAGGGATCTGATGTCAGTCTCAGGGACCTATACATACCAAAAAAACTAGGTGGAGGTCCCGATATATAGGAACTATAGTTCAGGGATCATAGGTTGGGTCTAATCATCCCAGAGAGAGGTTCATATACCCATGTGATGGAAGGGGAAATCATTCAAAAGATCATCTGACCCACCATATAGCTAATAGATAGACCATAGAATGGCCACCAAGGTAGAGGAAACTACAGGGGAAAGCATACTTTTAGGGTGTTGGACATAGTATATGATATGGGAGAGCTGCAGAATGTGGTAGATGCTTTGACATGTTACCACCCCCCCCCCCAGGTGGTCCACACAAGACATAGTGATCTAGATGATAGGGTAAGAGATAGTTATAGGAAATCAAATATTACAACATAGAGGATCCAATAATGATTCGAGATATGATATTTGTCTTCTCTACCTTAGCTGTAGTCTTAATAGACGAAAGTTCTAGTTATTTATTTCTTTCCAAAAACCTTGTATGAGACTTAGAGATTCTGGTTGAGCCATGGGCTCAACCCTTTCACTTTGAAACTCCTACTATAGAAGACTCAATGATCACACACTTGTGCTAACAGTGTGACCTGACTCTTTGAGGTGATTGTATCTTTTGGAATCTCTTACTAGTAGTGTTGATGCCTTACAACATAATTTTTGGTATGGATTGATTGTCTACAATTCATAACAATATTGGCTATTTTTTTAGAAGGGTGTGGTGTCTCTATAAGGATGGAACTAGGTTCTACTTCATTGGTAAAAAATAAAACCCAAGTAGTGAAGGATGAAATCATGCATAGGAAGGTGCAGTCGATTTATACTCAGTTGGGTAGCCTAAAACTTGATGTAGTGGATTTTATGAGTTCTTGGTTTCTTACGGTGGTGGTAGAGTACAAGGAAATCTTCCCTAAGAATGTCATTTGTTTACCTCCCCACTGAGAGATAGAATTATGTATTTATCTACACCATGGTAGGAAAATGAAATATGTTCCATCATATTAGATGGTTCCCACATAGCATCACGAGATGGGGGTGTAGTTTGGAGGCATGAAAAGGTAGAGCTTTATTATACCTAGTGTTTCACCCTGGGCGTCCCCATTTTTGTTTTCAAATAAGGAACATGGGATCTTGGGGTTGTTTGTGGACTAGAGGTACTTAAACTAGATGACCATGAAGAACATGTATCCACAACCAAGTATCAATGACCTATTGGATTAGTTGAGAAGGGCACGATGGTTCTAAAAGAATGAACTCAGGTACAGCTATCACCTGGTATGAGTATGTGATGAGGATATATTGAAGATGTAATTTTGGTTTTTCTACTGTCTCTATGAGTAACTGGTGATTCCATTTGGCGTGATGAATTCCCCATCAGTTTTCATGGGTCATATGAATTGGATCTTACATCATTTCATAGACATGTTTATGGTAGTCTTCATTTATAATATCCTTGTTTACTTGGAATATTAGGAGGATCATGAGATACACTTGAGGATAGTTCTAGACATACATAGAGAGCACCATATTGAGGGAAATATCTTGATGTTCTAGTTATAGATTCAGGAATTCCACTTTCAAGGATATAATATATTAATGGATGGAGTGGTAGTGGACCTGGCCAGGGTCAAAGAAATGTTATCTTCAAAGCCACCCAAGAGCATGATAGTGGTTCGGAACATCCTTGGGTTAGCAAGATATTACCAAATATTCATACCTGATTTCCCTAGGATATATGCTCCCATGAGAGCTTTGACTCAAAAGGGGCATCCATTCATGTGGACTGAGAGGTTCTAGTAGGCTTTTCAGAAGATCAAGAAATGTTTTATGAGTTCTACCAACTTGGGATTTTCATTGGTAGATGTCGATTACATAGTGTTATTTGATGCGTTAGGGACTTTTCTTGGTTGTGTTATGATTTAGATGAATGTGGTTATTAACTATGGTTCATTCTAGTTGAGACCACATGAGAAGAAATAGGTGACCCATGATCTTGAGTTAGCTGTTGTAGTCTTCATGCTAAAAATTTGGGGTCACTACCAGATGGTTGAGAATTTTATCGTATACTCCAATCACAAGAGTCTCAAGTATTTATTCTCTCATAAGGATATTAAAATGACATAGAGGAGATGGCTAGAGTTCCTACATGATTATGACTTCATAATTTTCTACACTCTTGGGATGGAGAATGTGATAGAAGATGATCTCAGTAAGAGATATAGTTTGCAACTTCCGAATGAAGAATCAGATTATATGGACTCTGTTGGTGCTAAATTCAACACATATGAATAAAAGTTCGTATTTGGGTAAACCAAGGACACCCTTCAACTCAACAGATCAACCTTTTAATCTAAAATACGGTTATCAAAAGAACCAATGTGTGCATGCAAAATGGTAAACTATGCACAAGTAATTTATGAACTCAATACGATGTCAAGCATGACCATTTCACTCCTTAGCACCATATTTTAAAGGACCAATTGTGTGAAATTCCATTTCAGCTTTTGAAATACTGTGCTTTGTCGCTGAATAATTTGTGTATATATTGAATTTCACCCCCACCCTTTCAGGGTGATCCTTTGAAAGTTGAAGCATCTCCCTAATGTACATAATAAACATCTTTTTTGAAATCGCATAATCCATGGAACCCTCGTGGTATAGTATTTTGTGTGTTAGGTTCTCTAAGGGACTACCTTCATGTTGGCCCACTATGGTTTAAGATGTAACCTTTTATTTCGAGTCTATGGGAGGTTTGTGAAAAATATTCCTCTTGCATGAACCTCCTTCCATGTGTCCACCCATTCATGTACTCAACCCATCCTCTTGTGTACAGCCCTCAAATATTGTATGCACCCACTACATAAATATACATGGGTTTCTTTTATCTAAAGAACTATGTTTGATCCCCTCTTACATGTAATCCACATCTCATGTGTGTGCCTACAACATGCATCCCTCTAGTCTTGTGTGTAGTGATATATTTGTCCCTCTTAAGGTGTTCCTTATTTTTTATACATACCTATTTTTTCAGTATAGGTATGCTAATAGATTTTTCTTTTCATCATAGCTACACTAATGTGGCCCTCACGTGTGACCACTCTTCCACACCCTTGCCTTATGGAATTTCTATTTCATTTCCTTCCATAAGGATAAATGTGTGAAAGTTATAAAATCCTAAGGGGTGAGGTGTCGGTCCCCTAGGTCCAAGCTTCATGTTGTAAAACTACCAAGTTCCATCATCCATGGAACATGATTTAAAACTAAAATACTACCCCATGGTGCAGGTGACAGATACTCTGTATATGAGTGATTGTGGATGGTCTTTACATCACCTTTCCTCGGATGGAATGAGATACTCCTCACATGGAATCATATACTCACCAATAGGAATGAAATCCTCTTATGCATCCCTATAAAGTAATTCCCAACACTTTATATTTAGAGTCAACACATTTTCTCTTCCTCGCTCCCTTAATCCATTTTGATCAGAGAAGGGATGGGAACTAAAGCACTAACATCACTATCCCTTTGTACTTTGTCTCCATCAATGCCCTAGGACGTTTCCACGAATAATCCCCAATTCACCCTTGATAGGTTTCTTTTTTTATGACTGATAAGGAATTAGATATTCCTCACATGGAATGAGATCCTCCACGTGCATAATGACATCATCATCGGGCACCTTCCATGCATAATCCCCACACTATCTATCATCAAGTCCATAACTTCAACTTTTTCTCACTCTAATCATGACTCGTGTGGGCTTAGATGATAGTAACAACTATAACATCTATAAAATCCCCAAATGATCACCCCCTATAGTAAGACATAGTATTCATCTCCAGACGAGTAGTTCTTATACGTAAGCCCCAACATGTCTCATCCAATGGGTAGCTTCCATGCATAATCCCCAACCATATACTCAACTTATATTGGGATATCTCCATATGTGTAAGCCCCAATGTCCCTTCCAAAACTATGTGTAATTTTCTTCCCAACTAACCATGATACGTAAGAAACCTCTCTGATGTCCAAGCCCAACACCCCAAACATTCCATCCACTCCATTAAATCGACCCATAATCCATCGTGATTTTTACCCAAGCTGCCACATCCCGATGTAATCACTCCACCCATACGAGACATTCCTAAATGTAATACTCATATGCATCACCACTCCTCCTAGAAGAACCTAGGTAGCTTCCATACATAATCCCTACATAGTCTAACCATGAGAAATCCTATTCTGAGGGGTACCTCCCATGAATAATCCCCACTCCATTCATTGTACTATGTGTGTTTTTATCCCAATCCTCTAAATAGGGTATGTAGGATGAATCCATGAGGTTCAAACCTGACCAATGGTAAACCATGGTGCCTCCATCCTAGGGACGTACCCCTTCACAGTGTGACTTCTTCACTTTACGTGACACACCACCCCAGACCTACTCACATTGGCTGTTCTGGCCCATCCAATGGTAAACCATGATTCTTCCCTCTTAGGGACATACCCCTTCACAGTGTGATATATTCTCTTTATGGGACACAAAACCATAGTTCCACTATCATTGGTCATTTAAACCCATCAATATGGTAAAACTACCATGTGCTCCCCTTAGGGATGTACCCCTTTGATCCACTAGCACTGGACGTCCTATTCAGCTTTCCTTCATCTCTACAAGATTTTAAAATCATGACCTATCACACTGATACCTCATTTTACACCTGGGATGCCTATGGAAATCCTCATATTACATGCTTTTGGTATAAGATACCCCATGATCGAGATGGAATACCTTATGTTCCATGCATGAGATTCCCCCATGATATTCCCTCCTATAAGGATGAGTACAGGTGACCAATATTCCAGTTTCATAACATGTTAGTGATGCCCAATGTGACTACTCCCCTAATCATAGGTTTCTTCCATGTCAAGACCCCTTGAAATGTCTAGAAAGAAGTAGCGTAATTAACCAGAATCCAAAGAGTGATCAAACAGGAATGAGTTTCATGAACCATGTCTTAATCGACGAGGGATACCTGGACTAGGATATGAATTCCAAAGAGAGTTATTTGGAAGGAGGAACTAACATCTCATAATCATGTTTCAATCAAGGAGAATAAATCATCAAGAAAGTGATGAATGTTACCCACCTTTATAAATAGATAATACGAGGTATAATACGACATCACTAAACAACAAAACGTGAGGTTGCGCACCCCAAAGAAAGATTTAGACATTAAAATGGTGAACCTAACATGAATATATTCATATAAATGTGGGTACAAGTAGTGTTTGATACATCATCTCAATAGATTATCATGTCACTAGATCCAGCTATCTAGACCTAGGTACTGCTATGAAAATAATGGGCACAACATGAAAATTCCTAGTGTTTGGGGAAGTTGAATGTTGGGAATCCCAGTCTATGGAATCGTAAAAATGGATTTCTCTCTCCAAAAATGTATGATTGGATGTTGTTGGGAATTGGGAATTCCTTTCCATGAATTTTTATTAATAGCAGCATCTTCCTTCTTTGTAGGACCAATCTTCAGGAAACCTTTCACCTAATTCCCCCCAACCGAGGGCCAAGAGACCTGTCAATGTGAAAATCCCACATGACCCCACCTCCACCACGAAGTCCAATATGTCGTCAGCTACCGGGTTCCCATGCCCCATATCACCCTCTAAAATCATCCATAGGAGACTGATGGACACCCTCTTACGATGGTACAAGTAAGAGGGAGTCATTTCCTCAATGGATATGGCTCTCTAGGACCTGGAGGCTTTTACACCTTGCAGACACTGCTACCCCAAAGGTCTGTGTAGGGATCACATAATCCCCACTCTAATGATGAAGCACATTGGGATCCTATCTCTAGAGAGACCATTCAAATATCTCCCCTACACCGAGGAGGTAGGAGATGATCATTTCACCCCGGAAATGGCCACCTCCTTGGAGTCACTTAGGTGGGCTACCACAAGGCTACATCTGTGACACTAATGACAAGTTGTCTAGGCTGAGGAATAGGTGGATAATTCCCATACATTGTTGGCCCCAGTCCAACTCACCTGATGCCAACATTGGTCCCAAGCTCAAGAGGATTCCCCTCAGGGGGCGTCAACTTCTATGGCACTCGTGAACCTTTCCACTGCTGACACATTATGAAGAGTCTCTGCCACTATAGAATAGGGAACCCTCAATATTAGGTTTGGATTGACTCAACATCCACCTCACAAGTAGGTTGGATTGAATCTATCAACCTTGTTTTGTCTCCAATAACTATTACTGGCCCGTTAATGATGGTAAGACTCAGCACAGAGGCCCTCCCTGTGCAATCACTAGTTAGTGGAGGTCCTCCAAACTCTCACACCCAACATGGAGGTCCTCCCGATGTTCCTATAATCATCTAAAGTGAATTCCCTCCCAACATCATCGAAATCTAGTTTGATGGTACTCTCCATGCTTATGGGTTTGGATATAGATTTCATCTACTTGTCTCTAACCAGTGATGAGAAGGCCCTCTTTGCATCATCCCCATCTCATGTGGAGATCCTCCCCACTCAAAATTCAACCAAAGTGGAGGTCTTCCCCGCTTCATCGATTATTAGTTCTAAATACCTCCTTATACCATCATTATGGATCATCACAGAGGTCCTTTCTATGATATATCCAACAAGAGTAGAGGTCCTACCCACATTCATAGAGTTCCTCCCCAGACATCCAGAAACCAATAAGATGTACCCCTATATACTCATGCTTCCAAACATGGAGGTCATCTCGTGTACAAATTGATCAATTCCAATGCCCTCCTCGCACTTCTACTCACCAAAGTGGAGATCCTCCCCACTTTCACATCCAACAAGGAGGTCCTCCCCATGTTCCTGACGACCACATATGAGGTACTCCCGTCTATGTCAATAGTCATAGAAGAGGTCCTCCCTTATCTAATGACAACATATATGGAGGTCCTCCCCATATCCTGAAAAATCAATGTGAAGGTCATCACTACGTAATCAACCAACAACAAGACGGTCCTCCTCATGCTGAAAAAGTTCCCTAACATAAAGAACCATCCTAGGTAGTTGGGAGAACCAACACCATTGTATTAAAAATTTTGGGAAACACTAGGCCATTTTCAATCTCATTAACTTCTTGGATTTTGAGTCCTGGTTTTACCTGATGATGGATCTGTACCCCTAGTCCTCTCTATTAGAGTCGAGGTAGGATCCTAGTAGGTGAGATTATTCATTCAATAAGGTTAGGACTAAAAGTTCCCAGAATCCATTTGCAAGTATATGCAAGAGGAGGAAGACTTGTCTCCCTTCCATGGTCTCATAGTGGAATCGTCTCTATCATTACCATCTTCATTATATACCTCTACACAAGATCACTGAGAGTATTTATAGAACATTATGGACCATGACCACCCAGTGGAATCATAGAAGACCGTCTCTACCCCTGAACATGATGTACTTATTTGAACCCCATCCTATAGGGATGTGATGATGCATTCAATGCTACCTACGAGGGATGACCTAGCGTGTAGTGATGTGTCAGTTCATATAGTGATCTCTTAACTAACTATTTCACCACTGTAGTGGTCCACATTTTTGTCTTTTTTTTCAGTAAGCACTGATTGGAGAATGGGGATGCTAAGGGATGGGACCCACTTCCGAAAAATTAATCTTGTGGGACACTAGCAACTGACAAGCTGTCATTGGTTTTCTTATTGAGTGTGGTTCATGAGTTCTATATTCCATAGACCATCACTTGAGATGAGATCTCATGCATTCACCGATGAATATGGGAAATGAACTTTCACCTCTGTGACCATTAGTTTTTTTACCGAAGGAGTAGAGACAACTTTGACGACATCATCCAATAATGTTGAATGGTTGAGTTGGAAACACTTTCATCAGAACAACATCCTACATCACCCGATCTCCACCAGACCCTTAAATACATATGTGTTCAGATCTTAATAGTGATCCATTGAATAATTAAATAAGAATCTTTATGAATGTTGATCCATGGATGGGGAAATTATTCTACTCTCCACTTCAGTCCTATCATGAAACAACCTAATTATCCTAGTGACATTGAGGACACTCCTGGTGTCATCAAATTAAATTTGTCTAAATACACATTGTGCATGGATAGGGACATCATTTTAGGATCTAACATAGAGAACCAACCTACTAGGGTAGAAAAATATGTGGCCCCTCACGCAAGTATCCTCACTTCCCAACAATGGTAGGAACTTGACCTAGGGGAACCCTCTATATCATTTCTCATCAGAAAAAATATCAATAAGGGTACGGGAAAACATAAGCCCTTAAAACCCCCTTATACCATATAGAGGAAAAATGAAGATAATGTGATCACTTCCCTTTAACATAAAAACATAGATCAGAACCTGATCATCAGTGAGATCATTTCCGAGCGAAGTCTAGCTTATGGTGATCCTTTGTAGGACCATGTTCCTACTCCACCAAGATAGTTGGGGATGTAGAAATTTTTCAATGTCCAGTTTTCGCAAAAGATCATGTTCATTCCACACCACCAAATAGAGAATAATCTGGAGATTATATCAAGTGACCATGGTATGCATCACTGAATTCACCCAAATTGCTTGAGAATCCTTAACAGAATCTAGGTCAATCCACTCCATAAGCCACTCTGTAGATCTCTCTCTGATCCCATGGGAGCTTCAACCTTGATAAGGATCTGGTCAATGCATTGGTGGTCTTGAATCCTCACCAAGATATAAATCCCTACCATGATTACTTTTTAGATTCTATCACTTCTTGGATTGAATCCTTAGAAGCATAATAGGTAGAAATATTACTTGATGGAAATATATATCTGGTGTGGGTGGATGACAAGTGAGAAGACCCCATATTTCTTGAATCCAACCTTTTCCCCCATCCATTGTATGGGGGAACAAGCCCGCTATATTTCCCACTTTATCTATAGGTACAGAACCATGTTGGAAACCCTAGAGCAGTAGGAAGAAACATAGATTTGATATTTTGTTCAGATGTTGGAAGGGTCTATGTTCGTCTTGTATAGCCAATTTCCCATTAGGTCCGTCACAAACTGGGAATACCTCTGTAGGAAATTTTTTTACCAGTTCATCTCTACTACATGCATGAAAAATATTTTCAACCTATTAAAGTTCAATAAATTTCCAAATGAAGACATCACAGACTTCATCGCTAGGTGGAATGGCTTTACGTACTTGCTCGACATGCCACTGACTCAAGAGAAGCTTCTGAAAATTTATGTAGCGAATGTCAGAACTAAATTTTTCCCCACACTCATCACTCAGAATATTCCTGGTGGATTCTAGGATTTCTCTAACAAGGCTCAATGCCTATAGGAAAGATTGTTGCAAGCCAAGTAGACATGTCCATTGTCTCTTGCAGCTTCTGTAAGAAGTGCCTCCATTGCAGAAACTACCACTGTAGTATAGGTGGGGGATCTAGAACCAATACTATCATTTCTTGTAGATCCTCTATAGGCATTGTATCATTGAGGATAGTATCCTCACAAGCTCTGCCTCACCAAAGGAAGAATCAGTAGGCACCTCCTCAATAGGCGCCACCAACCACACAAGAGAATATGGTTTTGGGCCCTTGTCCACCTCCAGTTATTTATCAAGGATAATCTCCCAAAGATCCCCTATAATATAAGATAATCCAAACCAACTCCCTCATAGAGGCCAAGGATCCTAGATATTTTCACAGTTCTCTAGAATAAAGGATTTTTAAGTCACTAAAATGTAGAAGATGAGCTCACTAATTTCCCACATCACTACCCTTATCACAGAATCCTTGGAAATAACATCAAGTAGTGATAAGTGTTCAAGGATTAGATCATTGACCAAGTAGAAAATTGTTTGGTTAGGCTGGGTGAAGTTCTTAAATAGGTTGAACACATCCCAGCTAAGACCGACACCTAACGTGAGGGTTCTCATGAGTGGTAGTAATTGTCCATATATGAAACTCAAAATTATGATGATTTTTTTCCCATATAGAAGATTCTTGAGCCTACGATGTCATATAATCCCATCTAGGTCTTCCCAAACATCCAGAAGTCATTGTGCATTCTCCAACTGTTGCTTTTGTATCCACTTCTCTGCCTTTAATATATCATAATAGTAGGTACTTATGGATCAAGAGAAATAATTTTACCTTATCAATGTTGATTTCATACCATATATTTAGTGACTTCATTCCATCAATGATTATAATCACACCTAGAATCATCCCAACATCATAGGACACCTTTGAAGATGATTGAGAGTATGTGTCTATGAATACTGTTGAATTAGTGGATCGTTACATGATTCTCCGTGATAAGGAGTATCATGTGAGACCTCCTAATTTTCACATCCAAGGCCATCTAAGAAGATTTTGAGGATAGATAAGATGCTATAATTTTCAATCTAGAGCTTCAAGCTAGGTTATTCATTCCACCGAGACCATAAAATAGGCATTGCGTATACCCTAAAAGGCATAGTCTTCAATCCTGCTCCGCAAAAATCACTTCTACCATTTACTATGCTCATCAACATAGAAAAACAACTATAGGCTCATCATGACCATCTGTATCCAGGAAATACTCATTCATTCGATGGTCTATCAGTGGTAGTTATAAGAAGAAATATGGGTGCAAAAATTGATTCCGACACTAGTCAATGTCTAGTGGCTCCACCAGCAGTACCCATCGTACTTCTATAGTAGAGATACCACTTTTGAGAAGTAATGTAATGTCCCGGACCTAGGTGCCACACAACGGGTGCCCCGAGCCTGGTTCTCCACGTAACCTCATGTGCATTTCCCCAAACACCAGAGGCTGCCGACTAGCAGCAAGGGACCAGGTCAGATAGTGGGGAAACTATGCCCTCATTTGTCAAAGTGTAGTGTAGCGGAATACTAAATAAAACATACAACACACATTAGAAGTATTAAACCATACACAAGTCATTGAATATAACCAACAGTGTATAAATAATGATTCTACATGTCTCAAGTTCTATGAAAATAGCCAGAACATGTTATACATCAATACAGTACAGCAGAAAACAGAGTATAGCAAAACAAAGAAAATAGATGGTAGTGGCATCGCGAGCCTAGGCTCGGTCCCATTCCCTCCTACTCCACAACAACAGTCAAGAACCTATATAAGGACCCTTTCCCTTATCTACACCTATAGCAACGTAATCTGTTTGGGCCTAAAAGTGTGACCCAAACAGGGTGTGAGAAATATATCTCAGTAGGCACCCACCAAAGGCTCGTTCCCAACTACGTGTAAGCATGCGGCAATAGTGTGCTGTAGTAAAATGAAAATAAGTAAGAAGTACTCAAAAGTAACACATTACCAGTTATGTTGCCATTTTATTATCCATTTAATCCAATTAATATAAGAAATCACCACAGTGCATTTCTAGTAAACAACTAGTGTCCTCAGACACGTAAACTCCTAC
Organism: Viscum album; assembly: GCA_963277665.1. Taxonomy (NCBI): domain Eukaryota; kingdom Viridiplantae; phylum Streptophyta; class Magnoliopsida; order Santalales; family Viscaceae; genus Viscum; species Viscum album. Next base: position 710,335,477 of record OY728163.1, read on the forward strand.
CCGCGGGTAATGAGTATCCAAAACAAGAATATGTCCTCAGCCATAACAGAAGTTTCCCTCAGGCGTAGGTAGTTTTACCCTCAGGCACAGAATCAGCTACCCACATGCACAAGAAGAAGTTTCCCTCAGGCCGAAATAACTACATCCCTCAGGCTAAATAGTCCAGTTCCCTCATGCTAATCATAACAACGCCCTCAGGCTAAATACAAAAACGCCCTCAGGCTAAACAGGTAACCAGGCCATGCCTAATAGGTAAACATGCAATAATAAGAAATTCCACTCAAAAAAATTATACAATTACTACTTTAAAGGCATACCCTCGTGTATCCTGGCCAAACGGCTAAACAGTGATACACACACCAGGGGCCGTTCCGGATCCAAGCAACGATCCCAACCAGCATTTTAATATCATAGCTTAATCACCTATGCAATTCTAGGCATTAAAAATAGCAACGGCCTCAGCCACACGACACCCCAACATGGGTTCGTGGCACAAAAACGCACAAAAAACACATCAGTTGGAAAACTAAACACAAAGCCACCAGCCTTATATGCCAACAAGCGTTATACATGAACGCCGACCCCAGAAACGCCCAAGAATGGCGTAGATATGGCGAAGAACAAAACCCATTCAAACGTAAATAACTTACGTTAGGAGAAGAATTGGCAAGAACGGTACCAGGAGAGGAGAGGGATTACCCGTGTGGTTCCGACAAGATCGTCCGAAGCCGAATCGGATTCCAGACGAACGCCTGGTGGATCTTCAAAGATCCAGCCTCCTCCTTTGGCTCCAAAAATGGCTCAAGTGCCTCCTCTCCCAATTGAGGAGGCTACTGCTTATTTTAAGATGAAAAAACAAAGTACACGACGTGTACTTCTGAGTACACGGTGTGTACTTATTTCATTTAGTTGTTCATTTGGCGGCACATTCACACTGTTCATCCGTCGACATGAGTACATGGAAAGTACTCTTGAGTACACGGCGTGTACTGTCTCCAAGATGGCCGCAACTCCCCTGCCTTACTGTTTAAGCCTGCCGACTGACTACACGGCGTGTAAGGTACCACTACACGACATGTAGTCGCTTCCTACACCCTTCGTCACCAGCATGGCTACATGACCCATGTACTCATCCCAAAACGGCCAAAAGTACACGACCTGTGGACACAGTACATGGCGTGTAGTTCCAAACTTCAGGAATTTTTCCCATTTTCCATATTTTCTCAAAAACACTTAAGGAAAAGGAAAAGAAGAAGCCTGTAACTCTAAAATAAGAACTGGGTTCTTATAAACTTCCCCCCTTATAACAATTCGTCCCCAAATTTCCCGTCCAAGGGGGGCAAGAGAAACTTCAGAACAGCTCTGGCCACTGAGCACGTACGTCGGCCTCCTGCTCCTAGGTCTCGTCCTGCACTCAACCATGCTGATATAGCACCCATACGAGAGGAACTGACCGGACTCGGAGAACATTCATGCTCCTGTTAACGATACGGATCGAATGCTCCTCAAAGGACGCATCATGCTGAAGCTCAACCTCCTCTGGTTGAAAGGTGTGAGATGGGTCTGAATGGTAGCGATGCAACTGAGAGACGAGAAAGATGTCGTGCATGGCTTGGTACCGCTACGGTAACTACAACCGATATGCAACCAGCCCGACTCTCTCCAGAATATTAAATGGTCCCACGTACCTCAATGAAAGCTAACCCTATCTCCTAGTCCGGTTATGTCCCAGCATCGTCAAAACACACAAGAAAACCTAATCTACGACCACAAACTCCAATGGTCTTATGTGGTGATCAGCATAAGAATTCTGACGAGACTGAGCAGTAGCCATCCGCTTCTAAATCAATTGGACATGCTCAGATGTCTCTTGTACGAGCTGTGGCCCCAGTAAAGTTGTCTCACCTGCCTCTAACTAGCACAATGGTGATCAGCATGGCCTACAATATAAAGCCTCGTTTGGTTCCATCTCAATAGTTGCTTGAAAACTATTTTTATAGGCACACTCGACTATGGTTATATGCTTCTCCCACGAGACCCCAAAGTCTAGGACTCATGCGCGCAGCATGTCCTCTAGCACATGTATCGTTCGCTATGACTGGCCATCTGTCTGAGGGTGGTATAATGTGCTCAGAAGCACCTGTGTACCCAGCTCCCTCTGAAAACTCTTCTAGAAACGAGATGTAAAGAGGGTGTCCCTATCTAAAATGATATAACGAGGGACTCCATGAAGACGTATGATCTTTCGGATATACAGCCTTCCGAGTTCGTCAACACAGAAGGTCTCCTTGATCGGCAAGAAGTGATCCACCTTCATGAGTCTATCCATGACAACCAACATGACATCATTACCTCGAGGTGACCTCGGAAATCCCGTCACGAAATCCATCGCGACATCATCCCATTTCCACTCTGGAATGGTCAACTTCTAGAACAGTCCGGATGGTCTCTGATGCTCTGCCTTCACCTGCTGACAGTTGGAACATCTCGTAACAAAACCAGCTATCTCTCCCATCATACCCAGCCACTAGTATTGATGCCTCAAGTCACGGTACTTCTTGGTAACCTCGGGATGAACTGCCCAAGCTGAAGCATGAAACTCCCGCATCATCTCCTCGCGTATATCCCCTGGAACCCACACACGTCCATGGAAACACAAAACCTCATCTTCGCCTATCATCCAACCGGGAGGAGGGTTCTCACTTGCCACCGACTCCCGTAGAAATAGGCCTTCTGAAACCAATAGTTGCCTCATCCTCACTCTGTCCAGGAGGGTAGAAGTCCCAGCTAACGGGGAAAGATAAGTCTTCCCCTGACTGTCATGTACCTCTAGATGCATCTTAGAGAACAAAGCCATAAGCTGCCACTCACCACTGGCCTCCTGCACTGCCTGTATTTGAGTCTTCCTGCTCAGTGCATTGGCTACTGCATTACCTTTACCAGGTGTATAGGCAAGCTCAAAATTGAAGGACTGTAGGTACTCAAACCACCTTCTATGCCTTAGATTCAGGTCACGCTAAGTAAAGATATACTTGAGGCTTTTGTCGTTAGTGAAAACCACAAAATTCTCTCCCATCAGATAGTGTCTCCAACAACGCAACGCATGAACAACTGCATCCAAATCGAGATCATGCGTCGGGTAATTCCTCTCATGTGGCCTCAACTGTTGAGACCCGTATGCCACAACTTGGTCTCCCTGCATCAAAACAGCTCCCATCCAAATCTCTGATGCATCACAGTAAAGTGTATAGCTCTTCCCCTACTCTGGGAGTATCAGGATCGGTGCTGATGTCAACCTTCCCTTAAGGTCTTGAAAAGCTGTCTCGCAAGCTTATGACCAAACGAACTTCAAACCCTTCTTAGTCAGACCTATCAACAGTGCTGCTAAGCGGGAGAAGTCCTGCATAAAGTGTCTGTAGTAACCAGCCAGCCATAAGAAACTCCGTATCTCAAACACCTACTTAGGCTGCTCCCAAGAAACTACTGCTCTCACCTTCTCTGGGTCCACTGTAACTCCTGCCCTTGAGATGATATGACCCAGGAAGTGAATCTGGTCCATCCAAAAGTGGAACTCTAAGATCTTAGCATATAGTCGATGCTCTCTCAGTGTACTCAATACGATCTCATGATGGGTGGCATGGTCGTGTCGAGTGTGAGAGTACATCAAGATGTTGTCAACAAATACTACCACAAATGAATCAAGATATGGAAGGAACACACGATTCATTAGAGCCATGAAAACTGTTGGCACGTTCGTGAGTCCGAACGGCATAACCGTATACTCATATAGACCATACCTACTCATAAAAGCTGTGAGAGGTATATCAGATGATCTAACATGCAGATGATGATATACGGATCTCAAGTAAATATTCGAGAACATCCGTGCTCCACGAAGCTGATCAAACAGATCATCTATCCTCGACAAGGTATATCGGTTCTTAACAGTCAACTAGTTTAGCTTCTAATAATCCACACAAAGTTTGAGGGTACCATCTGCCTTCTTCGCAAAAAGGACTGGAGAAGCCCAAGGAGAAGTACTGGGTCAGATAAAACCCTTTTCATGTAACTCCTCTAACTGCCTCTTGATCTCATGCAACTCAGGTGTAGCCATCCTATAAGGAGGAATGGACACCGTTGCTGCTCCTGGCACAAGCTCGATAGAGAAATCCACCTCACGCACCGGTGGTAGACCTGAAAATTTGTCTGGGAAGACATCTCGGAAACGATTGACAACTGGAGGGAAAACCGTCTGACAAGTCCCCTGATCATCCAGATATAAGCTCGCAATCTGGGCTGTGACTCCAACTCGCCCATGATGCTCTGGTCCAGCTCGACTCGCCTAAACATCCCACTCACCCTTGTATAGAAACTCTCCACCCTCTAGTGACGTGAAACGCACCCTATGACGATAGAAGTCTACAAAGGCTTGGAAGGGAACCAACTAGTCCATTCTGAGAATAACGTCATAGATCGTCATCTCTAAAACATAGAGGTCCCAAAGGAAGTGACACCCTCCAACCTCAAGGGGGAACTCCTTACACTGACGCACACCAGTCGTCCTAGTCCCCAAAGGAGTGTCTAGCATAATGATATCAGAAGGAGAAGAAACATTGAGACCAAGGCTCTCCACAATGGGTACAGATATGAAACTATGTGTAGCAACCATATCAAAAATTACTGAAGAGAAGACAGAACCTACTAGAATAGTACCTATGACTGTAGAAGGTCCGAGATCCTACTCCTGCTGGGTCTGTTGCACTGCATATGCCTGCCCAGTGCTGCGTCCCTGAGACACAGCCTAGATACCTTGAGCAAGACCGCCCTGCTGCCTCTGAGATCGTGGTGTCTGGATACCACGGCCCCGACCACCAACTCCGGAGTATAATCGTCTCCACTATCCTGGCGAACAAATCGCGGTCGTCTAGGCGGCATGACACTACAAGGTCAAAAGCATGCCTCAGGTTCAATATTATTAAGACTGAATGTGAAGGAACCACAAGGAACAAGAGGAATAAGGCATTTCAAAGTTTGAAAAACAAGACTACACGACGTGTACAATGGCTACACGACGTGTACTTGACTTTCCTTCCCCTGCCCAGGTCCTTCTACACGGCTAACCTACATGGATTCTGTTCAACAAAACTATATGGCGTGTATATTATGTACACGGCGTGTACGGTGTCATTTTCCAACTGCCCATGTCATTTGTGACACGACCGACTACACGGTGTGTTACACCCATACAGGGCATGCACATCACCCGATTTTCTAGCCACACGGCTAACTCAAAACTGTCTTTCCATGGACAAGACTACACGGAGTGTCCTAGAGGTACACGACGTGTTCAGGGAGAGGTGACACTGGCCCATGTTGTTAGTTACACGGCCGAGTCCCTAGGTCATACTACACGGTGTGTTGTACATGATTTCACCGACCCGTGTTGTTAGTTACACGACCGGACTCCGGGTCACACTACACGGCGTGCACAAAAACTACACGGTGTGTTTTACCCAAGCATTTCCCTACCCCAGGTCGCCGCCCACACGGTTTGTGACATGGAGAGAGACTACACGGCTTGTACTCAGGGTACACAACGTGTACTCAAGAAGTTAAATTTTCTTCCCGAACAGAAGAAAACACACGGCGTGTATGAGGTCCTACATGGTGTGCATAATGGTTTTCCAGACAGTATGCCTCAGAAACTTCTCTGGAACCCATAAAATACTGAAAAAAAACACCTAAGTGTAAAATTCTGACCCGTGAGGGCACATACTCCCCACGAATCATAGTTTGACATCTTATATGTGTTATAACCAATAAACAGTCAATGATCCACCAAATTCCGGTCAATGGGGACCCATACTCCCCAAAAACCATTGTTTGATGTCCATTCTATAAACAGGCTCAAACAAAAACACCATATCACATGGAAAGTATTTATTAAGAAACTATCTGAACAACATGCTTAATTAGCACATCAGCTATCACAACAACATGCAAATTCTAATGCACCTACATGGCATGGAAACTATGCATGGAATGTGATTTCTGGCATGTTCCTATATGATGCATGAGATGGGATACCCTCATCTCATCGGGTTGTAACTAAATAGAACCCACAGATAAAATCTAAACAGCACAATCCAAGTGCGTCACCCAACGGTGAAAACATATCAACTGTAAAATTGAAAAGTCAAAATTATGAAATATCCGAGGGAGACTGGCTTTTCCCTATAGATGGGTTAACTACACCCGGGCACAGCTTATTACCATCTACCGTTCTATCCTATCCCTGACTACGGCTCCAAATAGTAAGTCAAACAAAAAGAGCCCCTCTAATGCCACTTTGTAACGTCCCGGACCCGGGTGCCACGCAACGGGTGCCCCGAGCCCGGTTCTCCACGTAACCTCAAGCGCATTTCCCCAAATGCCAGAGGCTGTCGACTAGCAGCAAGGACCCAGGTCTGATAGTGGGGAAACTATGCCCTCATTTTTCAAAGTGTAGCACAGCGGAATACTAAATAAAACATACAACATACAACCAAGGCAGTACACCATACACAAGGCAGTGAATATAACCAAAAGTGTATAAATAATGATGCTACATGTCTCAAGTTCTAAGAAAACAGCTAGAACATGTTATACATCAATACAGTACAGCAGAAAACCGAGTACAACAAAACAAAGCAAACAACTGGCAGCGACATCGTGAGCCTAGGCTCGGTCCCATGCCCACCTACTCCACAGCAAGAATCAAGTAACTGTATAGGGACCCTTGCCCCTATCTACACCTACGGCAACGTAATCTGTTTGGGCCGAAAAGCGTGACCCAAACAGGGTGTGATAAATATATCTTAGTTGGCACCCACCAAAGGGTCGTGCCAAACTGCGTGTAAGCATGCAAGAATAGTGTGCATTAGTAAAATGAAAATAAGTAAGCAGTACTCAAAAGTAACCCATTACCAGTTATATTGCCATTTTATTATCCATTTAATCCATTTAATATAAGAAATCACCACCGTGCATTTCTAGTAAATAACTAGTGTCCTCAGATAAGTAAACTCCTACCCTCAGGTAATGAGTATCCAAAACAAGAATCTTCCCTCAGGCATAACAGAATTTGCCATCCGGCATAGGTAGTGTCTCCCTCAGGCACAGAATCAGCTGCCCACAGGCACGGAAGAAGTTGCCCTCCGGCCGAAATAACTACAGCCCTCGGGCTAAATAGTGCATTGCCCTCAGGCTAATCACAACAACGCCCTCAGGCTAAAGACAAAAATCCCCTCAGCCTAAACAGGTAACCGGGCCACGCCCAACAGGTCAACAAGCAGTAACAAGCAATTCCTCTCAAGACAATTCTACAATTACTACTTTAAAGGCATACCCTCAGGTATCCTGGCCAAATGGCTAAACAGTGAAACACACCCCGGGGGCGGTTCCGGATCCATGCAACGATCCCAACCAGTATTTTAATATCAATGTTTAATCACCTATGAAATTCTAGGAATTAAACATAGCAACGACCTCAGCCACATGACACCCCAACATGGGTTCGTGGCACAAAAACGCACAAAACACACAGCAGTTGAAAAACTAAACACAAATACACCTACCTTATACGCCAACCAGCATTATACATGAACGATGACCCCGGAAACACCCAAGATCGGAGTAGATCTGACGAAGAACAAAACCCATTAAAACGTAAATAACATATGTTAGGAGAAGAATTGAAAAGAACAGTACCAGGAGATGAGAGGGCTTACCCGTGCGGTTCCAACGAGATTGTCCAAAGCCGAATCGGATTCCAGACAAACACCCGGTGGATCTTCAATGATCTGGCCTCCTCCTTTGGCTCCAAAAAAGGATCAAGTGCCTCCTCTTCCAAATGAGGAGGCTAATACCTATTTTAAGCCAAAAAAATTACACAACGTGTACTCTTGAGAACACGGTGTGTACTTCTTTCATTTAACTGTTCATTTGGTGCCACTTCCACACTGTTCATTCGTCGACATGAGTACACGGCATGTACTCTCGAGTACACAGCATGTACTATCGGACAGCTGGCTGCGACTCCACCGCCTTACTGTTTAAGCCTACCGACTGACTACACGGCGTGTATGGTACCACTACACGGCCTGTAGTCAGTTCCTACACCCTTCATCGCTGGCATGGCTACATGCCCCGTGTACTCATCCCAACACGGCCAAAAGTACACGGCGTGTGGACAAAGTACACGACGTGTAGTTCCAAAATTCAAGATTTTCCCCCATTTTCCATATTTTCTCAAAAACAGTTAAGGAAAAGGAAAAGAAGAAGATCGTACTTCTAGAATAAAAACTGGGTTCTTACAAGAAATGTTTACCTATGTTTGAAGTAAGATGTGTTGAGAACCTCTCTATCATTTCGAATAATCTCTCAACCCTCTATGATCTCTTTCCACCAGAATATATACGAGAAGCCCATGCAGAATCCATGAAAATCCCCCTCTAGTTTGAAACATAGGTTTTCTATTATAATACTTTTTATGTTGAGGAGGTCTAGCTATCAAAATTATCGACCATCATCTCTTTCTCTAAGAAATACTAATGTTCTATTATACTGGGTAATATTTGATCATGGTACATCACTTGAAAATTCTATGGCATGGAGTTTTATTGCTATATAGTTATCATGGGTTCTGGGATCAATCACATCATGACATGGATGCTCTGTAGTCTGGGACTCTCAGAATAATATTTGATACCCTCTAACATGAAGATTCATGGGTACAATAATAATAAATAGGTATCATGTGGTTGGATCCTTCTTAAGACCTAGTTTAGCAGTTTAGTATAATACACTAAATTTATGGTTGTCTCACAAGAAACTTATTACAACAAATTGCTAAGAAGTCCCAAGATCTATATGCATGCGTAAGTCCCCTTTTAATATCACCAATGCTTCAAGTACTCCTTCAACGTTTGAGTAGGCATACTCCAAGGTGATTCATCTTCTTTTTCCTCTTGTGAAGAATGCTACATGGATGTGAATTTTTACCATAGTAAAGAAAAAATAATGAGTATACCAATGTAGTAAATCACACCTCTATCATAGTCGACCCATGGACAGACTTGGATTACACATTCATCCTCTCGATTCACCAATAGGAGGCTACGATACCAGACTCAGAAAGATACTTTTTCGTTTCTGAGAGTGATGGGTGCCATTAACCTATGTATAAATAACTCCATAAGATTTCCTCTTATTTCTACATGGGTCGAGCATGGGTAATTCCAAAACCCCTTACTGACATGAGTTTTCAATATTTTCACACCATGGCTATAGTTGTACACCAGAACTACTTTTTTCGCTAATCTAGTTTCAACCATCATAAGATGACATGTCATCATTGCTTTGATATCAAGAATAGACCTTGTACTTGAAGGCCTGATGTAATCTATATGACAAACTCTATCTCCATGATCTTATAAGTGTATAAGTATCCCAGTAAAGATTACACTACTTCCCATGCTAGAACTAGAGCTCCTCTAGAATCAGTCAACCCTAAAGAATCACTATTTACCAATGATCCCTCTACCTCAGATGATGATGAAGATTTGGAAGACACTCCGCCATTATTTGAGCAAGGTTTTTCCACCACTATCAATGAGATGGTTTATGTGAATCTTGGTACTGATAAAGATCTTAGGCCAATGCTGATCAGTGCAACCATGCATCTGTAGGAACAACAACAGTATATGGATTTATTGTAGAAACATTGTGATGTGTTCGCCCAGATCTATGATTAGATGTCAAGGCTGGACCCTTGGGTTTCGTTCCACCATATTATTCTCCTTATAATCCATTGTGGGTTCAAGAAGAATCCCATAAATATGAACCTATTCTATAGTGACATGGTCGAGGCCGGAGCTAATAATCTTATTAAATATAGCTTCATCATGAAAGTCCATTACCCCATGTGGAATGTAAAAATAATCCCGGTAAAGAAGAAGAATGAGTAGATTAGATTTTGCATTGACTTATGAGATCTCAACCACCACTATTCGAAGGATGATATTACCCTTCCAGTGACAGAGTTGTCTATCGTTTTCACTACTGGGGTCCAGACTCTCTCTTTCATGGATGGGTATTCTGAGTAAAACCATATCTAGATGTCCCTTGAATATGAGGAGTATATATCCTTAATATCACCATAAGGTAATTTATAAAATCAGGTGAAGCCTTTCTGTATAATGAATTTAATAACTACCTATCAGTGGTCTATGCACCTCATATTCAAATTGATATTTGGGATTATAGTGGAATTATATGTAGATGATTTGTTGGTTAAATACTGGTAGCATTAAGTCTATCTTAGAGATATTAAAAAAGTGTTTGGCTTCCTCTATTCCTATAAGATGAAGATGAACCCAATGAAATGCTCTCTTTGGGTTACCTATTAAATGTTTCTCGGTTTCATTAACTACTAAAAAGGCATCAAGATTGTCCTAGAGAAGATCAAGGTCATCCTCCAAATTCCACCTCCGAGAAAACATTTAGAGCTCTAATGCCAATAAGGCCACTTAGCCTACATATGTAGATTCATCATGAATCTGGCTGAAAAGTTTAATCCCATTTAAAGGAATATGAAGAAAGGTTTCATCCACCAGTGGGGTGAAGAGTGTCGGACCTCCTTTGAGGAGATAAAAAAAATATTTATTACCGCCCTTAGTTCTGATTCCACCCATCTCAGGGAAGCCTATGGTCCTCAATTTGACCACCCTAGAATGATCCATTGTTGACCTCGCTTATCATAAGATCATTTTAGGGATATAGAATAGTTTATAATACCTTAGTCACATGCCCCTCAACACATGGTTATGATATTATCCTATCAATAAGATCTACCTCATGTTAGTTTTCACAGTATATGAGTTTGAGTATTACTTAGAGAATAATTAGATATAGTTATTGTCTCATGTGGATCCACTAAATTTTATCTTGAATCACCCAATGTTTATAGGTCTTCTAGAACACTGCGTAGTGATTCATCAGTAGTTTGATATTAGGTTAGTTCTACATAAGGATTTCACAGTTCAAGCACTGGAAGACTTTACAAGCACTAATCTAGCCCTGGAAGAAATGCCTCTAGATTTTAATTCTCTGATGGGGATATCCTCTCAGTGGACCAAGCCATGTTGTGTTAGAAAATGCATTTCGATGGTCCCTCCAAGATTCTGGATAGTAGAAGGCTCAATGTTCCCATGCTCAATATAGTCAATTTAGGAATCATCTTTTTCATCCCAACACTGGTTTTCCTACCCTATTTTTTTCTACTATCATAAGGCTACATGAATAATGAGGTAGAATATCATTCTCTCATTACTAGTCTCGAGAAAGACCTAGAAATTTATGTTCCCTACCTTCACGTAAAATTGGATACAATGTTAGTAATAAAGTAAATCAATAGTGATTACATTTTCAGGAATCCAAAGATCATTCACCTTCTTCGGAATTCTATACAATTGATTCCCATGTTCCCTTCTTATCCAAAGGTAACTCATGTTCCCCATTCATAGAATGGTCGAGCTGATGCCATTTCAAGTCTAGCCTCTTCTCTTGTAGAGCCTGACCAGGATGATCTGTTAATTAATGTGGTGCATCAAAGTTTCATTACTCCTATAATTTTAGATAAAAATTATAATTATTAGGAAAACGAATTTACCATCAATTCTTGCACATCCAGACCTCTTTATCCCCTTACACTTGATGAGGTCTACAATTCGATAGATCCCTTCATCTATTATCTCCAGCATGGTGTTCTTCCGTTAGATAAAGTTGACTGATGAAGCTAATATTTTCACATCTTTTATACTATAATTTAATGTTTATAAACCCAAAATTGTTTTATTTGGTGGGAAATTGTTACATATTTAGGTTTTGGTGTTATTTTGAGCCTAAATGCAAAAATGGCCTCATTCTGGATTTTAACAGATTTTTATCACAAGGGTATTTTGGTCATTTATTATAAAATATACTTCCAAATTTTGTGATTATAATTTTTTTTAACCCTTATGTTATTTCCTTCAACTTTGTCTTTAGGACCAGGGGCTGAATCGATATTATAGATGCCCAAACAAATCAAGGAATTTGACAATTTTTTCAGGCAGACTGCGTTGACTCTACATTGGTAGTGGAAACAAATTTCGGCCTACTCTACTCCAATGGATGTGATTACACCTGGATATGACAGAGGCCTCCCAGACGCGTCTCCAGAATAAATTTCAAGCCGTTTGGAATTCTTTATGATGGCCGTTTAGTGATATATTTTTGAAGGAATCTTCCAGGAATCTTCATCCAAAGAAATATATTTTCAATAGAAAAACCATAACTCCTTCAATACGCGTCCATTTAATCTGATATTTTGCGGGTGGACGACCAAGACATATATGAAAAATATTGATCAAGAGGCCCATGCGTGAATCATCCAATTAATGGGTCGTAAACGCGACAACTTTCTGATGATGAAATCTTCCTATAAAAGGAGAGGAGCTCCTACCTCTCAAGGACATTCCATTATTTCCCAAAACCATTATGGGGACGTATGGACCAGAGGGAGCTGAGTAAGAGATTATATTCTGGAGAAGAGGAGTTCCATTGATAATGAATCCATGATGAGCTAAACTCCAACCAGTGGTGGGCAGCGACGGTCCAAGGACATTTACCCCTTTTGAGTTTGTGGTTTTTATTGTAAACTCTTTTCATTTAAATAATCCTCGAATTTGTTTGCATGATTGAACGATGTATCTTCTCTCTTGTTTTCATTTTATTATATTTTGTTCTATGAATTTTTATCAACTTATGATTGTAAAATAGTTTTCTTGTTGTTTAAACTTCTATGGGTGAGGTCTCCCCATTGAGCACAACATGTTCAACTGGTTTCGATTTCTTGGAGGTCTTTGGGCAATTGGTTCACCTTCATGAGTGGATAAACACCCATATTTGAGGTCTTGATATAGTTTCTATTCCAAATAGGTGTATAACTTGAGGTCTTGAGTTATACATTGGATAATTTAATTAAAAGATAATTTTCGACAATGATAAAGGGAATGTCTGAAGATTTAAGCTTGTCCACCGCTTCCTTCTCTAGTATGTTTTCTCTGTTCGGTTTTCTTTGGATTTCTAATCTATAATTTATATTTATTAATACATTATGAATTTATTAGTTTAGTTCATTTCAATCCTCCCCCATATATATTATATAGGTTAGTTTTATATTATTTATTTTATAATTGTGACAATAGGAAGATAGTGTATTGCAAGCGACCCCCTTGTGATCGAACCTAGGGTGTGCCACTATGGTGCAGTCTTAGGTTAATAAAAATTTAATTGAATAGGTTAAAGAGAATTGAAACCCCTTCCATCATTGACCCTGAAAAATCTACTGGAATGAAGCTTATTTCACCCTCCAGAGTGGACCCAACTTTGAGAAGACTTTATATATATATGTGGGTTTTATGTAATTATCCTCTATTTCATTCAAGGATGTGAGATTACCTAGGTTATGTAAGAAGTTCATGTTGGGTCATGTGGTGCTCACCAATAAGGGTTAATCCCTCCCACTAGATTCGAAGGCTATGTTACTTGTGGACTGCTATGGTCCATTACTATATCGAGTTCTCTAATATGTTTCATGCATTTTATATCTATGATAACATCATGCATCATCTTCCAGAGCATATCTAGACTACAAAGTAATCTTTCCAGTTTTTTTTTTCGGGACTTGACGTCATGGGGTCATATCCACCAGCGACAACTCTCCATTATAGGTTAATTTTAACTACAATGGACTTCTTCTACAATGGGGAATAAGAAATCCATCTGAAGGAATTCAATGTTTTATAGGTTATTGAATTTGTGATATACAACATCATCTATTGGTTTGGAGTCCCTTATTCAATTCTCACTAACAACGACAACAATGTTAGAGCAGCTGAGCTCTAGAGGTTGTATTCCAAATACAACATACATTCCAATCATACTTCCCACTACTATGCACATGAAAATTGGAAGATGGGGGAATTTAACAAAACACTCTAAATTTTTTTTGAAGAATATAGTGGTCTATAACAAGAAATTTGTTTTGGATATGCTCCCCAAAAACCTCTAGGATTATAGGAAAACAACCCACAATTCCACCCGGGTGACTCCATTTTCCCTAGTGTATGGAATAAAGGTAGTATTTCCCATTAAAATATAACTTCCATCACTAAAAATAGATATCTATGATCAGAATACATCAAACATGTTCTTTGTGGTCTGTCTATCTCAACTAGAATCATTTAAAGAGAATAGGCTCCATGACTTTCACAATCTAGATAGGAAACAACATATGATAGCTAGAGTATTCAATAAGAAGGTTTCTCTCAACTCTTTCCTCTATGGTGATATAGTGATGTATCTCTGACCACCAATGCTTCTTGGCAGGAATCCGCCATTGTTTGAAACCAAGTGGAATGGGTAGTACATTGCTCTTTATGTCTATCCCAATGGTGGATACCCCTTGCTCAACATGGAAGAAGAGTGCATCACTCCACCAACCAAGTTCAAGTTCCTCAAGCTATATTTAAAATGAATGGGGTACCCAGTCTAAGGTTTTTATCATTAAACTATGTAAAAGCAATCATACAAGTCACATAAGTATAAACTATGTAATAATCAATGTCCTATCCATATTATGATAAATTGATTGGAAACTAACGTCTCAGACACATAATGTTAAACTGGGCACTCAAGACCAATCAGCATGAATTTAAAATATGAGAAAAGTTCCCATTGGGAATGTATGGTGTGTCATGGGGCCATTGAGGTCCTCATTCATGTCAATTTATAGTGTTCTTACCATTCACGTCCCTCTTAGAACATTTCTTCCACCTCAACTTTACCATATAATGTTAAAATGTGTGTTCATATTCTTTGTTTCATGATGTTAAACTACACAGCATTGATAGTCCTTTTGACATGATCCTTAAAGGAATGTACCCATGTCCTAGGCACACAACATTAAAATGGGAACCCATGTTCAAACATTATTACTTTAAACTATGTGCGGATTTCGTCTTAGGAAAATGTTTTGTGGTGTTTGGCCTCCTTCAGACTCATTCATATAAGTTTTTTCAGAACACCATTATATATATTTCCTCTTATAATCTTTATATCCATGTCCCTTCTACATAAATATAAAATATGTGTGAGTCTCCTCAAGATCATGCAGTGTGGTATGGACCCCCTTCATCCTTACTCATGTTGGGTTATTCCATTCATGCATGCAAATATTTTTGGGTTGAGATGATTTCCCTCTTGTCCAAGTTGCACGAAATTACACTATAGAGCATTAATAGTCTTTATTTAAATAAGATTAAAAGTTAAAACCACGATCTTGGTTGTATGATGATAAACTGCATAACACCACAATGTTTTCTCAAGAGAGGACATTTCCCCTCATAAAAATAACCTACCATACCATATTCAATAACTACATATGTCTTGAATCCCATCCTTTTTGGATATATATGAGAACCCATACATTTTTCCATTAGGCATTGAAATAAACAAAACCTTTTTTTCACTGGTCTTGGGTTTCCTTTTTGAGTTTTTTGGTGTCTTATAAATGCCTCTTAGGACTTCATTCATATAAAATTTATAACGGTTGTGCCAAGCACCACCCATGGGAACACTCCTCCCATTTTCAATCCTAGTACATGATGATAAACTGTGTGGAAACCAACATCCTTACCTAAGGCATTCAAACTAAACTGAATGGTATTTATACATGACCTTAAAATATGGCATCATTACTCCCAGTATTGGTCACCTAGCATGCACCTTTCTATGTATAGAGCTGACCTACGAAGGGATATTTCCTTTCAGAACTATGTATAGATTGATTCATATCTATATAGGTTATGTAGGAATTCCTGGAATCTATATCCTTGTATATCCACCCCAATCCCATTCCCTGATCATTATATATATACCAGACCTACACAGGGAGATTTCGTTCAAGAACTATGTGTGTCTTGATTCCCATCCTAATCAGATTCTTAGTGAAGCCCATACATTTTTTCTTTGGGCATAGTTGTAGATCCACAGATATTTTTGGCCCTTTTCCTTAGCATATTCTACATTAAATGACTTTAAACTGTATTAGTGTTGTTCTCTAGATTTTATTGTGTAGTTATGAGCCACCTTAGCCTCATTCACGCCAGGTTTGTCATAACACTACACTAAGAATGTTCATTTGAGATATATCCCATCTTGGTCCATGCTCTATAACCATAAACTAGATAGTCTGTTCCTGGCATCATGACGTTAAATTATGTGGAGGTCTCCTCTGGGATTTCACATGTGGTGTTGGGCCTCCTTGGTTCTCACTCATGTCGGGCATATCAAGACATCACATGATACATATCAACTTGGGATACTTTACACAATGGTGTAAGCTCCATAACCCAAAACTAAGAGCCAACAACCTCAATGCATGATTTAAAATTGAAATCATTCATGGAGAATATTTAGGACTCCCCATGATATTAATGGGATTTTTTAGTCCCTCGCTAGAGAGGATTTTACCTACCATTATCATTATTCTACCACAATATTACCAATGAACTATGTGTGGCTTTATTCCCATCCTCATGAGACAGATAGTGACAAATAGACACTTTACTTTTGGTTCTAGCCACAGGCTCCTCTAAATATTAAGTCCCTCAACCTTGATTCTAGTCCATCAACATTTACCCTAAACTATATTAAATCCATATTAATGTGGTTATGTGGTATGTGGTACTCATTTTCCCTTATTCATGTTTATTTTTTTCTCTTACAAGCCACATATATACAGTTGGAATGAATGGTTCTCTTATTTTCCATGAAAAATGACTTTAAAATGTTTATTATAGTCCATGAAATATAACTTTAAACTATCTGAAAACCCTAGGGTTGATTTCAATTCCTTGATCATCCCCACTTCAATCCTTTCTCGGTCTGGGTCTCCATCCTTTACTAAATTTAGAAGGACCCCCAAATGGTGATGGTCTTCTGCCACTTTCAGATCACCTCCAATTTTAGGACAACACCCTAATAGATCTCTAGTGACAAATTACAGATCTTTTGTTTTTGAACATGGATAATAGTCGATTTTTTTATTTCCATTTCCCATTCTATGATGGTTAGGCGTGTATTACTATAGTTTAAAACATGGTATGCAATCTATCCTTACTCACCAGACACCCCTTTGATCCAAACATTAAAAGTCTCATCATACTTCCTTTCCATTCCCTATGCACTCCCACAAGTCATAAGATCCCCAATTATATTCCTCAATTCTTGCATTGAGCAAGGCTCAAGGGAGCATAGTAGTATTGTATGCTGTGAACTAACATGGTCCTCTTTGTCCAAAATCTATAACCTTAAACCAGAATCCCGTGTCTCTGAAATCATGACTTTAAACTGTGTGAGAATCCCTAGGAATATGTGTTGTGGCATGGGGCCTTTGATTTCCTCATTCATGTTGGGTTATTAATCCATCACATCACACATATCTATTTGTGATACCATTATCCTAATCCAAAATATACGAACATAAACCTAGATCCTCCCTATGGATGATTGATTTAGTGTGAGCCTCATGGCTCTCATTTTTTATGACATCTGTATGTTCCCAACTCTCATGTGGTGTGTTGGGGTTCCATGGACTCATTCATCTTAGGTTTATATCCTATATGATGCATAATTGTATAGGGAATAGAAATTTCCAAGGTAAATGAAACATTACTTTAAACTATTGGTATATTTCCATGAAGTGTGAATTTAAATTCTGTGCAAATTCCTATTTACATTATGTTAAACTATGGGACACATCCCTATCTGAAGATGTAAATTTTTTCCACAAATCATATTCACCGTAAAAATTAAATTGTGGGTTCATCCACCTCATTTGCATGAAATAAAATATATGTCATCCCAGTCCCTCACCCAAGAGGTCCTCCCTCAAATATTTGTTCAAACTAATGCACCTACACCAATTTTCTCTAAATCAACTATGGATTAATTCCAGGAGTCTTGGAAGTCATTATAACGTTCCATCACTCCAATTACATGATTATTGTGATACTAATTTGGATCCTTATCCTCTTTAATGTCTAAATGGACCCCTAATATCCCATTTATGATGTTTCAGCTCACCTACTGTACAGGGCCAACGTTCTGAAAAACTTCGGATTATATTTTTGGGTTAGGTTCCATGTTTCGAATATGTTCAGAGGTCAGCCCATGTTTTTTGTCCCCATTTTCAGTCTATCAGTATAGATACTATGTTTAGAACATGGTTAGTAGTGACCTTGTTCCTCCATTTAATTCTCCTCATGTTCCAAATTTCGGGCATCATGATTCACACTCTTTATTCTCTTTTGATCAGATTAACTCTAACGCCTCTGGAGTTATCACATCCATGCACTAGTGCAAATTTGGGGATGGAAAATTAGATTCTTTGAGAGCCCTATTAGAAAGCCACATTTTTTGTGAACTTGAACACTCTTGGAGGTCAGTTGACAGTAGCAGACCCCTAGTGTTCGATGGTTATCTGGCACTCTCATATAAAGTGAATAATTATGTTTTCATCCCAGGTTTCTCACATCGAGCATCAACCTTGTGAGTTTAGGTATTTTTCATTAGTTGTATCACAAATATGATTGAGGTTCAATAATTTAAACAAGAAGCAATGTATCCATACACATAGTAACTCCATGGGAGAGTTATATGTTCTGGATAAATTACCCCTATATATTTACTCTATCGATCATCTACGTTATCTCTACCAGCCATTATCATGTGGCCCCTAGGACTTGTTGCCTCTTCCCATGGTAGTTTTCCTAGTCATTATCCACTAGATAAACCTCACCAGCACTTGTATATGCTTAGAACCACTCATCCTAGAGATTAGCAATCTGAGTTTTTTCCTGCTTCATTTGGTTCTCAGCCTCTACAAGTTGAGCCCAAAAATTACTTATTTTTTCTGCTTGAGTTCTGAGGAAAGTAGTATTCTCAGTCGCTTGCTCCTCTAGATGTTGTATCTCTTCGGTGAATTCTTGAAATTTTCAAAATCCACCGGACTTCTCATAACACCAAAGATCTTCCAAATGTTTCATTCATCCCTCCATAATATTCTCGAAAAAGATGTCATGGGCATGTGCATAAATTTTATGATCATCCACCCCTCCGACACATAGTTTTCATAACCAATGGTGGAGAGAATCCATTTTTACACTATTTTAGGTTAAAGGGTTTGTTCAATGATGATTTGAATGCATCTACATGCCTTATACTAGATGATATAGTTTTATTTGGCTACCTTAGGGTCAAAATCGTCAATCTCCTCCGGATCAATAGGATTATATGCTAGGAAGGAAATAAAGAGCTCAATAGTAGTATCCTCTTATTGTATCCTCTATGAGGGGTTTTTCTCTATGTCATTAAGGAATCCATATTCACTTGATTCTTCTTTGGCAGCCTCACTTCTTCCAACTTCAAGTTCTGCCTCACCAGTGGAATCACTCATAGCAATGGATTCATTTTCATTTAGGACCACCAAGGCGAGATTGATTTGAATGAATGTATCCTCATGAATGGGTGTTTCCATTAGACGGGATCCCATAGATTCACCAGACCCATCCTCTCTCTAGGTTCACAGTCTTCTGAGTACTGCATTTAACAAAGCACCTCAGTCGATTATCCTAGCCAATGATAGGTTTGACTTTGTGAAATCAATGATTTACATGAGTTGATCATCGTTGGGTCAATCTCTTAGGTCACCAGGGGGACCTCCACCTCAAGAAAACCCTCACCAATTGTTATTTAAATGGTTGGAATCAGAACTCCTTCGGTTTTTTGAGTGGGAGAAGCATGAGATAGGTACACATTGATGCTAATTCTCCATGAATCCCAATTATGACCGAATAGTTCAAAATTTTCTCTTACATTGTAGATAGGAATTTCAATGATAATACTTCTCATATGTTCCTCTTTGGTAGGTGCCTCTATGGGAATACCAGGACATGGTCCCTCATAGACAATAGGAAAAACTTGTGATTCTAATCTTGCCACAACAACCTCCTTGGTCGTCTCACAACATACCTCAGCACTGGGTTCATGCCCTAGAGAATCCTTCCCTACACCTACCAGCACATTTTTACCCCTTAATGTAGGGAACTCTTGGTCACTGCTGAGTTTATCCATTATTTTACATGTTTTGGTAAGTGGAACTATGTTATGGAAGGGAAAACTCAGAGGAAGATGCATGTTGGGGCATACTAAGAGGTAATCAGCAAGTTATTCATTAAAAATGTGATCTTCCCGCTCTTTTGGGGACACCCTTGAGGATAATCTATTCCTCGGGTCCCATCTTGAGTATCTCTTTCTCCCTCTATTTTTTTTCTTCTTCTTCTTCTTCGCTATCATCTTTAGGTGGCATCTCTTTTCCATCCTACTCTGGGCCAAACATTACTTTCACCAGGGTGGTAGGTTCAATACTACCCCCTAAAACATGCATATATATACATGGTCATCATGTATGCATGACACTGATGAAATCTCACCTTTTCTTCCACCAAAATATGCATGAATTATGTAGTATGATATTGTCCCTATTCAGATACCACAACAGGTCTTCGGTGGATAAATATTGTTACAATGTTCTCCATTTAGTCCATTGGGTAGTGAAAACATCATCAATAGTGGGTGGAAAATTATACCTTATGTTTTTTCAAGTTCTTCTTTGGGTACCCTCAAGGATACTTTTGGGACCTCCACTCTTCAGGAGGTGGAGGTGTGGCTCCACCCTATGACATCCCCACTGCTATGGTTCTTTCTCGTATCACTCCTACTTCCAATCTGGCTATCACGAACCATCCCCCAGGGCTCGTTCCGTGACTACCCAAATCCCGCCTTCCATAGGCCAGGTGTTGGCGACTAGCCCCAGAATGAAATTTCCCAAAACTGGGAAGGCGTTGCCTCGAAACATGTACACACACAGATAGGGTACACTACACACATGTAAAACACAATGGAAGAAGAAAGGTGAAACCGGAACAATAAACCACCGTAGAGTGTAAAAGTAAGTACTAATGTAAAGTGGTAATAAAACAAGACTAGTTGAAATGGAAATACAAAAAATGGAAAACAGCTCTTGAGCTCATCTTCCAAGGATCCTACCTGAAGGGTAGGTATAGCTTGTCATTACGGCTATCCATGCCAACCGTTCACCTCCGTACACCTTAAAGTCCTGACTCTTCAAGACTCAGTCAAATCATCCTCTCGGCTTCTCAAGACACAATAAGGTGTGGCAGAAGCCCTTGGAAAGATGAGTATAACAATACCCAATAGGGACCCTGATACCCCGAAGGTCTCCCATAATTCCACAAAGTAAAAAACACAAATCATGATCTCAATAACAATGCACAAAGAAAAATATAGCTCACACCATCTATACAACTCAGAGATTAGGAAATAAGATGATTAGTCTTAAGATATATCATTTTATTTCGTTAGGATGTTTCCATAAATGAACCACGAAGGAGTTTTTTCATTTTTGATCCTTACAGGGTCGTATGTCGATGATCCAAGATGACCTTCACTAAGGATGGTCCTCGTCGGGTCAGTCACTCCTAATCAACACAGTGTCGCTTGAATGCTGATCCACACAGGGTTGATATGATGTTGATCTACACAGGGTCACGAGATTGTTTATCCGCACAAGGTCGTTGTGATGTTGATCCACAAAGGTTCACTATGATGCTGATCCACATAGGGTATCTAGAATGTTGGTACACATAGGGTCTCTATGGTGTTGATCCATACAGGGTCGCTAAGATTCTGATCCACATAAGGACGTTATTCAATTGACATACAACCACAAGATTCCCTACACTCGATGCACATGAGTTCTGTATAATATGCTTCTCAAGACATTGGTCATGCCTCCACTACCATGATGTTCCTAAAAGGATTAACCTAAAGGACTACCATTCCTTAAGGTTTCCAAAGCGATGATGGTGCATCAATCGGATGCCCAGTCTGTGAGTTATAAGGGTTTTTGTACTGAGGCCTAATTGGATTCAGGTTTAATCCCACTCAATTGTACTCTAACATTCTCCAAAACTCATGTGGAGTATCTCAAAAGGACCATGTTTTTTCAAGGATTCTAGTGTCGATGTTGGTTCATCAAACAGAAATTTGGTTTGTGAGTTACCGCCTTTTAAGCATATCTAGACTGGAAAGGGGTCCAGGTTTGGTCCGACCTGACCTGACCTAGTGCAACCTGGGTCCAGCCTGGCTCATCCCAAACCAGCTAGGCTAGCCCAAGTGGGATGGACCACAATGGTCCCGATCTGCTAGTTCGTGGGCTCATCCCATTGGTTAACAGACCAGCCCGGCCTGTCTAGGCTGGGCACGACCCGAGCGGGGGACTCTCCCCCTCCCAAAAGGAAAAAATTCCATTCGGTTTGCAACGGAAGTACCACATCGCGTCACCCCCTATCAGCAGGACCTGAGGTTGTGGGTCCCCTCTTCCACATCTCAAAGTTGCGGCCTACTTATATGGTGTGAGACGGCACACCGCCTTGCTACTAACATGGCCGACCATGAGCCAATCGCCCCCACTGTCCACCGTAGTGCCTACGGACACCACCTCTCCTCCACATTTGGTGAGAACCGGCCTCCACCATTTCCCACCACACAGGCGGGGCTTCCGTGGGCCACCATGTGAGATCTAGTGGTCTGTTTCCCTTCTGATTACTTCGACCGGATACTCGAGATGTCGTAGTTACTACGTGGATCCCAGATTCATGATTTTATCAAGTTGAAAATCCACCCCCAAAGAATGCAACAAAAACTGATGTGGTGGAGGGTCTAGGCCTTGTTCGTTTGGCATGTTCCCTCAGCATTAGAATCATATCACGTGGGTCGTAAAAAATTACATCATATAAATAATGATTAAACCCCATTAAAATATCCTACAACAACCACCCTCAATTTCATACGAATCGCAGATCAACTCATTTTGGTTATTCCTCATTCATCCTGATTTTCATGAACGATTAATTGAATCGAGAATTTTCTTATATTTAATATCAACCCCTACCTCTGATTTAAAGGATATGTCGCGGTTGTGGAAGAAGAATCAATGTTTGATGAAGTCATTAGCATTCATAATTTCTAGATTGATTCCTCCAATGTTGTCATCCAAGTCTTCATTCTTCATTGGGAGTGTTGATTGTTCTCACTTCATTAGAGTTCTCTCCCAAAAACACACCACGCTCTCTTTTTGCCCACTCTTTAAGATCCCAAGGGTTTTATTAATAGATTAATCCACATTTCAAATAATGGTTCATTAATTGGTGTAATTAATGAACCAAATTAATTAAATGAGGAGTGGATACATAATTGATGTGTAATCGAGCATTTAATTTCCCTTATTAAATGTCTGACAGCCTCTTTTTTTTAAAAATGACGTTTTTTTATTATTATTCAAAAAAGTCTGTAAAATAATCTTTTTCTATCGAACAACTGTGTTCAAAGTTAAGCCTCCCTTAAGTGAATATCGGCACTATGAGTCCAACAGTGCTCTCATATTTCAATTCTGAGCACCGGTTCAAAAAGATAAATTGTCACTCGCATATTTACTAAACATACCTTAAAATGTTGAAAAATTATTAACAGTCACCGTAGACCTGTGCTGGTTGAGGTAAGGCTCTTCCTAAGGTGAACATGCCCTCATGAGCTCAACGGTACTGTCATATTTCCAATCAAAGTTTCCATTTTGGAGTAATAGAAAATAACAATGAAATAATTGTTACATAATTATTTTATTTATGGCCAAAAACTAACTTCAACTGTTGTCCCGCACCGGCCAGTGTTAGGATCTACCTAAGGAATGCATACCCTTACGAGTTCATTGGTGTTCTCTTATTTTTAATCCGAGTCTCTGTTCATGAGTTATAAGTGTTTGAAAAATAAAATAATTTTATTTAATAATTTTATTGATGGTTATGCAATTTTTTATTTCTCTCACCAGGGGCATGCGCTGACTAAACATAAGTCACTCCAATGGTAAACCTACCATCCTGAACGCAACGGTGCCCTTGGATTTTTGATATGGAAACCCATTTTAGACTTATTCCACTTTTTTAGGGAAAAAACTCACACATGTTATTTAAAGTTTAAAATTTTTCGTCGGATCATTCTGAGCACTCAAGGCCTCAAAATCACATTTCGTCAAATTTCTCAGTCTCATAATAATTCTATATAATTAAAAACAAATAGAAAATTTTTGGTACATTACATTCACTCCACCTTAGTGCTTTACATCCCTGAAATCCAAAACAAATTCAAATCAAACAAATGAGGGTAATGAGCACAAATTTGAGCCTCCTAATCCCATGTTATCTCCTGGAGGTTCTCATGCTGCCACTAAACTTATAAAAGAGGGATCGACCATCCACGAAAGGATCAATCCTATCAATCCTCTATCTCCACCGTGAACTCCATAAAAGTAGCCACATCGTCAAATTCCAACTTTCAAAAGTCAATAACGTGCGATGGGTCATGAACACATCTTCTCATATAAGACACATGGAAACAATTATGCACCTAATGCATGTGTGGGGGAAGATCTAGGTGGTACTACACCTCACTAACTCATCTAAGAATCTGGAAACGTCTGATGAATCTAAGAGATATCTTGATCCCACGACCAATTCTCCACAATCCTTATCAGGGTGAGAGTCGTGGGAAGAAATGATCTCCCTCTTCGAACTCTAAGTGTCTCCATATATTATTGGCATAAAAATTCTTCAATATTTGTGCAGTCTTCATCTGCTTCTGGATGATCCACACCTTCTCAGTGATAGCCTGTACCAACTCTACATCCATGATGACTCCCAGGGGTCTATTCAGCATAGAGTTGGTTCATATTGTCGCATGTACAAGGTCTCAAAAGGAACCATGATGATGGTGGAGTGATAAATATTGTTATATGGAAACACCACCAGTGGAAGGTGGTCCTCCCAACTCCGACCAAAATCTAGGATGCAAGAACAAAGAAAGTCCTTGAGTTTTTTTATGGTCTTCTCCATCTGACCATATATCTGAGGATGAAAGGTGGTGCTCAAGTGTAGCTGAGTCCTGAACTCCTCTTCAATCCCTTCTAATAGATGGATGTAAAACATGCATCATGATATAAGATGATAGCTGATGGTACCCCCATGAAGTTGTACAATTTCGTGTACGTAGAGTCTTCCAAATATCTCTAATGATCCATGATCTTTGATGGGTAGGAAGTGGACCGACTTGGTGAGTCAGTCAACGATCACCCAGATGGAATCATGAAACTTTGACATACATGGTAGCCCTATCACATAGACCATGGATGTACCATCCCACTTCCATTTCGGCACCTCAAGTGGCAGAGCTAAGCCCACTGGTACCTAATGCTTAGCATTCACTTGTTGAAAAGTGAGGCATCGTGATATGAACTCCATCACTGCTCTCTTTATCCATGGCCACCAGTACTAATACTGGAGGTCCTAGTATATATTCTCTACTTGAGTATGTACCTCCAAAGGGGATGTGTGTAAATACCTCAACACCACCTCTCTTATCATCAATGGTACCATGGTGCATCCTCTGAAGAGGTTGATGTTCTCCCCAGCTTCAAAAAATCTTTCAGATACATTCTTGAGGATATCTAAACACGTCGGGCCTCTCAATAAATTTCCCGATGCTTATCCTCCCAAAATCATTGAAATAGTGGTGGGTGATAGTCATAAATTAGAGGTAGGTTTCTCCATCTCTATCCATGAAGGATATCTGCAATGCGGCTAGCTGCTCTGTCACCTCACTCCGAAACTGTAGTCCCGACCTATTACTGAGTGAGTTTGCTACTACATTCTCTTTTCCAAGAGTGTAGACTATCTCAAAGCCATAGTCCTAGATGAACTCTAACCATTGTTGTTGTCTCAACTGCTGAAAAAACTACAGGCACCATTCCATCCATGCAAAAGGCTACCCCTTTTTAACTGATGGATGTTCCCATCAATCCTTTGGTAGTGGGTACTCATTCTCCTTGTCCACTCGGTTAAATTTTCAGTAATCCACACATAACCTAAAACACTGGGTCTCACTAAGAACTTCCTATGTAAGTCTCCCAACTAAACTCTCAGCTTCTGAAGCTCCGTGGGATCCATCCAATATGCAGTTGTAGATATCGGTGTCGTCCCTCGGTACAATCCAATGAAGAAGTCCCTCTCCATATTGGGAGATAATCCTGGAAACATATTTAGAAAGTACATTCTTGCACTCTACCACTACTGTTGGGAACTGAAAACTGAAAACTCTTACTACAAGGAGGGTAAGGTTGGATAAGTCTAGAGTGATCGGTTGCACCTTCCTATGCATGAGTTAACCATGTGCTTCTTAGGTTTCATTTTTCATAGACCAAAGAAAACCCTCTACCAATGTTGTAGATATACCACATCCTTTTCTCCTGAAATAGTCAATTTGAGAATGAACTATGGATTAATAGTTCATACCCAAACTAATGATGTAAGGCCTAGATGCTGCCACCAAGAGGTTCCAAAAAAAATCTTGCCTCAAGGGTCAGATCACACCATCAGCATAAGTGTGATTACCGTGTATAATTTTATGGGTGTCTCCAAAAATAAGGTTCATGTCAATAGTTTAACCAGAAACTCTAGGTCTTGAACAAGATTGGTGACAATAAGGAATGATTAGTACCAATGTCTATTAATTATGGTAGCTAGTAGTAGACATAGACTATAGCTTGAATAATTCATGGATCTATTGGGTCACACTCCTTGACCACTTACAGCTACTCCCTTACCCTTTCATATATCTCCTTGAGCCTGGTGGGAATAACGTAGTGATGCATGCCTGACACGGGGCATGGACAAAAGAAATTATATTTTTTTCCTAGTGCAGCATAGTGGCTGACCAGGGTCGTCTCTCTTGAGGAGCCTTTCAGTTTAGTTCACTTACATTATTCTAATTATCATAAAATATCCCTTTTTGTGGTTTTGATTTTAAATGAATGCGATGAAAATATTTTTTGGGTTTTTGATTTAAAAATATAAACAATCATGCAATGCAAACAGAATGAGTTAATAAGAAAGAACATGGTTTTGGGGTTTAGTCTTGGAATCAATCATTATTATCTTTTATATGTTGATTTAAGTATGATAATACAAACATGATATCTCATGTTTGACTCACTACTCTTTTCTGGAATATAAATAGTTTTAGTTTCATTTCATTGGGGGTTGTCACCCAATCGGGGACATTCGCCTTACCAATGCATGATACTCAAATCTACCACAAGCAATAAAACAGACATTAAAGAAAATTCATGAATATTTTGACCTCCCCCCATTCCAAGTCTCGAGTTAGCTTCTAATTTTCGAGAGTATGAGATTACATGGTGGACTGGTTGTAGTAACATAGAGAGATGGAGAGAGAGAGAGATAAAATGAAAAGAAGAAAAGTGGATGGAGAAACACAAATGGATGGATAAATAAAACTAAAAATAAAATAAATTACAATTCTAAATGAAACTAAACAAAAACTAAAACAAAAATAAAAATAAAAGAAGAAATGAGGGGGAAGAAAGGAGCAGCAGTGGTCCATGCCCCGGTGGGGTCCTCCTTGGCTTTGGGTGTCAAGCTGATGGTTTTGGAAGGAGGATAGGGACTCCTTTTATAGGTAGATTTCCGTCCCCCGAATGTTTTACATTGTTGGCCCCTTAAATGGATGATTCACGCATCTACCCCTTCATCAATATTGTTCCAATAGGGGTTGGTCATTCACCCAACATATTCCAGCGCATTCGGACCCTGGATGAAGGAGTTATGAATTTTGAATTGAAGGCTTCTGTTTCTGGATGAAGCTTCTATGAAGGTTCCTCCAAAATTATGTCATTCAATGGCCAGATTAATTAATTTAAAACTCGAAAAAATTTGGTGTAGATCCGTACCTATCTGTCGTCGTTCTATCCCAGGTGGAATCACATCTTTTGGATATGTTTAGGCCGAGTTTGGGTTCCATTACAGTGGTGTGTTCCACGCTGCCTTCCTGGAAAAATGTCAAACGTCAATAAATTTTTAAGACCACTAGATGGCCAAATCAGCTCATGGTCCAGAATAAAATTATGAAGGAAATAAAATCATGATAATAAAAATATTATATTCACTGAATTTTAAATTTTTGTTATTAAATGAAAAAATACCCTTGTGTTAAAAACCATTCCAAAAATCCAGAATTATGCACTTTTCACAATTTTGCTAATTTTCATTCAAAAACTCATATTACCCATTATTTTAATAAAACAATGAAATACATGGGTTTTATCATCTAAAAACATTAAAAAATACTCATTATTTGATAAAAAAATATGCACGTAAATTTGCTCTGTCACATAGGGGTGGTGTCTGTAACATGTTAAAATCTATACCACTTCAGGCTGCTTTCCTAGTTCCTCTTCCTCGTATGTTTCCCTACAGATTCATGTGTCCCTATAACATCAAATTCCCAAAACATTTTACACACCAATATCTCTAAGACTGGCGTCAATTTCCTGCTTTCCCACTAATAACATTCATTGGTTGTATCTGCTTAGCCAAAGAACATTTGACCACAAAGGTTCTCTCTAGCACCCTAACATTAGTAGGAATGAACAGAGGAATAGTGTCAACTTGGATGTCTCTAAAATAATCTATCTAAGAGGTTCGAGTTCTGAAGCATTGTTCATATCATATTCATCAAGTACCTAGAAAGGTCAGTACACCTTAACGAATACTTAGATACCAACATTTTGTCTTTTCAAAACTATAGAAGCTCTTGTGATCACAAACCCCTTATATTTTGAAGGAAGGAGACCCACTTCTTGGAGGAAGGTTCTCAAGCTTTGCCCACCGAAAAAGTCACCTCATCCTGAGATAAGGGTAATCTAAACCCTTCTACTTCCCTTCTAAGCCACATAAAATTCTCACTACCAGGACAACCATCTGATCTAATGGTGCTCTAGCTAGATGGAAACTCGGTCACCACCTCAAACCAGTCCTTAGCCGCCTGTGAGTCGGGCTCGTCTTGGAACCTTATGGGTATCTATCATGGAAACATGTGAAAGGCACTGAGCCTATATGATTCTTCTACCGGTAGCACTGGTTGTAAATGTTGACCAATGAGAAGTTGTATCACTGGGACACCGCCCAAAGATACCATCTTGGGCAACAGTCCTTGTATTGAAGCCTCATCACACTATGGACCGTCCTCATGGTCATTCATTGGTATCCTGATTGGATGTCTCTGTGAAGGCATCATGAAAGAAAATCAAGATAAACCATGGTCAATAAATTATACCTGGTTATTTGAATCGAAATAAATAATAAGAAAAACATTTCAAAAACACATGCAATTAGTGTTTTCATGTACCAAGTTGGAAAACAGAATTCAGGGTCCTATTGTATGGATACGTCAGCCACTGCACCAACACTAGACTCTCTAGACTGAAATATGAACTCAATACACTTAACACTATAGGTCCATGAAAAACATAGACTCTTAGTACTTCTGGTAGAACTAAATCCTTTCATACCACTTTGTCATGACTCGGTCCCTTAGGGCCCAAGCCTTGACTACCCCAAGTCATCCTTCCATAGGTCAGGGGTTGGAGACTAGAACTGAAAAGGAATTTCCCTAAAATGGGAATGAATTTCCACAAAACCGATACACACATAGATAGGTTACACTGTACACAAGTAAAACAGAATGGAAGAAGAAAGGTGCAACCACCACTAAAAACCTCCACAGAGTGTAAAAGTATTTACTAAAGTAAATAGGATAGAATACAAGCCCAGCTGAAATGGAAATATTGAAAAAGGGAAAACAACTCCTGAGGTCTTCCACAATCGATCTTACCTGAAGGATAGCTATAGATCATCACTGCGACTCTCCATTCCAACCAGTCACCTTTGTACACCGTCAATTCCTAGCTCCTCGAGACTCACTCAAAGCTGCTTGTTAGTGGCATAATACCCAACAAGTTGTAGGCAAAGCCAGTGTAGGGGTGAGTATAACAATACCCAGTATAGACCCAAATACCCCCAAAGGTCTCCCAAAATTCCACAGAGGAAAAACCACAAAGAATGATCTCAATTACAAAGCACAAAGAAAAAGATAGCTCACACTAGGTATACAACCCAGAGATCATGATTAAATATTATTATTCTTATGATATATCATTTTATTCTATTAAGAAGTTTCCACAACTGAACCTCGAAGGAGTTGTTCCATTTTCGATCCACACAAGGTCATATTTCACTGATCCATGATGTGCTTCTCTATGGTTGGTCCTTGTCTGTTCGTGCACTGCTGATCAACATAGGGTATTTAGAATATTGATCCATATATAGTCTCTATGATGTTGATCCACACAGGGTTTCTAGAATGACGATCTACATAGGGTCACTATGATACTGATCCAAATTGCGTCGTTATGATGTTGATCTACATAGGGTCTCTAGAATATTTATCCACACAGTGTCTCTATGATTTTTACCCACATAGGGTCGTCATGATGCCAATCCACACAGGGTCTCTATTCAATTGACAGACAACCATAGGATTCCCCGCACTCAGTGCGCTTGAGTCCCCTAGAATCTTCTCCTAAAGATATTACTCATGCCTCTACTACCAATAAGTTCCACAAAATAGTAACCCATTGGGCTACCATATCATAAGGGTTCCAACATGACAGACGACATGTCAATCGGACGCCCGACCTACGAGTTATAAGCATTTTAGTACCGAGGGCCTTGTTGGATTCAGGTTCGATCCACCCTGGCCATACTCCAACTTTCTCCAATACTTGGGCAGATTATCTCAAAAGGATTTCCATTTTTCAAGGAATCCATATCTGTAGACAATTCATCTAACAGACGTTTGGTTTGTGAGTTACGACACTTTAAGTGTATCTAGGCCATAAAGGGGCTTGGATCCTATTTGAACCAGTCGGACCAACCCGAACCGCCCCGACCTAGGCTGAACTGACCTGGTCTAGGACTGGCCCGAAATGGTTGGGTCGTAGTGGAATCATCTTGATGGGTCGCGGTCTTGGATCGTTAAGCCCCGGATCAGCCCGGCCCACCTTGGCTGGGCGCGGCCCGAGCGGGGGTCATTCCCCTACTGAACAACCTAAAGTCCTTTTGGATTGTAATGGTGGTGCCATGTGGCACCAGCCCCTATCAATGGGACCCGTGGGGCACAGGTCCCCTCCACCACGGCTCGAAGCTGCGGCGTGTGATGTTGTGCCGCCCTGCTACCAATGCAGCCTGCCAAGGGCTGGCCAAACCCGCTATCCACAGCGGTGCCTACGGGTGCTGCCTCTCCCCTGTGGCCATCACTGCCCACCGGTTTCAGTCACCGATTTCTGGCACCGTTGTTCTGGTAGGGCTTTCGTGGTCCACTATTGAGCTCCAATGGTTCATTTTCCCTTCTGATTGCACCTACTAGCCTCCCAGGATGTTATCATCACTATGTGGCTCCTGGATTTATGATTCCATCAACTAGAAAATCCCCCCCCCCACTAAGAATTAGACAATAACCAAAGAAGTAGTGGGTCCAGGCCTTGTTCGTTTGGGCCTCACCCTCCGTGTGAATATCATATCAATTTGGTAGTAAACAAATACTTCACATAGTTAATGATTCAAAGCAGTTCAAATCTCCCGCAACAACCACCTGCAATTTCATATGAATCATGGATCAACTCATTTTGGTTGATCCGAGATTGTCATACATTTCATGAACAATGAATCTTATCGATAATTTACATGAATTTAATAACAACCCCTACCACAGATTCAGAGGAGATGTGGCGGTTGTGGAAGAAGAATCAAGTTTTCATGAAGCTGTCAGCATTAGTCGTTTTTTTATGGATCCCTCAAATTTTGTCATCCAAGCCTCCATTATAAGTTGGGAGGGTTGAACGTTGGCACTTCATCAGATTTCTCTCACAAAAACACACCATGCTCTCCCTTTCCCCACATTTTAAGATCCCAATTGTAGTATTAAGAGATTAATTCTCTTTTCAAATAATGGTTTATTAATTGGTTTAATTAATAAACCTCATTAATTAAATGAGGAGTGGTTACAATATTGATTTGTAACCAAGAATTTAATTTCCCTTATTAAAAGTACATGAAAATAAATGTTCCCTGCCACCATTACTCAAGAGGTGGTAGAAAAATAACATAACATGTTTATGTTATTTTAAAATTATTCAAAAAGGTCATAAAACGATATTTTTCTCTCAACCTACTACGATCGAAGTTAAGCATCCCTTATGTAAATCCTAGTGCTGAAATTCTAATGGTGCCCTTGTATTTCAATTCTAAGAACCACTTGAAAAGATATAAATTATCGCTCACACATTTACTGAGCATACCTTAAAAAAGTTCACAAATTATTAACAGTCACCCTCGACCCATGTCGGTCAAGGTTGGGCTCTGCATAAATGGAACACTCCCTTACAAGATCAAATTTACTCTCATATTTCCAATCCGAGTTTCCGTTTAGGTGTTATAGAATTTAACAATAAAATAATTGTTACTTTATTATTTTATTTATGACGAAAAACTAACTTCCATTGTTAGCCCACGCCGGCCAATTTTATGATATAGCTAAGGAAATCATACCCTATCAAGTTCAACGGTGGTCTTGGATTTTTGATATAAGTCTTCGTTCGTGAGTTATAATCATTTGAAAAATAAAATAATTTTATTGAATTATTTTATTTACAGTTATGGCATTTTTTGGGTTTTCTCACTGGAGGCCTGCGCTGACTAAACATAAGTCACGCCTAGTGTAAACCCGCCATCCTGAACGTAACAATTCCCTCAAATTTCTGATCCGAGAACCCGTTTAAAAATTATTACACTTTTTGAGAAAACCACTCACGTTCCCTATTTAATGTTTAACATTTTTCGTTGGATCATTTCGAGCACTTCTGGCCTTATAATCATGTGCCAAAAAAATTCACAGTCTCATAATAATTCTATATATTTAAAAAATATATTCATAATTTCTGGGGCATTACACTTTCCTCTTGTTTTGCCTTTGGGGTGGAAGTATGTCTGCCTTCCTACTGCTCTAGCCCCATGCTCGTTGCTTCAATTTTTGAATGAATCGTCACATGATCACATACGGATATGCCGTCACCCAACTATTGGAAAGTTCCATTGATATTATGGCATTGAAATCCATAAGAGGTAGCATTATTGTTTTTCCAAATCTAGTAGTCATCAACATGCACCATAGCTGGAAAAGGATACAAGGGTGTCGATATTCACAAATGATTATATACACTTTCTTCATTACCTGCTAAAGGAATTTGAACTGCTGGGTGAAGAGGGACAACATGTATTGTTCGCAAAGGATATTAACTTTGATTTAAGCCACCAGAACAATGCTCTGGAAGCCCTGTAAGTACTCTCTATTCTCCCATTAACCCTGCATGTTATCCACCACATGGACAAATAGAATAAAGAAACAGTGAAAGATTAAATTTGAATAGTTTTAGATATATAGAATGATTGAATTATTCTGAAAGGAAAGTTTCCAAACACCAACAATGCTGATAAAGATTTTTTGTAGGCTGATAACTGTAGGACATATGGAATTTGGAAAATACTACCTTCCAAGATGAGATCTAATACAACTGTAGATGATCTGGAATAGTTCATAGATTCTCCTAGGCATGCATCTATTTGAGATGCATTCCAAAATACAATAAATACATTCCAAGATAGGAACTCCTAGGTTGACCATGTTGCGAGCATCCATGATCTCCTCCATCACCAAGTTCCTCGAGTTGACCCCCATTCTTGTGTTCTTCACTAGAAACAGCCACCCACTCGGGAAGGTAGTGAGAAAGGTAGAATATCAAACCAATGGGTCCCACCTCTCATCTATGTTTTACACCCACATTTAATATTGTATTTCCTCTAGGATTAGCCAATACAATCCCTTGTTTCCCCTCTGTGATGCATTCAGACACTACATCCCTTAGCCCGACATCCTCACCTTCTCAACCTTAATAAATAATATGTCGAACCACACTATGAATTGGATTTTCTTCTAGATGTACATGATCTTCATCTTCTCTTTATCTGCCTCCAAAATATATCTCATTAAGGATGGGGTATTCCCATAATCCCCCCAGCTATTCTTCAGAGTGAGGAATTTATTATATTGGAAACCCACCAAGGGAATGCCTTCAATGAAATGAATTTCCCATAACATGATGTCAACCTCTCCATGATAGAGGTGGAATGTGTTTGTGTCAAGAGAATATCAGCAGAGCAGCTCTGGAACCATCTCTTGTTGATAGTAGATATGGAACTATAGCATCCATATGGCCTCACACATTCTGATGTTGCATAGCACTTCTCCAAACTCCTCTCATTTGTTGAGTAATCAGTACACCAATGACAATTTGCTTGTGAATTTTCCCCCAAAACACAAGTCCCTATCTTTTTTTTCATCCCACAATTTCATCACCCATAATTCTTTGGAATTTTTAGTCATGTTGTGTGGGTTACTCCTCTACTTCTAGTTCATCTCCTCAGATCATCATAGAATTTTTATTAAACATGTAGATAGCCATTTCCTGATGCTCTCTTAAGATGTGTCAATAAATGTTGATTTTTTATCACTAAATATTATCTTCCACACATGAACCATGATCATGTAGTATCAGTTTAAAATCCTTGGATGGATATTTAATCTCTTATACTAAAATTCCATAGTGGGATGTTCTCACTCGAGATATAAACATTTTACGGCTGTGCCAGTAGGATTAAAATCATATGATTATCTAATTTTACCCTCCTTGAATGAAGGATTTGGGGATAATAGATCATCCATTCTATTCAAAAGTCATTTTCAGCCTCTATCTCATCATCATTTTTTTGATCTAACTCATGGGTTGGTTAGCAAATCCAAGGGATGAAGCATATAAAACTAAATAACCTACATGAAAAATGCATCTTTGCAGGCAAGATCATCCGGCGGTCACGCAGAAGGGTGAGAAATAAAAAATATGGAGAATCATGGAAGAATGTGGTGGGTGCACATATGGTATTTACCGAGTTTCATTTTTCAACATGGGAAGCAGAGACTTGCATGCATGGGGGAAAATTTTCCTATCATACAGAAAGTCAAGGTATTGTGTATATCCCCCCTCCCACATTTTTATTGGCATTTATTCGGGCCTCCATTCACGAAAAAGGACACTTCCACACCAAAGGCCATTTTATTTTACACCACTACAATTTCACCCACTCTCATCAATTTTTCACTTGAATCATGACCTTCTATTCCCCTTTCAGCTCAGATTCCGTGGGGGGATTTGTTGGCAATAAATTCTATACAGAGTCATAGATAACCATATTTGGGTAAACGATAGACACCCTTAAACTCAACCAAAAATTTTGAGAAGCCAATAGAAGAAACATAGAATATCCAAGGTGTTCATGCATGATCATAATCAACACGCAGGTCTCTTACCTGATAAATGTGATGTCAAAATGAACATTTGTGTGCCCTACCACCATAGTTCAAAGGACCATCTAAGTGCAAGACCATTTCCATGCCCAAAAATCTTGTGCACCACCACTAACTCATTTATCTATATATTGATGTGACCCCCCCCCCCATTCTTCAGGGTTATTCTTCAGATGTCAAATCACCACTCGGTTTCATGTAAGACACCTCTTCTGTGACATCCCATAATCCATGGGACACTCTAGCTACTGTATTTTGCATGATGGGTTCCTTGAGGGTGCAGTTTCATGTGTTCCCACTATGTTTTAACCCTCATTCTCTTATTTTGGGTCTAAGGTATGTGTGCGTAAAAGACTCCTCTTGCACCGACCTCCTTCCTTGTGAAAACCCATTCTTACGGTCAACTCTCCAATCTTTCATGCACCCCCTCCTTGATTATCTAAGGGTTTACTTTAATCTAAATCTATATGTTTGATCCCATATGGCATTCAATACTTATATATTATGTTTACTCCTCTATGTATCTATCTAGCCTTACGTGTAGAGATTTATTGGTCCCTCACAAGGTGTATCTCATTGCGTTTACATACATCTTTATTTTCAACATAGGTATGCTAATAAATTTTTCATTTTAGTATAGTAGCACTAATGTGCAACTCGTGAGTCACCAGTCCTCTACACCGTCACCTTCTTGAATTTTTAACACCTTCCCTTCCCTAAGGGTCATTGAGTGATAGTTATGTAAGCCCAAGGGGTGAGGAATGAGTCCCCACAACTGAGTTTCATGGCGTAAAACTACCTAGTTCCATCGTCCTTGGTGCATGACATTAAACTGTAGCCCTACCTTGTAGAGTAGGTGAAGGATACTCAATGAATGAGTGATAGGGTATGGTCATGAATTAATACCCAAGACTTTCTTACATGAGGCTATACCTTTATTCTTCCTCGATCCCCTCAGTCATTGGGCTTAGAGAATAGATGATCACTAAATCCCTGTCTTCTCCCTCCCTTTATGTTATTTCTCCATGTGTGGCTCGGGAAGTTTCCATGCATAATCCTAAGCGTACCCTTGATAAAATACTATGTGTATAACTTCCATTGAGTGTGATCTTCCCCACATGGAATGAGATCCTCCTCACATAGAATGAAGTCCTCCTTAAGTAGAATCCATGTGTAATCCCCCCACCATATCTCATAAGGTCCATTGCTTCTTCTTGTTTCTCACACCAAGCAAGACTCATGTGGTCTTAGAGGTTAGTAGTGACTATCACATCCATCCAAACCCCAAACGGGCATCCCTCATAGAGTACGCCTCAGTATTCATCTTTTGAATATTATTTCCTATACATAATCCCCATCATGACCCATCCATTGGGAATCTTCCATTTGTATCCCTAACCATATTCTCTACTGTTGTTGGGATACCATTTTATGTGTAATCCCTAATCCACCTTCTAGAACTACATATGATTTCATTCAAAAATAACCAATATACGTAGGAAAACTCTCGGAGGTCCAATCCCAAAACCCCCAAAAATTCATCCACTACATTCAAACCACCAATAATCCATCCTGATTTTTACCCAAGCCAACACGTCTCGGTGAAATCATTACACCCATTAAATTTGTTCCTATACATAATCCTCATATGTATCATTACTTATCTTAGAATCACTTAGGAAAATCCCATGAATATTCCCCAACAAAATCCAACACAATCCAACCAAAAGAAATCTTAATGTGAAGGGTAGATCCCTTGTGTAATCCACACTCTATTCATCGAACTATGTGGGTTATGATCCATGTCCTCTAAACAGGCCACATATGAAATGTACATGGGGTTCAATCCTAACTAATGGTAAATCATGGTGCCTCTCTCTGAGAGACATATCCCTTAATGGTGTGACATCTTCCCTTTATGGGGAACAACACATCAGGTTCACTCCCATTGGTCATTTTACCCATACAACGGTAAACCTCCTAGGAACATACCCCTTCATGATGTGACATATTCTCTTTATGGGACACACCACCCAAGGTCTGCTCTCATTGGGTGTTCTGGCCTATACATCCAGTAAACCTTCTAGGTCATCCCCCATAGGGATGTACCCCTTTGACCCTCCTTAATCAAGAATCCTGATCATCCTAACATCGTCTCAGAAAGATGCTAACCTCATGACCAGTCACACTACTCACTCATGTTAAACACGGGATAATTAAGGAAAAATTGGAAGACATGAATTTGAAATAACATACCCAGCGATAAAAATAGGGATTCATTTGGTTCCTTGCCTGATATTTCTGTATGAGATGCCCTCTAATGAGGAGGAATACAGGTGATCAATGTTCTAGTTTCCATATATTCTAGTGGTTCCCGACCTAACTAATCCCCTAACTAAAGGTTTTTTTCCTTCCAAAACCCCTTTGAATGTCCATATAGAATCTATATAATTAACTAGAATCCAAAAATAGATGGCACCAGGAATGAGTTTCATAAACCAAATTGTAATCTATGAGAGATATCCAAACTAAGAGACAAATTCCAAGGAGAAATCCATGGAAGGAGGACCAAAAACCCACTATCCCATTTATATCAAGGAGTGTAAATTGCTGAGAAAGTGATGAATGTATCCCACCTTTGGAAATTGGGAATGAGGGGTACAATTCCACATAAAGATACAATAAAATGTGAAGTGGTGTGGGCCAATGAAATCATCATAAATAGTCTCATTGCAGTTATTATTTGTGGATGGAGAAGGAGAATCTCACCTCTACATGATAGTTGTTACCCCTCTACTTTTACAATGGGTCTAGGAGGCATATCTTGGGGATGTTGACTCTAAGACCTTAAATACATAGATATCCATAGGGAATTATTCTGATTTATTTTCTATAGGTTTGGAGAATGTAGTTCTTTTAAAAGGATGCACAACGTACCAGGGACATTGTGGGAGGAGGTTCTGATATATTTCCTTATTTCTAATTGAGTGGTATATACATGTGTGGAAAAGATGTAACAAGACCTTAGACATCAGTTTTTGTGGCTAGGGATTTAGAGAGGAGTTATAGATTTTGCCTCTCAATGATTTAATTGCTAGAAAATGAATACTAAACACCATGTTCCATTGGGTTTAACTCAACCCATGAGGTGACATAATTAATGTTGGATAATATATTCATGGACATCATTATGGTCTTACCACATATTTCCCGGGGACACAATTCCATCTGGGTTATCATAGATCAACTCACCAACTCATACAACTTCTCAACTATTTTAGAGAAGAATTATATTCAGTGATTAGGAATCCTCTATGTTAACGAGGTAATAAAGATCCATGGAGTTCCATCAACGATCATTTCATAATTTTATGCTCACTTCACATCCTAATTTTGGAAGGGCTTCCAATGTGCATTTAGGAATCAGTTATGCTAAAGAATAGTGTTTTACCCCTAAACTGATGGCCAAACTAAGCAGACCATTTAGCTTCCAGAGGAAATATTGTCATCTTTCATGTTAGAAATTCACCGTAATTGAGAGGATCACCTACCACTGGTGGAGTTCACATACAACAATATCTATTATTCAACAATCCATATGGCATAATTTGAGGCTTTTATGGGTGACCATTTTCGTCACCACATTGCTAGAATGAACATGAAGAGTCAGCACTCATGGGTCAAGAGTAGTTGTGAGTGACTACTAAGAAGGTTAAGATCATCTATTAGTAGTTAATAAAGTCTAAACAATGTTATCATAAGTCTTATACGGATAGAAGACAGATGCCTCTGTAGTTTTATTAAGGACATCATGTGTTCCTACAAGTTTCAACTCAACATGGATTATGGTGATTTGGATTGCACGAAAAGATATATCTGAGGTTCATCAACACTTTTTATATGCAGTGTAGAGATGAAAAGGTGGTGTACCTCTTAGATCTACCTATATAGTTATACCGAGTACACGACATCTTCCACATGTCACAGTTGAGAAGGTACATGCATGAACCATCTCACATTATCGACTGAGGTGAGCTGGAAATCTAGGATGGGGATACCTTTGATGATTACCTGGTAGATATCTGGGACCAGTATAAGAATATCCTCTATGGGTGATGGGTTTCATTAGTGTGTGTCCCATGGCATCACCAGAATCTTCGGGAGAGCACATGAGAGTGGGAGGCTCAGATTAATTCTCATTACCCACGTCTTTTTATGTAGCCCATGTTTTGGAATTTTAGGGATGTAAAGCCTCAAGGTGGAGATAATTTAATGTCTCATACATTCAATGTATTATTATTGGATATTATATGTATTATTTTCAAGATTATGCGCTAAGATGAAATGAAATTCTGAAGGCTGGTGTGCCAAAAATAAATTTTTTAAATATATTAAATGGAATGAACACATGATTTTCATAAAAAAGTGGAATAACATATAAATGGGTTCCCTTGACAATGGGGTGTTAGCCGAGTGGTACCTACTAGTTGTACCCCTCTCTCTCTATGGGAACCGGCCTAGGGTCAAGTCTTACCAGACTCGAACACTGTGCATATTATGCACCGGGAGATTCAAAGCCATTTGCCTATCCGGGGAGCGTGCGGTGCACTCTGGCCATGGAGGGGCCCCCTAGTAGGAGGCGAGCATTACCCTTTAAACGTTTTCCCATGGGGTGTTAGCCTAGTGGTACATGCTGGTTGTACCCCTCACTCTCTGTGGGAACTGGCCCAGGCTCGAGTCCTGCCAGACTCGGACACTGTGCATATTATGCACCAAGCGATTCAACGCCATTTGCCTAGCGAGGGAACGTGTGGCACACTCTGGGATTGGAGGGGCCCCCTAGTTGGATGAGAGCGTTACCCTATAAATGTTTTTTAGTTGGGGTTTGGCTTAGTGGTAAGCACTCATTTAATTCTATATGAAAAAATGGGTGTTTAAAAACCATTGGGGCAGGTACTGTAGTAGACTATAGTAGTGGAAACACTTTATCAACGATGGACACTATAGCAGTGGTAGATCACTATTGCGGCGGAAAGTAACTGTAGAAGCGGCGAGTACTGTGCGAGACTATAGTCGTGCAGGTACTGTAGCAGTAATATTCACAAAGTGGGACTTGGGCCAAAAAAAATGGGCTTGCGGGCCATGTAATGGGCTAAATGCCCACTGGGCCTTCGGGCTATGTAACGGGTCTCCCTCTACCCAGTTAAAGTGGTATTTACTTTGAATTAATAAAAAATGAGGCTTTGGTGCCAACCAATTAAAAAAAATTAAATGGGTTCCCAGATTAAAAGTATGATGGTATCGTTGAATTAAAAATAGGGGTTTTCCTCTAGGAGAAACTAATCCTTGTTCGGCGTGAGTCGTTTGAGGAAAATTCATCACCATGGTGGAAATGAATAAAATAATTAAATAAATAAATTTTATTTCTAATTATTGATGAAAAATTTAGTATGTATTGATATAGTCTATTACAGATAAATTCCATCTTTATTCGTATAACCCTAGAGTCATTAGAGAACCCTTGGAGAGAGCGTTGGAGAATCTCTTAGGGGAACAATACCCGGATTCTAGATCAACGATCAATGCACAAAAAATGATGGATCTCTATAATGATCTCAATGTAACCCCATTATTCATTTGTAATCAATATAATTCAAGTTAGGGACGTTTTTTATGTGCATTTCCTCCCATTTATAAATTTCTATGACAAATGTGAATCAATTAATGAACGGATTGATTCACGGATCGGTCGTCTTACAAGATGTGTTAGATTAATTGGGTTTTGGGGAATTTCATCATGATTAAATTATCAATTCATTGATTTTTTTCTAATGGAAAGGAATCAATATCGACATAAACATCAATTGAGGTTAATTCCTCTCTCTTTTTATTATGATTATCTCCCACGGTTCTTCGATCATCATGGGCAGTCTTCATTCAACCCATGATTTGAAAAATCCTGATAAATCAATCACTGGGAACCTATTTCATGGAACAATGGTCTAATTTTTTAGATCAAGGATTAGAATGACATGATGGTGGTGTTCTGATGGAAGTGATGATGAATCAGATGATGGTGTATAAATGATTTCATGTTCTTCAGTGTTCTTTGTTGCGCAACAAAGAACAACTTTCCGATCCATTTACTGAATTTATTGAGCGATAGATTACATTATTAAACAATGGAAAGGTCTAGAAGAGATGGGATATTTGATTATTCTGAAAGGTAGTTTCTAGATCAGTGGTCAGAGTATCTAGCGTAGCCATGTACAATAGATTGGAATTTTGTGAAAGTTTTCATTGTAATTCATTCTTCATCACCACTTTACATAGAAAACTATAAATATAGAAATAATGAATATATATTATATATATTAAATAATAATAAATATAGTAAGGTTAATTATTTTTATCTTTATATCATTTCATCCATTAAAAAATTAAAATAATGCTCATGCATACATAAGACTTACTTTCTACAGGAATAGTGTAATTCTTTTTTTAATCTATATCATTATGTATTACCCTAAATATAAATTCATTTAATATATATAATATTTAAACTATAAATAATTTTTATGGATAATGGAACTATGAAATAATTATAAGGACTAGATCTACTAAATTACTACATTCATGAAAGATAAAGCAGTTACCCCTTGAAACATTGATTTTAACGATGAATTGATAATAAACATGTGACAAAATGATATAATTAAATCATATGTGGTATGATATATATATATATATATGATTATTTATCTTGAAATGATTTATAATAAATCAATATTTAATATAGAGGAGTTTTAA
Source organism: Viscum album (assembly GCA_963277665.1). NCBI lineage: Eukaryota > Viridiplantae > Streptophyta > Magnoliopsida > Santalales > Viscaceae > Viscum > Viscum album. Next base: position 710,377,960 of record OY728163.1, read on the forward strand.
ACATGTATGAAGGAAGTTGGATCTGAGGTTGGGGTTTTTCATCTCACTTTTATATTTCTGAGACATGTGTCATATTCAACACTTATTTATTTTTTGTAATGTATATAATGTAATGTTGATATATTAGATCATCAATCTATTTTTCTTCATGGTATATAATGTTTCATTTGATTTTATTTCTTTCATGGGGTCTATGATTCAAAAGAAAAACAAGTGGTATGGATTTATTTTATAATCTCATCATTATTTGGGATTGTTTATGATTAACTCTCCACTATAGAATATTTCTATTCCATATACATGTTTTATAAATAAAATTCAAAAAAAAAATCAACTATAATATTAGGATTGTTAAAGGTCATTTCTACCAATATATTATTTTTTTAAAATGGTTTCATATTAACCTTCTTATCATTTTCTAAATGAGATTCCTTTTTATTTTTCATAAAAAAATTTGAGAAGAATGTTTTTAAAATATATACATCATGAAACAAATACCACCATCATGACACCATATTATCTTTTAATATAACTTTACATGTTTACTATGTTTTTTTCAATGAAATTAATTTATTTATTACATGTATGATTTCCATATTTTAAAAATTATTGTCAATGAAAAAGGGTATTTTACAAAAAAAAATATACTAGTAATCCCTTTAAAGTAATTTAATTTATGTAAAAATAGATTTTTGAATTTTATAATAAGGATTCACTCTAATGATACCATTCATCATATTTATTTTAATATTTTATCCTTAGTCTTACTGAGAAATGAATTAATATTCCATATTATTAGTTCATTTAAAACTGATAGTTACTGATTTTGTTAAGGCATATTGATTCAGTTGTATTATTTATTCATATGTGGAATGCATTGGACATTGTAAGGGATGGGTGGGTCCCACTACATCCCCTAGATTAATCATTAGGTATCATGATATAAACTATAATTGGTTTTTGTGGATGCATTACCCATTTATTCAAATGTCATGGAAGAAGGCCTTGATAATATTTTCAAATCTCTTGGTCAATGCCTTCATAGTATGTTTCAGATGTCTAAAATGATTCATTCAATCATTATGAAATTATTTGTTGATTCCTTTGATATTAATAGATTAGTTATAATATACATGTATAATTTGTGATCTCATTTAATTGTTTATATGTCTTATTTAATCATCCATTATTCCTATAATATTAAGATCAAGTTATTAGTTAAATAGAATTTATTTCGATTATTTAACCTTCCATTTTGTTTAATATTACTTATTCAGGATTGATTCCATTGAATGATTACCCTTACTAAGCATTTAAGATCACCCATTTCATAAGTTTTATATTCTCTAGGATACCAGGAAGTATTTATGATTGATATATAGGGATGTGCTAAGGGTAATAATGCCATTCTCAAAGAAAATACTTTTTTATATTTTTTGTTTTATAATTTTTTGATAATGTCAAATATTTATTGTACTTACCAAGACTACTAAACTATTAGGTCCTTTGGCATGTGATTTCATGTTTCTATTGCCAATGTAATAAACTAACCATTGACATTGGGATACTAGGTGTTGGTCGGAGTGGATACATAAGAGGGGGTGAATTGAGTTTGAATTAAAAATTTTGTTAAACACTTTTAGGATTAAAATCCCCCAAATTAGAACAGCCCAATCAATTAAGGTAGTAGAGGTATAAGTGAGTTATTGTTCAACAGGTTTCTCAAAGGATGATTACTCCTCAGTTGAATCAGAATGAGAACTAATTCAACTTTCTAATCAAGTTTACTAAACAAATTAGATATACACACTAACCAGAACAAACTATCAGAGTGAATGGAAAAATAGATTTCTTTCTTTGAAAGTTTAAACATAGCGGATAGATGTTAAACAGAGTAAAGAAAAAATGAACACAATAAATTTAAACAAGAGGTTCAGTCTTAATTCAAGACCTAGTCCTCTCCATATGTTGATCACCTACCACCAAGCAGTTATATTAAAAAGTTATACACAACTTGTATCAGGATTTACAACAGCTTTCACAAACTGTCCAGGTTTTGCAACCTCTACCACAGTTCAACGTGGGAAATAAATAAACTACCAAGCGACACCAGGCTTCTTCCGTAGTTATATGTGGGAAAAAAAAGTAAAAATAGTTTGGTATGGGGATTTTTAGTATACCTCAGTTCAATCACAAGAGTCAGTGTGTGTAAAACATACACACTTCTCACAAATGTGAAGTATTTAAACAAAGTAGAGCTACTGATAGTAGGAATGAGTTTAGAATGCTCTGTTGTGTTGCAAGATCAGCTCTGGACTTGTTGGAATGAATGATATGAAGACTTGGTCCTTCTATACAAGTTGTCTCCAAAACAGAGTGTCACAACTTCTAGGTTATGACTTCCAAATGTAGAGATGACCAGTTTCTAGGATTCAAAAACTCTTTTCAGCACACTACTATAGCTTGTTGAAGGTTCTTTCATTAGATCTTCGCGAAGCTCTCTGTTCTTATAAATGAGTGCTTGAGAGTTCCCTTCTTCTTTCCAGTATGTTCGGGTTCTCCTTTTTTTGTGTCTCTCTTCTGTGTCTTTTATATAGTCTCTTGTTTTTGTGTTTTTTGTTCAGTAGGGTCCGACAAGAGAGATGTTTCAACAACATGTGGTCTTCCTCATACAACGTAATGTCTCCTGATATCCCTGTAAATAAAATTAAATAATTTTAGGTGTACTAATTTTTCCAGACATGACCGTTATAATAGTATTAATAAAATTGGTAAAAAAAGAATATAATATCATTAGACTGGTAACAGATGCATGTCACACGGTAGACTTTAATCTCTACAACTGTGGATTTCATCATAGACTATTCAGTTGAGAGCTCCAACGGTAGGTTCTTCAACTGTAGGCTTGTAATAGTGGACTTTGTGTTAGTGGATATATTTTAACGGTAGCTTTTACCCTATCTAAAAGTAGCTCCTCATCAGTAGACTTTGAGCAACAGTCGACTATCTCGACAGTAGGAGTTGTCCAGCGGTATCCTTATACTAAACTTGTCCAACTGTAGGCTTGAACAGATAGATTCTCAACAGAATACTTGAGAAAGAGTCTGACAGTGGACTTCTAGCAGAATCCTTGTTACATCAGTGACCATATGATAGTAACTCTTTGTCTCTGAGCTTTGATAAGTAGATCATCAATAGGTTTGTGACAGTAATCGTGTACCGATAGCTTCCAACAATGACTGTAAATCTTCAACAGTGATCTTATAGCATCATTGACTTAAGGTGATAGTAATCTATAATGGTGACTTTGAATAGAAGGCTCTAACCAGTAGCCTTCAGTAGTGAACTTATATTTAGATAAATATGGACTGTAAGTTGATGCACCAAAGTCATTAGTCTTAAGAATATACATTGTTGATAATAATAGAATTGTATATGTAGATTAAAAAGATTAAATACTAACTTAATATATTATGATCAATATTTAAACATGATTTGGGATTATTAAAACAGGTGAGTCCAACAATATCCCCCTTTTTGATAATCACAAATTATGTCAGTATGTATTAAAGATAGCTGTCATATATAATACAGTTAGTGATACTAAGAACACAAATTTTTCTAGTATCAGAGATTAAGAAGAACAGTATTTCTAGAATTAGCACAGTATGTTTAGAATTATCACAGTAAGCATAGTATATTTAGAATTAGCACAGTAAGAACAGTATATTTCTCCCCATTTGTTATTAGAAAAAAGAAATACAAATGAGAGAAAAAAACTCAGAAGGCTTATATTAATAACACAGTATATTAAATGAACAAAAAGAATACATAGTTCCTATCAAAAGACATAAACAGACTCAATCCATAGCATTCATATGTAAGGGGTATTTCCCTTTGAAAGAAGAAGATCGAGAAGTAGCTGGTGGATCAGCAGGTTTAGGAATTGTTGTAGGAATGACCGGAGGGGCAGCAACAGAAGCTCCCCTGGGTCTGTAGTGGGTAGGTTGTTGTGGGATCAGTGGAGTAAGGCTTCTGATAGCTTCAGCAGAAGACATGATGGAAGAATAACCACTGGGATGAGATGTAGCTAATGTAGGAGGGATAATGACAGGGGTGCAGTCCACATGGAGAAATGGGAGAAGAAGGTTTCTGAAATCCATAATAATTCATCCTCCTATTTCCATAGTAGATAATAAATCATCTTTATTCTCCAAAAACATATCAAAAGTTGGGGTCAATTCTATCAGCTTGTTGACCTTCTCTCTGAATGCCTGAGTCACTGGAGGCAGCTTCATATTCTCTATCATGATCTTAATGTGGTTGGTCATTTGATGATTGGTGTAGACTTTTTCAAAGTAAGCATCCAACATTCTCTTAATGGACTCTTGAGAAGCAGTAGTTTCCCACAAATGGTCACGAACAAAACTGCTGACTTCCCTAGTGGTAGAAAGTATCTGAGAATCAGAGGTGCCACTACTACTGTCCTTAGTAAACTCTTCTTGGATCACAGTCCTGATCTGGTCAAAGTTTACAGAGGAACTGGATGAGGGAAGTGGTTTTACCGAAAAGGCTAATGTCTCTTTGAACGACTGAGTCAAATTACTAATCACCTTCTGAACAAGTGCATCTTGACTATTCAAATGTTCTTTTACTGATGTCTTAAAAGCCTCAAATACTTCCACAAATTGCTTGACTACTTCTTTGATATATCTAATCTCAGCATTCACATGGGCTTGAGAACTGTTCATGGCATTCAATGAAGCAATCGATTGTCTTAGAGCAACCACAGCTCCTGTCCAACTCTCAATTTGAGTATGGCGTACTTTAACATCATCCATCATTTCCTTCACTGGACTAGACACAGCACATCCCAGAGATAGCTCCAGGGATTGTTCCACACTCATCATCTCTTCAACCAGTATTTTCTTCAAATCATCTACTAATTCTCTCAGTGATTATTTCATTTCACCCTTTAAGGACTCAAGGTCCTCCTTGTTTGCCAAATTTTCAGTCACAACAGTTAGGATAAATGAATCCCTTTGGGGATGGTCGTCCTCATCATAATATCCATAATTGATCCCAATTACCATATATCCTGGATTTGATGACCAACCTTTGATGTCATACAACACAGAAACTGAACCAAGATTCTCCCCCTCACTTAGCGAATTCTCCTGAGGAATCTCCGCTAACTGTTCTGCTCTATGTAACTCCACAACCTACTCTGCAACATCATCAGATTCAACAACCATTTGATCTGTTAGTTCAACAGTAGGGTGAGTCCTATCCTTTTCAGAGTCATCAATGACTCCTTCGTCAATGGCTGTAGAGGCCACTCCTGCTTCCTGGTCAAACACTATATTGCCTGTATTATCAATCAGTGGGCTCAAACTGAGCTCTTCTTCTTCATTGTCCACATCATCTACTTCAGCAACAGCCTCATTTTCTTAATGAGCAAAACGATCTGACTTGGAAGCCTCATCCTCTTCAGAGGTGTCCTTCACAAAATTCTGATATTCTTCTTCTTCTTCTTCAGTGGTCTCAGTATCACTGTCCTTCAGAACATTCTCTCTCCTAGGTAGTTCTTTTGGAGGGCTAGCTTCTCCAAAAGATATTATCCTTATAGGACTAAGAGGTAAATAAGGATCACTTGCATCATCAATGGGGTTGTTCACTCTTTGAGGGTCCACATCCCCTTCAGACTCCTCCTCTTCAGAATAAAGTGGTTATGGCTCATCAGGCTTCAGGCCTAGATATCATTTGTCTTTTGGCCTAGTTGGATGATTATTAGGGTCAAACTTTTCATAAACCTTTCCTTAATCATTCACCCATGTCCTCTTCTAGGGATTCCAGCTAATTTTCATGAACTTTCCAAATACCTTGGAGATACAGACATTGTTCTTGGCTACTATCATTTCTTCTTGATTTCCAGCCACACCCTTTACCTTTAGTATAACTGAAATAAGCTTTTCATGGAATAAGTCATTAGACTTCGAGATTTCCTTGGTCATATCCTCCAATTGTGCCATCAGTAACCTACATAGGTTAATCATCATTCTGTGCTTCAGTAAGTACATCAGGAATATGTCCTGGTACTTAAGTACAACAAAGTCTCATCTCCTAAGACTAAAGACATGCTAAATGAATATGAATAATAGCATGTCTTCTCCATTCATCTCAGCTGTAATGATCCTTCTTGATTTTCCATCTCCTTTCAGTTCTTCCAGAGCTTTTTCATACTAAAAAACAACATGGTTTGGAGGATCCACTCAAGAGTATTAATCAAATATTCCTTCATGAGGAACTCTCAAACAGGCAGCCCACTCAGCAGACGATAAACTAACTTCATTGCCATTAACTCTTGACATTAGATTATAAACATCCTCTTCCACTTCGAACATTGTATATTCATAGAATTATTTCACAAGCTTTGGTAAGTAAGGTCCATTGTTGTTGGAAAAGCATTCGGTCCATCCTTGGGCATCTAGTACTTTCAGTACTAATGACTTTCTCGACAACAGCCATTTTTTCACTTAACTCCTTCTCAGAAAATATTTGTATCTTGGTCATATGCGGGTTTACAGGTCCCAACGGGGTGTTACTGGTGCCACTGGATTTTTCTTGAGTTCTCTTAGGCCTTGGCACATCCTCATTGACAATCGGGAGTCGCTTGGTTCTGGCCATAGAGATTGAGAGAGGTTTGAGGGCTCAGGGAAGGGTTAGGGTTTAGGAATTTTGACAGCAAGGCTCAAGATTAAGAGAGGACGGTGGATTGAAATATTTCATTACCTTTGATTTTATCATCTAGGGATTAAAATAAAATAAAATATAAATAATAAAAAGAAATAAAAATAGTTCGAATTCCTGCAAAAATAAAAACTAACAGTGAGGTATACAACAGTGAGATGTATCAGTGAGGTACACCGGTGAGGTGAAACGGTGAGGTATAACAGTAAGGTCCAACTGTGAGCTCTAACTACGAGGTTCGACTGTGAGATCTAATAGTGAGGTTCGGCTATGAGGTCTATCTATGAGGTTCAACTGTGATATCTAACAGTGAGGTCTAACTATGAGGTATAACTGTGCGGTCAAACTGTGAGGTCTACTATGCTGAAATTGATCATACCTAACTCATGTTTGATGTAATTTACCCTCTCAGAATTCAAAGGCTTTGTGAATATATCATCCAATTGTTGTTCATTGCCAATGAATTCAATAGTGATATCACCCTTTTGATAATGATCCCTCAAAAAGTGATGTCTCACATCAATATGCTTTGTCCTAGCATGAGATACCGGATTTTGGGAAATGTTAATAGAACATGTATTTTCACACATTATAGAGACATGTTTGAATTGATAACCATAGTCCAGTAAAGTGTGTTTCATCCACAGAATATGAGCACAACAACTACCAGCAACTATGTACTCTGCTTCGGCAGTAGATAATGCAACAGAATTCTACCTCTTTCTACACCAAGATACTAGGGACTTGCCTAAAATGTGACATTTCCCAGAGGTTCTTTTTTCTATCTAACTTGCAACTGAAAAAATCAGCATCATAATAACTCAACAAATCAAATTATTGTCCTTTTGGATAGAATAATCCTATGTTGGGAGTATGTTTGAGATATTTAAAAATTCATTTAACAGCAGATAAATGAGACTCTTTTGGATTGGCTTGAATGCAAGCACACATTCATACACTGAACATGATGTCCGATCTACTAGCTGTAAGATAGAGTAGACTCCTTATCATACCTCTGTAGTTGGTTTGATCCACTGGTTCTCCAACTTCATCTGTATCCAACTTACAGGTGGTACTCATAGTTTTGTCACTACCTTTACTACCATTCAATGAAAAACGTTTTAAAAATCCTTAATATATTTTCTTTGATTCAAAAAAATGCTATTTTTATCTCTAAAGATCTGAAATCCAGGGAAAAATTTTAGTTCTCCCATTAAACTCATTTCAAACTCATTTTTCATCATTTTTTAAAAATCAACACATAATTAAATTTTAGAAGATCAAAAAATAATATCATCCACATAAATTTTTACTATCAAAACACCTTTATAAATCCATTTAATGAAAATAGTAGGATCAACTATCCCTTTGGTAAAACCTTTTGAAATAAGAAAAGAGATGAGCCTATCATACCATGCTCTTGGAGCTTGTTTTAAGCCATACAAAGATTTAGATAGTTTGAAAACATGATTGACAAAATGGGGATTTGTAAAACTAGGAGGTTGTTCAACAAACCCTTCCTCAAATATGTACCCATTTAGAAAAACACTTTTAACATCCATTTGATAATGTTTGATATTTAGATGAGCTGCATAGGCAAGTAGTATCCTAATTGATTATAGTCTAGCTACAGGTGCAAAGGTCTCCTAATAGTCTATTCCTTCTTCTTGGCTATATCCTTGTGCAACTAGCCTTTCTTTATTTCTAACTATATTCCCAGACTCATCTACTTTGTTTCTAAACACCCATTTAGTGCCTATGGTTAAGGTGTCCTTGGGTCTTTCCACTAATTCACAAACATTGTTTCTTTAGAAATGATTTAGATCTTCTTGCATAGCCATTACCCAAAATTCATCATTTATTTCATCATTAATATTTTTGGGTTAAAGCTGTGAATGAAAAGCTTGATGTTCAACCTGGATTCTTAGAGAAGCTCTAGTTTGTGTTCCTCTATTTAAATCAACTATAATAGCATCTAGAGGATGAATCTTGAGAGTCATAATAATTCTAGGAAGAGTTGAACTAGATACTTCATTGTTTCTGTTGGTTCAAAATCAGTAGGTACAGATTCTGGAAAATTTCCAGAACTGGATACTTTTACAGGGGATTCACTATTTTTATCATTAATGTTCAAATTTGATAAATCATCCTCAAGATTTTCAAGAGAACATTTAGGCTCATGTGGATCAGTCTCATCGAATTTGTTATGAACTGATTCTTCCACACATTTGGTTTTCTTATTGAACACTCTATAGGCTTTACTTGAAATAGAATAACCCAGGATAATTACTTCATCACTTTTGGGAGCAAATTTTTCAATATTATATTTAGTATTAAGAATAAAGACTTTGCAACCAAAAACTCTAATGTAATTAACATTAGGATTCCTATTATTCCAAAGTGCATAAGGGGTCCTTTTTATAATAGGTCTAATTAAGACTCTATTAATATTGTAATAAGCTGTATTTACAGTTTCTACCCAAAAATAAATATGTAAGTCACACTCATTAAGCATAGTCCATGCAATTTCATGAAGGGTAATATTTCTTCTTTCTACAACTCCATTTTGTTGGGGTGTCCTTGGGGAAGAAAAGTTGTGACTATAGCCAATACGCGTACAATAAGATTCAAACTCATGATTCTCAAACTCACGGTCATGGTAACTTCTTAGGGTTTTAATATTAAGTCCAGTAAGGTTTTCTACTGACTTGGAATATTGGACAAAGTAGGAACATGTTTCCCTTTTGTGAGCTAGAAAGTATACCCAATTATACCTAGAAAAGTCAAATACAAGAACATAAACATAGTGCTTCCCATTTAAACTTGAAATTCCTGATTTTTCATAAAATCCATGTCAACCAACTCAAGTGGTTGAGAAGTTGAAACTTATTTCTTTGGTTTTAATGAAACATTGTGTTGTTTTCTCTTTTGACAGGTATTACACACATTATCATTTGGGAACTCTAATTTTGGTAGGTCTCTAACAAAGAATTTCTTAGATAGATTCCTAAGTGAGTGAACATTACAATGTCCTAATCTTCTATGCCACAACCACGATTCTTTATGAAAATCATTTAAACAAGAAACATTTTGTTCAGCTAAGGAGTTTAAATCAACAACATATACATTCTCACTTATACATGCACTGAAAACTAAGTTATTCTTGTAATTAAAGACATTTAATGAATCATTCTAAAATTTAAAATTAATCCCATCGTCACATAACTGAGATATGATATGTAAATTATACATTAATCCATCAAAAAAATGTATTTTAGAAATTAATATTTTATCAGGGTTACCAATATGGCATAAGCAGATGATTTTTCCTCTTGAATTGTCACCAAAGGTGACATCCCATCATTAAATTTAATTATAATCTTAAAGCACGAATAGTATCATATCATATATCTTGAACATCCACTGTAAAAATACCATAGAGTGTTACAGGAAGACTTTAAACAACTTCCCTACAAAACAGATTAAACATGTTGTAATTTTGGTACCCAGATCTTTTTGGGTCCAGAAAGGTTATCAAATAAAAAATTGGGAACCCATATTTGCTTTATAGAATTTCTGAAATCATCAAACAAATTTTGAGACATAAATACTTTGTTCGGTCCTTTAGAAAATGGTTTCTCAAAAGATTGTCCAGAATTAGCAGTGAACTGTCCAGATTATAGAACAAATTTGGTTCTGCTAATGTGTCTCTGTCCAGGATGATATCCTAGACCAGTTGTATATTTTGGATCAGTATGTATTCCTAGAAACTGTGTCAAGGTAACCCTACCAGTAGTGAACTACTCAACATCCTTTCTTAAATGTTCATTATATAATTTTAGCTGAGTATTCTCTTTCAATAATTGAGTATTATTTTCTTTTTCTTCCCTTAGATTTGTTTTATTATTGCTAGTCAAGGCATGTTCTTTCTTCAAAGACTTGTATTTATCTTTTAGTTCATTGTAGGTATCTTCCAGTATATTGCAATATTCAAACAGTTCATCCTTAAAAATATTGGCATCATTATATGAGTCACTGTTATTTTCAGAATAATAATCATTTAGAATAGAGGAAACAGGTACCTTAGATATGTTATTCATGAAGCACATGTTGGCATGATTCCTTTTAGAGTCAGTAGCATCTGATTCACTTATGCTATCTTTAGAAGCACTCCAGGTTACTTTCATGGATTTATTGTAATTATTGTTCTTATATTCATATTTCTTTTTTAAAACATCGGACAGTCGGCCTTGATGTGTCTTTTCCTCTTGCATTCATAGCAGACTATATCAGCTTCCATAGCAGATTTCTTCCAATCCTTATTCCACTTACCTTGTTGATCATATTTACCCCTGTAGTTTGGCTTTCTGAAAACAAATCTTCCTGTATAACTTCTTAAATATATTGGCTATTTGATCCATTTCTTCATCACTATCTGAATCTGAAACTTCACTAGTTGAACTTTCAGTAGGTACATGTATTGTCTTCTTGTCTTTTATCTTTAAAGCAGTAGACTTGAATGCTATAGATTTTCTATTTGGTTCATCATGTTCTACTGTGTTCACCTTCAATTCCTCTTCATACATCATTAGTTTACCAATAAACTCTTTAACTGATAGATTGCGGATGTCACATGACTCTCGGATAAACACAAAAGTTCCTCTCCATCTGTCCGGAAGACATCTAAATATTCTCATGATCTGCTCCTTTTCTGGAACAGCTTTTCCCAGTGAACTCATAGTGTTGAAAATATCATTAAACCTAAGATACATATCAGAAATGGGTTCATCAGGTCTCATTTTATAATTATCATATTTAATAGTATAAGTATTTAATCTCATTTCCTTCACATTGGTTGTTTCTTCATGAGAAATATCCAAGGTGTCCCAGATTTCATGAGCTATTTTACATGCAGAAATTTGGTTAAATTCCTCATCTCCTAAAGATTAGTACATGGCATTAATATCTTTATAGTTATTAATATAGTCAGACTTTGTAGCATCATCCCAGGTAGATCTAGTAGTTTTGGGAATTTCATATTCTGATTCTATAGCAGACTAAATATCAAAAACAATACTTTCCAGATGATTTTCATTTTGATTTTCCATTGAGCATAATTCACTCCATTAATGAAAGGTGTCCTATTAGTAGCATCACCTTCTAGTATATTTTCCATAACTAGATTTTAGAAAATATATTAAAGAGAATATTTAGAACTAATATAAATTTATGATCTTTAAGTAAAACTAAAATCACAGTTTGAAAACAGAGGTTTTAAAAGATTTTTATAAATAAGAAGAAACCGATGTTACCAAATGTTGATCAGAGTGGACACTCAAGAGGGGGTGAAATGAGTTCCAATTAAAATTTCTGTTAAAAACTTTTAGGATTAAAATCCCCCAAATTAGAACAGCCCAGTCAATTAAGGCAGTAGATATATATGTGAGTTATTGTTCAATAGGTTTCTCAAAGGTTGATTGCTCCTCAGTTGAATCAATATGAGAACAAAATCAACTTTCAAAACAAGTTTACTAAACAAATCAGATATACACACTAACCAGAACTAACTATCAGAGTGAATGTAAAAAAAGATTTATGTCTTTGAAAATTTAAACACAGCGGATAGATGTTAAACAGAGTAAAGCAAAGATGAACACAACAAATTTAAATAAGACGATCAGTCTTAATTCATGACCTAGTCCTCTACACTTGGTGATCACCTGCCACCATGAAATTATATTAAAATGTGCTACACAGCCTGTATGGGGCTTTACAACAGCTTTCACAAACTGTCCAAGTTTTTCAACCTCTACCATAGTTCTACGTGGGAAACAAATAAACTACCAATCCACACCAGGATTCTTCCACAAATATATGTGGGAAAGAAATGTAAAAATAGTTTGGTATGGTGATTTTTAGTATCCCTTAGTTCAAGCACAAGAGTCAGTATGTGTAATATAGACACACTGCTCACAAATGTAATGTATTTAAACACAGTAGAGCTAAAGATTGTAGGAATGAGTTTAGAATGCTCTGTTGTGTTGGAAGATCAGCTCTAGACTTATTGGAATGAATGATATGAAGATTTGGTCCTTCTATGAATGTTGTCTCCAAAATAGAGGGTCACAACATCCAGGTTATGAATTCCAGATGTAGAGATGACCAGCTTCTAGGATTCAAAAACTATTTGCATCACACTACTACATCTTGTAGAAGGTTCTCTCAATAGATCTTTGTGAATCTCTATATTCTTCTGAATGAGTTCTTGAGAGTTCCCATCTTCTTTCCAGTATGTTCGAGTTCTCCTTTTTTTGTGTCTCCCTTCTGGGTCTTTTATATAGTCTCTTGTTTTTGTGTTTTGTTGTTCAGTAGGGGCCGACAAGAGAGATGTTTCAACCACGTGTGGTCTTCCTCATACATCATACTATCTCCTGATATCCCTGCAAATAACATTAGATAATGTCAGGTTCATTAATTTGTCCAGACATGACCGTTATAATAGTATTAATAAAATTGGTAAAGAAACGAATAAAATAACATTAGACTGGTAGCAGATGCATGTCACACGGTAGACTTTAATCTCTAAAACTGTGGACTTCATCGGTATACTATTCAGCTGAGAACCCCAACGGTAGGTTCTTCAACTGTAGACTTGTAACGGTGGACTTGGTGTTAGTGGAAATATTTTAACGGTAGCTTTTACCCTGTATAACATTAGCTCCACATCAGTAAAATTTGACCAAAAGTAGACTATCTCGATAGTAGGACTTGTCCAGTGGTAGCCTTCTACAAAAAATTTCCAACTGTAGGCTTGAACAGATAGATTCTCAACCGAAGACTTGAGAAAGAGTCTGATAGTGGACTTCTAGAAGAAGTCTTGTTACAGCAGTGACCTTATGACAGTAACTCTTTGTCTGTGAGATTTGATAAGTAGATCATCAGTAGGTTTGTGATAGTAACCGTGTACCGGTACCATCCAACAGTGACTGTAAATCGTCAACAGTGATCTTCTAGCATCAGTGACTTAAGGTGATAGTAAGCTATAAGGGTGACTTTGAACAGAAGGCTTTTTCCAGTAGCCTTCACTAGTGAATTTATATTTAGATAAATATGGACTGTAAGTTGATGCAGCAAAGTCATGAGTCTTAATAATATACATTGTTGAGAATAAGATAATTTTATATAAAGATTAAAAATATTAAAGACTGACTTAATATATTATGATCAATATTTAAACATAATTTGGGGTTATTAAAACAGGTGATTCCAACCCTAGGGTTGGGGTATTTACTATTTCTGAATGAAAAAACATAAAATAGATTTACTAATTCGATAATAAATAAAATTATTCAATGATATAAATTTTATCCACATGAAAATTGAAAAATTATAATATTATAGGTTCAATTGATGAAAATTAATTCCTTTTGAACTCAACCCATCACCCATTTTAGTTTCAAATATTATTTGTAAAAACATATGTAAAATTAACATATTATGATTAAATAACTAACATAATTGAAGATATTTATTCCTTTAAAAATATTTTAAATTCTCTTCAAACACCAACCAAAAAATATAATATTCAATATAACTTGAGTTTATTCTAAAAAAATATTCTTAACATATAATTTCCAAAAAATTATTAAAATTCTACCATTAAAAATAGTATAATGAATATTGGTTTATAATAGAATATTTTTTCTTACAATTTTTGGGATATAAAAAACTAAAATTTTGTATATGTGTTTTGATAGGGTTCCTTTTCCAAATAGTTAAGACATTTATTGAATAAAAAATCAATAAAAAAGTCTAGAGAGTGGGATTTTATTAAAATCGCTTTCATGATGTGAAACCAAATTGGTACGGATATCATCAGACTGGGTGAGATCAATACAATTTTCTTTATTAGTGAGCCTATCCACCACAAAATTCTCCTCCCAATAATAATCTGTATAAATTAAAGTTATTCCCATAACGAATTCCATACACTTCATCCATGGAGTAGTGAGTCTCCATGAAATTTTAAACATACCATTTCAGATGTGTTTGGAAATTATAGTGGTGGCTATTTCAACCATAAATTCTTTAAACATTTTAATATTGTGAAAGAAAAATATTAATGATTCCTTGAATCTCTGATTTAATTGATGGTATCATTGCACATGATCTATATATGAATAAAATAATCCTTCCATTATGATCACAAAAGATGATGCCACTCCATGTGCGACTTAGGATTGCATTCAAGGCCCCATTAAAATTGGCTTTTTCCAATTATGCTATAGTAGTTTCCCAAAAAATCTGATGTTCCAACCAGTAGTTAATAATTTAAAGAAATACTGAATCATATAAGGACTAATAATTCATGAACATTGTTGTCACAACTTACTCTTTGTAATACATTTGACTCCATAACCAAATCAATAATTTTTTATAGACCTAATTGAATATTGAAGGAAGTTAAATTTTGTAACATAACATTTTGGTTAAACTAGATTAAGCACAGTAGCTCATCCACTACTACCTGAAAACGTTTTTTAAGCTAGGGAGATACTGTGAGTTCTATGAAGTTATGAATGAAATATCCGAGAGAGTTTATGGTCTAAATATTCAATTCAAAAATTTTATGAATCTACTTTTATAGTGTTTAGGTAGTATAATAGATAAGAAATATGTATTTTTCATCCTCTATGTGTTTCTTACATACATTACACCTTCAACAACGTGAAACACCAATAGATTATAAGCAGTGATCAATGGGTATTCTATTGTGTTCCATCCACCTGATTATATTTAGGTGATATGGATGGATATAATATTTATTAACGTTTCTCATCAAATTAGAAACATGGTTTGAGTCACTAATAGTGTAATTGTAATAGTTTTGGATGTTTGACATTCCATTCTCAGAAGGATTCCATGCCAAAACATCCGATCATGAAGCAAGTGTACCAAATTATGTTATTATCGATCAAATATTATAGGTGTGGTTGAGAGTCATCAAAAAATTCTATAAAACATAACTGATAACCAAAATAATAATCTCAATTTTGAAAATCATCAATAAGAATAGATCTGGCCTAATTTTCAAGACATAATTTTAGATATGATTTCCAATTTTCAATATATATTGAGCTTTCCATAATTTAATAGTGAAAGGATTTGACTATTGGCCAAATAGAAGAGTCCCTTTAATGATGATTTTTTTATATGATTAAATATACTTCTCAAATAAAAAACCTTTTTATCCACTAGAATAAATGATCATTAAGGTATATTAAGGGCATGGTCCCCTCTCTAATGCACATTTCGGACAATATAATATCTTTTACGGAGATTTGAAATCCCTTACAAATGTAAAATAAATACTTAACCCAACTGATAGTTTTCCCTAAAAAACATTCATAGTGATGAATAGATTTCATAAGGAAAAGAATATTCAGTTTACTACCTTGATAATGAAGAATAATTCCATCCAAATAAATAATTTGTATTGTAAAAGTGAGGGATCTGGATGTTTGGGTCTATTTGAGTTTTCCATGATCAACCATGTGAATTAGAAGTCTTCATATATACTCTTCATCAAGTTATAAAAGTATATCCAAGAGTGGATAACCTATCCTTACCCCTCGGGTTCACTTAATGTATCCCATAGGAGAGACATTTATAATCATTGGGGTGTGGGATAAGAAAAAATACACTTCAGTTATCAAATGAATACATCATTGAATCCAAAACTAGGTAACACTTTATAAATATTAATGTCATGTTTGAGGGAAATGATAAAAACTCTTATTATTTTATAATGATAATGACACACTTTAATTTCGTGCTAAGGAAATCATGAATGCACCTACCTTTTAGAAATACAAATTGATTCTAATTTTTTTATTAGAAATAGAAGAAAACTGGTTTGAAATAATTTTACTAATAACCTTGTATATAGTTTTGATAATAATAATAGTCCTAAAGAGATGAATCTCATAAGAATATTTAATATTAGGAATCAAAATTAGGAATTGATCATTGATTCCATAAGGAATAATGAAATTAATGATTAATGGGGAGTCCAACATTCATATTTATGTTTTTAAAACATCCAAAAAATTGTTAGAGAATAAATTAATGAAACCATCTAGGATAGGTGCACTGCTTGTGATAAGGCTAAAAATACTGTTTTTTATTTTAAAATTCTAGTAGAATACTAGTAAATATTTTATTATCCTTAGGTCTGAAAATTTTGGGGATAATTTCATATATTAAGTGCCTCTCCATTCTATGAGCATTGAAGAGCTGTGAGTAATATAATATAATGTATTCTGGTAGGCCCTCTTTGTTTTGAATGACTTGGTCACCTAATACATAGAACTATAAAACTCCCATGTGATATTATCACCTTCATAGGGGGAGGTCCAAGAATTGTTCAATATTAATTGGAAGGGTATTTTTAACATTGAACTCATGAAACTGGTTAGTGTGGGATATTAATTAGGGTTATTCTTGGGAAGGGTGGTGTAAGAGATAGAGTCACATTTATAAAGTTCCACTTCATTGGTAATGTCACCATGAAGCTTACAAGAAAAAATTTCATTAAGATATCTCATATACCAAGTATATTTTTCACCATTTTGATTAATCTCCAACAGTTAATTTTCATCGATAAAATATTTGAATTCCATTAGAGTAATAGATGAGTGAACAACACGGATTTTTTTATAAGGGCAGAGGATGGTGTTTAAGTATCCAAGTAGAATCCATGAATCACACATACAAACTTTGGGATTATAAAAAATTATCCATAATCTAATTTTATCTTGGTACTTATTCCTACAATAAATAAAACATAGAAAAATGTCAACATAATTTTATTGAAGCATACATGTTACCATCTTCTCACATATGTTGTGTGTAGAGACATTTACCATTGAAGAGTGAGAAAAGAACCATATAGTTTCCACTATATTTGATATTCTACTTGAATAAATAATTTTATTTAGAAAACAATGATAAAAGAGAATAAATCTTTTGTTTTAGAGATTCCCAATAGTATTTGTAGTGACCCTAGCCTTTTAAATATATCATTACATTATTTTCAGAATAATAAACATCGTATTATAATCCAAGAATCGTGAAGTCTAGTATCATAGAAGACAAGGTACATAAAACTGAAAACATGAAACTAATTATTGAATTTATTTATTTACTATTCATATAGATATCCTAACTCTCATTATGATCATACATCTTCATAGGATAAACTGGGGATAATATGAAGAAAGGGATGATCTAAAATCCCAGTAAGGAAATAAACATAAGAATAGATCTTTTGAACATGGGTTAAAAGGCATAGCATAATGATATAAAAAGGCATGTAACATATGGAAACATAACATATAAATATGGGATAATATAAACACGAAGTCATAGTAATGTGGCGGCATCATAAAATATTAATTTAGAATGATTCAAAGCTCATTGAACATAGAGGATCCCAAGTCAAAGTTAACCACCAAGACTGTTTCACAAGGTTGCACAAGTCAAGGCTAACCGCCAAGACTACTGCATATAACATCCCATGATATTCATGTTTACCCAATGAATTGGAGCACTACCTGGGTGAACCCATCATAAAATGTTCATTAATATTATTTCCACATATAGAATCATACATAATCAATCATACATAAACATAAGGGTACCCAGGAAAGAAATGGGTATCATAATCATGTTATAAAGCATAATAGATTGGTGTATCATAAAAGTGTCCATAAAATAATGGAATTAAAACATACATGAACATTGATAATGGGAAATAGGAATATATCATGTTATGTTATGATAAATAGAAGTGATAACTTTTAAAAATGGTATTTAAAAAATTTAAGACTAAAACATTTTAGTGCAATTTTATGGAAAATACTAAAGAGACATTAAATAGAAAAAGGAATTTATATTTTATATATGATTGGAAGTGAAATAAAATTTTTTAATAATAAAAATAATTATTGATGTTTTTTCTTAAAACAGGTGATAGAGTGAAAATAAAATTGGGAATGAATTTTGGATGTTCCCTTAAAACAGGATTGATTATCGGGAACTATTGAGGAGAAAACCACTTAAAACAAGTATATCGCTAAAATAGAATAATGAATGGATCTTGATACATGAGTTTGGATCATGTAAACATGATTTATAATATATAAATAAAAACAATAGATAACATAATTTTGGTAAAATAATGATAGAGAAACCCGAAGGATTAATGGAGGTTCAGATAGAATCCCTTACTTTAAGTCTGATGGTGTCCTTCACGTGATCTTAATGTCCTAGAAAACCAAATTACAAACATTAATTAATATTTCTAGAACCTATTCTTCATTAAATTGATTTATTATAATCTTATTATGTTCATTCATGGCCTTTTGATGGGTTAAGAAGTTCAATTTCATTTTTTGGGAGGGTTTGTTTCCTTGATTTTCATGATTGGTTTACTTATATACATATATTGATAGGCAGGTAAGATGATAATTGCTTTCCAAACATGTATTTATAAGTTATTAGTGAAAATATATTAAATTAAATGGTTATAAAATTCATTTTTCTCATTTGATTTGAAGATGAATAATTATATAAAACATTAATGATAACAGTTTTGGTGAATTTGTTGTTTTTTATCACATCAAATACATCTTACATTATAAATTAATATCATGTGTAAGAATATTCCAAAAACATAAATTAGACATAATACATATATTATAGTCTACTTGAATCATGAAAATGGTTTCATGGCCATAATTGACGATGAATCTTTGTCCTTGAATGTATGAAATTAACACATCTCAGATTATGTTTTCATTTATAGTATAAAAGGGGGAAAGTACATATTATGATGAATTGTTCCATTTTCATAACAAAATTATAGTACATGTATGGTACTAGAGTTATCATTAAATTTGGATGAACGAGGGTGAGGAAATAAAAAGAAAATAATTGAACTTGAATGAAAATAAAAGAATGAAAAGAGGAATTTACCTCTTGAATATATCTTCCTTGAGATCCTCTTTAAGGGAGAGGATTTTGTCTTTTGAAGAGGCCAAGGGTGGTGGACATGAGAGAGATGATTAGGGAGGTATTTTTGGAAAATTTTAACTAGGCACAAGGATTTAGAGGATTTAAGATAAGAGGCGTGAGGGTAGTTTTTATAGTTGATGCGAGGGGGGTTTCTCAATATTTTATTCATTATTTTATAAATATTTTAAAGACAAGAAATAGTAATGATTATTGTGATACAAATATTAATATGTGCATGTGAGGTTCAAACCAAGGTTTTTACACCATTCGTGAATCAACAAAGAGTGTATTTAAAATATAATGTATATATACATCAAATTACCGTATTTTACTATTCATTCAAAATTCAAGTATTTTTGAAAAATCACAAAACCTTACCCCAACGTTTTTCTGATGTGTAGAATTAAAAAATGAATTTCATTTTATGAAAATAATTTTCTAAATATGTGATATTTAATTTTTAATTAAAATTATAATTTACTTGAAAATGAAAATTTAAATATTAAAACTATTTTTCTAACACATTGAAAATTTATTCAAGTTATTGTAAAATTATAATATAATCATAAGTCATGAAAATAATTATTTATGAATACATTTTATGAAAATAAATTTTCTTTTAATTTATTAAATTAATCAAAAATTGTAATTAAATATACATGACTTACAAAAATACCAACACTTTATTAAAAATTATTAAAATATATATCTACTTATACTATGATATAATTATATCATATTGTCACTTATAATATGGGTACATTTTATTTATTATTTAATTGGTGAGGGTACTATTACATTGGGTGATTTACTCTTAATATGGGCCATATTACTATTCCAAATATCAAGTTACTATTTCATCAGTATACATTCCTTAACTTCTAGAGATGCCTTTTATTTAACTCATTATTTATTTATAAGGTTATTATTGTGTTCTATATGAAATATTATGTTATTATACTATAAAACATAATTGTAAGAATGGAATTTCCATTGATTAAACTTAAGGTTCATATATTCTTCGCCCCTTATGAAATTTCCCCCTCGAAATTTTGTTTTACATTCTATGACATAAATAGGTGTGCATACATTTTCTTCATTCCCTCCTCTAGCTCACATGTTACCTCTTCATACATATTGTTCCTCCATAGCACTTTTATCTGGTGAATAGTCTTGTTTCATAGAATATTTTCCCTATAGTCCAATAACTTCACTGGCTACCCCTCATAAGAAGGATCATTCTCCAATTTTACCACCTATGAAGAGGGTACATGTGAAGGATTCAAAATATACTACCTTAAGAGGGATACATGGAATAAATTGTGTACATTAGTCATGGTAGGTTGGAGTGCTATTCGATAGGCCACAGCTCTAACAAGATTAAGGGTCCTGAAGGGGCCGATGTGCCTAGGTCATAACATTCCATTCTTCCTAAACCTCATGACCTTCTTCCATTGAAATATGTGCTGGAATATGATGTCTCTAACTTCAAACTCAAGGTCCCATCACTGATTATATAGATAACTCCTCTTCCTACTTTGGGCCACCTTGATATTCTGCTGAATGGTTTTAACCTTCCCTACCATTTCAGGACCTAGTATCTTACTCTCACTGACTTCATACCAAAATGTTGGTGTTATGCACATTTTCCCATAAAAGGATTCATATGGTGACATTTGGATGTTGGAGTGAAAAATATTTTTGTAAGATAATTTGACTAGTGGAAGATGTTGGTCCCACCCTTCTATAAAGTCCATAGAACATGATCTCAACATATCTTCTAATTTTTGAACAGTTTGATCAAATTGGCTATCAATTTGAGAATGATAGGTTATACTAATGTTAAATTTAGTTCCTATAGAATGCTGGAGACTTTTACAAAACTTCAAGGTGAATCTCAGATCTCTATCTGATACAATAGATATTGGTACTCCATGCATCTTTAACAACTCTTTGATATATATCCATGAAAGTTGATCTAATGAGAAGTCCTATCAAATTGTGATAAAGTGATCTATCTTTATGAGATGATCCACAATGAACCAAATGTCATTGTTTCCTCTATATGTCCTTGGATGTCCAGTGACAATTTCCTTGGTTATGTTCTCCCACTTCTATGTTGGTATGGGTAGTGGTTGCTTCATTCAATTAGATTTATTTCATTCAACATTAACTTGTTGAATTACCAGGCACTTTGATATATATTCATCAATCTACTTCTTTATATTGTCCCATTAAAATTTCTCTCAGATATCTCGATACATCTTTATGCTCCTTGGGTGAATAGAGAAGGTTGAGCTATATGCATCATTCATAATATCATTTGTTATCTCTGTATATGATGGTACACATAGTCACGACCCAAATCTTGAAACACCTTTCTCAACAATCTTGAACTCAATGGATTTACCATTTATAATAGCCTCTACTCTTTTCAGAATTTCAACATATTTTATTTGATAATCCTTTATGTTATCCATGAAGGATGGTTGAGAAACCATTTAAGAAAGGATTTTTGATTTTCATCCCTTAATTATTCCCATGTCCATCCTCTAAAAATCTAAGAATATTGGATCCTTATCAACTATCGTCATTGATAAAGATGCAAGATCAATTCTACTTAGAGCATCTACCATGTTATTTGACATACGAGGATGGTTGTGGACTGAGCAGTCATAATTCTTGATGAGATCTAACCATATTCATGGTTCATATAAAACTCTTTCTGTGTGAATATATATTTGAGACTCATGAGATCAATATAAATCTCACACTTCTCCCCAAAGAGATAATGCTTCCATATTTTTGACGTAATGATCATAGTCACCAACTCTATATCATGCATGGGACAGTTTTGATCATGGATTTTTAGTTTCCTTGAGTCCTAGGCTATAAATTTATCATTTTTCATCAGAACACAACCTAATACCTTGTTTGAAGCTTCACTGTACACAACAAAAAGATCACCACCAATTGGGAGTGTGAGTACCAACATAGTGAAAAGACTCTATTTGATCTCCTTAAAGCTTTCCTCGCATTCTTGAGTATATAAAAACTTCACCCCCTACAATTTAATCTTGGTTATTGGGTTTGAAAATCATGATATGTTTTTCCCAAATCATTAATAAGACCTAGCTAGACCCAGAAAGTTATGGATCTCTGTTACAAATGTTGGATTTCACCACTCTTCAATTGACTTTTTCTTGGAAAGGTCCACAGATATAACTTTTTTGGTGATAACATTCCCCAATAATGATAATTCCAACATCCAAAACTCACATTTATTATAATTTTCATAAATATTATTCCTTAAAAAATTCATCAAAACAGTATATGAATGCTCCTAATGTTCCTCCTTGCTCTTAAAGTATATCAGAATATCATCAATGAAGACTACCAAATGTTTTTGATTTAATAACTGAATAATCTATTCATTAAATCCATGAATATTGTATGAGAATTAGTGAGTCGTAATATCATCACTATGAAATCATAGTGTACATACCTATTTTTAAAGGAAATATTGGAAATATCTTCCTTCCTCACCTTTAATGGGTGATATCTCAACCAAAGGTCCACCTTAGTGAAATAATTGGCCCCACATAGCTGATCAAACAAGTAATCTATCTTAGGCAGGTGATACGTGTTCTTTGTCATGATTTTATTAACCTCAAGATAATCAATCTAGAGGTTCATTGATCCATACTTCTTTTTAACCAAGACGACTAGTGCACCCCATGAATCACTCAGGTGTATAGAACCCATCCCTATATTCTCCTATAACTAATTATTCATCTCTTCCAGATCTACAATGTCCATTATATAAGGTGTATTTGATATAGGAAGAGACTCAAGAACAAGTTCAATAGATAACCTGGCCTCTTGATCAGAAGGAAGACCAGAAAATACATCAGGGAATACATCAGTGTAATCACTCACAATGGGAATATCTTTGAGAAGTTTCAACTCCTTTGTCTCAGTCATTTGAGCTAGAAATAAATTATCATAAGGTAGTAATATCCACACTAGATACAATGATTATAAATGAGATTCATCTTTCTCCTTACACTGGTAAAGAATTAGAGGAAGGTTTTTGATGTGAAGAGTGATATCCCTTTCCCGACAGTTTATTTTGACCTTGTACAAAGATACCCATTCCATGCCCTACATAACATTGAACTCCACTAAAGGAAGTATGATACGATTTTCTTGGAGGTTCAATACACAAACATTTATCGGGGAGGATTTATAATCCTTGGACATAATAATTTCCCCATTAATTGTCCTCACAGATAACTTATCCTCTAAATTTTGAGGTGGTGTTTGAATAGTTCTACTAAAAATAATATATATGAAATAATGAAATGAACCGGAATCAAATAGTATGTTTTTTATTATTGAATGAATAACTATCATACCTACCAACACATCGTTGTATGGATCCACCTCAGTAGTAGTGATATCATAATCCCTTCCTTGTTTCCTTGAAGGTTGTTGTTGATTTCCTTTGACAACCTGTTACTTGGAGAAATTGTTCGTATAATGTCATTGCTCCATGAAATTGTTAAACTGCACTACATGCTAAGTGTTGATATGAACCTTCCTTTCTTCTCCCAAATTAGTTAAATTATTCATGTCCCTTTTGTCAGTTCTTTTCTAAATGTCCCATATTTCCACATTTGATGAAATTCTTGGTTCCCTTTAGACAGTTCTCAGAATGCTTCTTTCCACAATTTTGACAAGTGGGATGGTTGATCTTCTTTCCATCATGGGATTTATTTTCTGATCCACCCATTTTAGAATCTATCTTCTAGATTTTTCATTAGGTCCATGAGACCACTGGGAGTCTTTAATATCCATTTCAACCATGATGGGACAACGTAAAATCTCTTCATAACAGTCAAAGTCTCGAATCTCCGATTACTTTCCTAGACTTATATATAGTCCACTAAAAAAGCAATCCTTCTTTCAATCGTTGTTCATGAAAAAGCGAGAGGTGTATATTTAATGCCTTGAGATGTTTGATTTATATGCCTTAATGGACTCATATAATTTCTACTCGAGTCTGAGGAACTCTCTTTACATGTTGAGGTAGTGGTTTCGGGGAAAATAATTATTGAAAAACAATTTCTTGAATTCCTCCAAAACCATGGAATCAATTTATTCTTTGAATTCATATAATTGATTAATTTCCACCAATGATTATCTTCCCCATGAAAATGGTAGACTTCCATTATGTTTTTTCTTCTTTTGAGAACTGAAGGACGGAGAATATCATTTTAATGGAGTTAATCCATTGTTCCGTGGGGATGGGATCAGATGATCCACTAAACCTGTGAGACCTTTTCTGTTTGAAGGATTCAATGTAAACTTTCAAATTAATGGTAGGATTAGAACATTATATATTATTCAAGATATTATTCATAACTTGACCCTCTTTAGAAAGTACTATCATGATGTTTTCATCACCCATTCCCATCATATTTGGTATATCATTAGGGAAATCATCACATTACCTATCACATTGATTTTTGGTACATGTTCTTATATTTCCCTCCGTTAAATATAAATAATAACATAAAATTTTGGGGCTTGGATACTTTTATTAAAATCATAAAAAGAAAACATTAAACATAAAAGGATAAACTCTTAAAGGAAAAGTATATGCAAATATGTGATTCCATAAGTTTAAATCTAGTTTATCCTAGATTTGTTTCTTAACATATATTCTTATATGATGTTTTTTTATTCCCTTAATAATGGTTCATAATGAGCTTATGAATTTTCCAATTCATATCCCCTAGTAATGTCAAACCAGGAGTGCATAAAGGCCCATTGTTTTGCACCAATTCTGGTTCGTGTCTAGTTAAAAGTAGGGTTTTCAGGTTTTACCCTTAGATACATTTGTTCCAGATCCACATCAATTAGTTCATATCCAAATAGGTATGTATTTTTTTGATAATTCACTTACTCTATACTTACCAAAATTTATGAATGTTTTTTTATACTAAGTCTCATCCTTATGGTTCTTACTAAAGTGTGATAATCCAAATCCTCAAAAATAACTAAACCATTCCCTAATACCAACTATAGAGGCACTAGCCTTTTACACATAAAATTACATGATTTTATGCATAATAATGCCCCATATTACAAGAAATGGATCATGAAATCTAATTTCTTGGAGACTAGGTACATAAAACTGAAAACATGGAACTAATTATTACATTTCTTTATCTAGTCTTCTTAAAGATCCCCTAACTCCCATTGTTCTCATAAATCCTCATAGGATAAAATGTGGATATAATTATAAAATGTATGATCTAAAATCCCACAATGGGTATAAACATAAGAATAAATCTTCAACACATAGACTTAAATGTATGACATACTGATATAAAAAGCATGGAACATATGGAATCATAACATATAAACAAGGTATCATATAAAAATGGATTCATAGTAATGTGGAAGAAACATAAAACATGAATTGATAATGAGTCAAGGATGGTTTAATATAGAGGAGCATAAGTCAAGGTTAACCACCAATACTGTTGCACATGTCAACACGAGTCAAGGAAAACTGCCAGGACAGTCACACATAACATCTCATGAGAATCAACCTTACCCAATGAATTAGAGCTCTATCTAGGCACACCCAACGTAACATGTTCATGTATATACTTTCCACTTATAAAATCATAAATAATAAATCATACATAATCATAAGGGTACCAAAAGAAATAAATGGGTATCATAATCATGTAACAAAGCATAATATATGGGTATATCATAGAAGTGTCCATGAAAGAAATGAATTAAGAAATAAATGGAAATTGATAAGGGAAAATATACATATATCGTAGAAATTTATGTCAAACAAAAGTGACAACATGTAGGAAGACTGTTTTAAAAAATAACACTAAAAACTTTTAGTGCGATTTCAAGAAAAATACTAAAGAAACCATAAATAGAAAAGAGAATAATATTTTATATAAAACCATAAGTGAAAAAAGATTTTTTGAATAATAAAAATAATTATTTAAAAAAAATGGTGTCTCAAAATATATGATATATTGCACTTGAAATTGAGTCAGAATTCAGGAAGTTCCCGTAAAACAGGTTTGCTTATCAGGAAGTATTAAAGAGGAAACCACATAAAACATGTATATCCCCCAAAATGGAATAATGAATGGATATTGATATTTTATTTTGAATCATGTACACACATTTTATAATATGTAGACAAAATAAAAGACAACTTAATTTGGTGGAAAAAAAAATATAGAGAAACCATAAGGAATAATGGAGGTTCGGGTAGAATCCCTTACCTTAAAAATGATGGTTTTCTTTCACATGATCTTAATGTCCTGGATAACCAAATTACTTTCATTACATAATATTTAAGGAACCTATTATTCATGAAATTGATTTATTTTATCATTATTAAGTTCATTCATTGCCTTTTGATGGGTTAGGAGGTTCAATTTCTTTTTTTGGGATTGTTTATTTCCTTGGTTTTCAAAAATTGGTTTACTTATATACATGTATCAATAAACACTTAAGATGAGAATGGTTTTCCATAATTGGAGTTATTGTTTATTATTTAGTATAAAGTAGATTAAATTGTTTTAAAATTCATTTATTCATTTGAATTGATGATGAATAATTATATAAAACTTTAATGATAACCTTTTTGGTTAATTGGCGGTTTTTGATCACATCGAACACATAATGCTTAATAAATTAATATCATGTGTACAAAATATTGAAAAACCATAAATTAGTAATTATGAATTTATTAGAGTCTGGATCAATAATAAAAATGGTTTCAGGACTATAAATGAATATGATAATAGAAATTGAAAAATCATCATCCATCAGTGTCAGAAATTAACACATGTAAAATAGTGTTTTCATTTCTAGTATAAAAGGAGGTTAAAGATGTGATGATGATGAATTATCACAATATCATAAAAAAATTATAGAAAATTTAATGTACTAGATTTATTATAACATTTTGATGAAATTAGGTAAGGAAAAAAATGAAAATAATGGAACTTGAAAAAAATATAAAGAATGAAAAGTGGAATTAACCTTTTGAATATATCTTCCATGAGAACTGATTTAAGGGAGATGATTTAAAATTTTGAAGATACCAAGGCCTCAAGGATGTGGGAGACGGTCTTATGGAGTGATTTGAGCAGAATAAGAATAGGATCAAGGCATGATAGGATTGAAGATAAGTGGGTGTGAGGGTTGTTTTTATATTGGAGGGGTGGGGGTTTTCTCAATATTTTATTCATTATTTTATTATTTTTCTCAAGACAAGAAATAGTATTTATTGTTGTCAAAAATAGTAATATTTTCATGTGAGTTAGAATACAAGGTGATTATATCATCCATGACCCAATAAATTGTGTATTTATCATATAATGTATATAAATAGCAAATTGTCATATTCATTATTGACCAAAAATTCAAGAATTTCGGAAAAATAAAAAAAAATAAGACCAACCATTTTTTGATATGTATAATTTAAAAATGAATTCCATTTTATGAAATTAATTTTCTAAATATCTGAAATTTAATTTTTAATTAAAATCATAATTTACATGAAAAATACAAATTTTAAAATTAAAAATTCTTTTATAACACTTTGAAAATTTAATTAAGTTATCTAAAAGTTAAAATATGATAATAAGTCATTAAAATAATTATTTATGAATACATTTTATGAAAATAATTTCTCTTTTAATTTATTATATTAACTAGAAAATTTAAATTAAATATACATGACTAACAAAAATACCAATACATTGTTATTAATTTTTAAAATATATATCTACTTATAATATGACAAAATTATATCATATATTCACTTGTAATATTGATATATTTTGTTTTTTCACTAATTGGTGGGGTTACTATTATATTGGTCGGTTTACTATTTATAACAGTGATATTACTATTCCATAGGTCAATTTACTATTTCATCAGTATACGTTCCTTAACATCTTGAGATACCATTTATTTTACTCATTATTCATTTATAAGGTTCGTATTGTGTTATATATGTAATAATATATGATTATACTATAAGACATAATTGTAAGATGATAATTTTCATTCATTAAACATTGGTTCGTTACGGTTTGGTTTTATGGAACTGAATATATCTATGTAGGGATTTGATGTTTTAAGATTTTTTAATCCTTTATAATTACAATAATGAACATTCATTTTGAACCTATTTTTGAAATGAGGTTTTCCTTAGTTATTCTTCTACATTTAATATTTTTGGTTATGGTATTTACAAAACCACATACTATCCTGGGTGAGATTATAATTAGTATTTTAATCATAAGACTCGTAATATCTTTGACACTATCAACAAAGGTTTTGTTTATACTAAGATCATTTCCATCCAATATGGCATCCTTAGAGCCAAGGGAACCTGTTGGGGTACTCTAGGAGTCTAGGGATGAAACAAGGAGGTCATCCTTATCCTTTTTATCATCAAAAATTTTACTCTAAAGTTTCATTAGTTAAATTATAAATAAATTTCTAGAGGAAAAATATACTATTATCATGGTGAATCATTATTTAGATTAGATTATTTAAAGTGATAAGGTGATAAATTTTAGACTTTATGGGAGGTAACATCATCAAGATAATTATCCCCAACACTCACTAGATCTTTTGTGGAATATCTTCTAATGATTGAGGAGTCTCTAAAGCCTCAACCAAGACAATACATACATTTTCACCTCCCAATGAATTTAGAAAAATCAGGGTATTCTCACTAAAATACACTGGTATAGGAAGAGGGACCTCTATAGATGATGAAGATGTCCGGTTAGCCAAACACTCATTAATAATCTCCTCTTTTTCTCCAATATTATCCTTATATACTATAGTAATAGATAATATTTTTCCATTACCCCCTAGATTCACCAATTGAGTGTTGGGTTGAACTGAAATGATTTTTAAAAACATTAAAACATAAAAATATGTGAAATTGTATTGCGTGAAGAGTATGGTGATACCTAATTGGAAAAGTAATAAATTTAATCAATATAAATTATCTTTAAATAAAGCAATTAAATTCATAATTGAGATATATATATAGGGAAAACTATTGAAAACCATGTATAGTATGCTCACCACCCTTTACAAAATCAATGATTCCATTAACAAATATATTTAAAATATCACCACTCATCAGAATGTTTTAATAATTTTCTATTATAAAATAATTCTATATTAATAATTTTATTTTCATGTATCCTAAGAAGTGTTTGATAGTGTTTTTCCTAAAACTATCTGTCACATTGGAATTATTCTTTCAATTTTAAAAACTCATATATAAGGTAATTATAATAAAATATTATTAGTATTTTGAATTTAATAAAAAAAAATTAAAAACAACACATACATCATATTTCAAAAAATGAAAAATACTATTTATCCAAATTATAAAATGACCTATACATTATATTATTATGGTCACCTCCTTAGTATACAGCGATAATATAGTATTTTGGTAAATAATATCATTTACTGCTACTCTTACCTAATTTTCCTTCTGAAAATGTTAATGTACATAATCCACTAGATAACAAAAAAAATCTAAATTCATTCATATATACATTTGGATCCACATAAGAAATGTATAGTTCATGGTCAAGGATAATTAAGGAGGACGAGGATCACAGTATCTAGGTTGTGCATGTCTTATCACTTCAAAAAAACATAGTTTGTAGAGGTCGTTTAATTATATAATCTATTAGATCATTTAACTATTTTAGTAAATCCTTAAAGGAATAAATTTATCCTTAATACTCTTCCCCCATTAATTTCGTAGTATTGGTGAAGCCAAAAACATTTCTTATATATACATTTTTATTACATCCTCTAGAATAAACTGGGTGTCGTGACCTCACTACTATAAATCATGGATTTAACTATGCTAGTTAATGGGTTTTATCAGTGCTTAAAAAACTTTCATATTATAAGAGATGTTAAAATGGGGGGGTTTAATAGCAATAAAAATGGGTTGTTAAAGGAACAAGTTAACAGTGCAAAAAAAGTACTAATAAAAGCACCATTTAACAGTGACTTTTTAGCACTAATAAAGGGTTCCTTTAACAGAGATTTTTTTAGAACCATTAAAATTTGAATTTAACAGTGATTTTTTAACTCTATTAAAGGTTTTATGTTAACTGTGCTAAAAAATAAACGTTAAAAATTATGGGAAAATCATTTTTTACTCACCCCCGACACCCTCCTTTCTCAGTGCTTAAATCCCCATTTCTTATTAATTTCCACTAAACTTCATCCATCATGTACCCCAACCTCCTTCCTCAAGGATAGAGTCTACCCCATATTCTTTTAGATGCCTAGATTTGATTCATGGACCTCTCTTGTGCGACTGAGGCTCTTTACCACTATGTCATGCGTGTTTTGTTGTATATTTAACGACTTTTCTATTTAATTGTATATATTTTTAAATTTGTGAATTATATATATATATATATATAAATATATTTATTTATTTATATATATTATATATTAATATTGATTTATTTATATTAGAATATAAATATATATATATATATATAAGAATATAATTCCATTTATATTTATTTATTTATTAATACACACATGAATGTA
The DNA here is from genome assembly GCA_963277665.1 of Viscum album. Taxonomy (NCBI): domain Eukaryota; kingdom Viridiplantae; phylum Streptophyta; class Magnoliopsida; order Santalales; family Viscaceae; genus Viscum; species Viscum album. Next base: position 710,409,463 of record OY728163.1, read on the forward strand.
TGTATAAAAATTATATACATATTATTTCATTTTTATAAGATAAAAAAATTGATAATTTTTTATTTTAAATAAAATTAATAATAAATATTTATTTTATATATTTAAAAATACATTTTTACATAAATATGTTTATATATGTATTTATACAAGTGGATTATTATAACTAAATATAACATAATATGCATATATTTAATTATAAATAAAAATAAATTGGGAAAAACTATAAAATTTCAAAAACCATAAAATCAATATGATTGTAAGACCAGGGAATAAATTCATTCCCTGCTAAAAATGGGCAAAAATCTCCCTTAAACGGGGCTGAAATTCCATTGAATGTTAAAAAATTGGAGTATCCCAAAAAAACTCAATTTTGGAGGCATTTAGGGCCTCTTTTTACCTCAAAAAATATTGAAGAATGTCCCTCTTGGTTAACATGGAATATATTTCATCAAAATATTAGATTTGAAATGTGGTAGATCTAAAATGGAAACCCAAATCAAAATTTATTGTTGTTTGAAGTTCGAGTTGGGTTTTCAACTTATTTTTGATCTTTTATTATGTTTTTGCATTTTTTATTTCAAATTGTTATTAAATTACTATTAATATACAATAATGAGAAAATTATTAATTAAAATTATTTTTCAAATTCTTTTATAATAAATTTTCACTCAAGAACATATATATTATGTGTTAATGTTTATTTATCCTTATCTTAAACATATTTAAAAAAATTATATTATATTTATATATTTATGTATTAAATATATTTTTAATGAAATATAATATTTTTGAAATATAATATTTATCAGTGCTTTTTTACTAGTGCTGATAAATTGAGGGTATTTATCATCACTTTTTTAAAAACACTGATTATGGGGGTCCTCTATCAGTGCTTTCTAGTGCTCTTAAAGATCATCACTTATCAGTGCTTATTCTAGCAATGAAAATGGGGGGTCTTTAATATTGATTTTATTAGGCACTGTTAAATCCCTATAATTCGATAAACCTAATTTTGTTGTAGAGCCTTCCTAAATTTTTTGTAATAATATTCATTTTAATATTAGGGATAAAGGCCCACTTTTCATTTTCTTTTTAAATTAATCAATAAATAAAATTTCCAAATATGAAATTATTGGGACAATATTATAAATTATAAACAAATTACCATGATTAATTAATTACAATGTTATCAAATACCAAATTTTTTTCATAAATAATATCATTTAATTTGTGTTTGTCACTTATTTATCCTCCCCCAATATAATGTTTCGTTATAAGGGGAGGATATGGTATACCTTAATAATCCATTTTGAATCTGTTACATGACTAGGATCTTAATTTATTAAAGTTATCAGAACACTTTTCTACTCTAATAAAGGATAAACTCGGAAAGAAAATGTATGAGGGTATAAATTCTAGAACTATTCCACTTAGTGAACCTTTAATGGGGCTTATTACATAATATCAAAATCTATGTTAACAAGTAAATAATATTAATTAAATTATTAAATTTAATAAAAAAACTATATACCACGATGGATTACTCCCAAAATCATGAGGAAATCTTTTATGATATCTTAATATCTATAAACCATAATTTATGCAATGGAACATGGTTATGTTTAATCGCGAAAATAGAATATTAAGTCAGTTTTTTCTTAAAGCTTGTACATATAGTTCCTAAAAATTATAAATTTCTTTTCTTAATTTATTTTTACCTAGGTATTTTAGATTTTATTTTTTAATTTATGTGATTAAATATTACTCATGTAAAATGTATAATATTTAAACCACTGAATGATTAAATAAATTAGTTTATAGATTTTATCCTTTTAATCCTATAACCTTTATTTCCCCAAAACAACAATTGTCCTATAGTTTGGTAATAAAATACATGTCTTACAATTAATTTTTGTATCCCTGTATCTTATGAATTCCTGGCATATAGACCTGTATTTTGGTTCTTGTCATTACACATAGTTTTCACCATTTATCCTCCACATTCATGTGAAGGATTCAATAAATGTGTAATAAAATGACTGGCATCATTAGGTACCATACTATCTTGAAATGAAAAATAGATGAAAATAAATTCTGTAAATATATGTCTAATTACATTAAAAAATTTAATTACTCTATATATAATTATGTGAATAATATTATATAGTAGAGTTTCTCTTCCTCTGTTTCTTTAATTTAAAAATATTTATACCACTTTAATAAATATTTATGTACTTATATTTGATTAAAATTAAATTTTTTATGAATAAAAAATTTAATGTTCAAAATTGAATGTAAAACATTGAATGTTATCTCAACAAAAACATGTATAACTAAAATAGATTAATATTAAAATTTAAAAAATAGGAAACAAATGATTTTCATCTGAAAATGTTTATATTTTTACTTTTATTTGACTAGATATAAATAAATATTATATATAAAGTTATTATTAATAGAAATATAAATAGATTTATAGATATCTCTCTGAATAAAATCAAGTAATTGAAAATGAATAATGTAAATAAAATAGTCACAACAAATTAATTACGAAAACATTTTCAACCAATAAATAGATATATGAAACTAACAAACATAAATTTTTTTGAAAAGGTGGTAGGAATGCTCAACGTCTATGTATTTAAATATAAAATAAAAAATAATGTTTTTTACAAAAAATTTGTAAAAAAAATATTTACCGGATTAATTAGGATAATAATCTATTATTTCTCATATCCCTTATACAAGAACTTTTAATGATTCATGGGCTTTGAAAACATCATATAAATTTTTATCCTCATGTAATCATGTAAAAGTTGAATAAATTTTACACCATTATTTAAAATCATCATTATTCCTAACAACAAAATGAATTTTTCCCATCAAAAACTATATTCCACTAATAATTTTATTTTTCAATAACATAAATTTTGGTTTTTCATTATTCTCAAAGATAATTTATTCCTATTTGCATCCAAAAATTTAAAAATAAATAATTATAAATTCATACTCCTCATGTTTCACACCACTATTATTGTCAACCTAGTTATACTTAAATACAGTCACATAAAATCTTCTACAATTAATCTCCAATTTATCCTTAATAAATTTAAATATGATTTTTATGAAAAATTTGTATTTTTTACCATTACCAAATGAAAAATTCATTGCATCAACATTGACCATTACACATCAAATTTTAATGGTATGATAGATGTCAGGGATATTTTTGTGAAATTTTTATCCATTAATATCAATAATCAACCATGTTTTCACATTAACACTTTAGCCCCTGGTAACAATTTCAATGTTATTGTAGTGGGTAAATTTATGTTTAATATCTCCAAAAACCATGAAAGAATCAGTTTTTATAATTAAACATCAAACACTATTCATTTCTTATTTGATATCGTGCCTTTAATCTATCAATATGTAATGATAAATATGTTCAAACTCACCTTGATTTTTAAAAATATGGGTATCCCCTAGATATTTTAAAATATGAACACTATATTCGATAGCATATGTGACAGGCAACCCCAATCTTAATAGAAAATATAACACCCCACTAATCTATGATATATATATTTTTAAAGAAATTCAATATCTTAGATAGAATTAATTACATTAAACACTAAATTTATCTTGTTTTACATACAACACTGAGTTTATCATCTGTTACAAACAACAATGAGTATGAAAAAAATCATACGTGTTATTAAAATATTATTATTTAGTATAATAGTTATAAACTAGCAGATGAATTGGTGGGTATGAATAGTAATTTATAAATTATTACAAATATATATTACACTTCTTCATTGGTTACCTATGGATTATAATTAATAATAAGAATCATTTTAGAGAAAATGAAATGTTTTCTGTAAAATTGTGTTCTCTCTATTAGAAGAATTAGTCGTGCTTTAGGCACCTAATATAAAATTAATGTTTTCCAATTTTATTAAATTTATATAAGAAAATGAACATTATTTTTCAAAACATGTAACCAAAAATAACATATGGTGAATTTTTGGGATTTTTCTGAGAAGTTTTATTTGTTGATGATTAATAAATATATTTAATTTTAATTGAAAAATGTCTTTTATATTAAATAATATATAATGTTAAATTATATTTTTAATTAGATTTAATGTATAATTAGTTTAATTTTATATCAATTAATAATATTTAGTTTATTGGTATCATTTAAAAATTAAATTTAGATATAGAAACATTGTAAAATTTTGAAAATTTTCACATTAACAACCTGATTCCTCATCACTTCTACATGTTTAATTTAAAATAAATTTTTTCCTATTATATGAAATGAATTTGAAAAAAAAGGATTAAATATTTTTAATCATAAAATTTTATAATTATAATAATATCAATTTATTTTAAACTATATTTTTATGGAACTATTTCGGAAATTAAACCTATAAGGGTCCATAATGGAACAATTTGGACCCTTTTTACATATTAAAAAAATAGTACTCAATTATTTTCAAAAATACCATGTGTCTCATATAACTTGCTTATAAAATCCCACACACTCTCCTCACTTCTTCACACATTCAAACCTTTTTTAGGACATTAACATAAAAAATAAATTAAAAACATCCTTAATCTAATCCTATAAGCCTTATATTTGGATTAAATCTAACATTTTAATTCTTTATTAAAATCCCAAGAAGGATACCCAAATAAAAGGTAATGTTCTTCAACAAGCGTCTTTATTCTACTTTTTTATCCATGTCATAAATTTTTATTAAACACGATGATATTATAACCTATGTATATTATATATACAATGATTTTTATAATATGTTAATGACATATAACTATCTCAAATTCTAACAAATTGGTTACAAAATCCTCATTTGTGTGTATGGTGGACTACAACTCTGTGAACCGATGTCATTCATTTTTCCATTTCCAACTCTCAAGGATGGATATGATGACAGATATAAAGTATATATATGATATATATAGCATATTTATATCTATTTTGTAACTATATCATATATATATATTTACCTTCCTTTCCATATGAGATATGATAACATTGCTCATGTGTATGTAATACTACCATCTCACGATTCGAAGTGATTCATCTTTCAATAAAGCTTCACATTGAAGATGATAAAAATAATTTTAAATATTATATGTCATATAAAAAATAATAATTATGATATTAATGACATATTTATAATTATTTAATGGTATTATATATATTTATATATCATTTTCTTTATCTCAATTTCACTCACGTAATGATGATAGCATCATTCGTGTACGTGTTGACTATCGCCTTCCAGAATCAATGTGACTCTCGTTTCATAAAAATATATATGATATATATGATTATATAATATGATATTAATGATATTATATAATTCAATAAAGGTAAAATATTTTTTAACTCTTTATCATAATGATTGGTGAACAATGGAAATGTTATTCACGCGTACATTCATCCAACCTTCTATGTGATCATAACATACTTAATTTTTAATAACCATCACTCAATATTAGTTTTAAAAGTAAAATTGATATAAAAATATAATAATTATGTATTGATGATTTTTTATATGATATAACTATATAATAATTACAAGATCCATATCCTTTAGATTGAAACACACATGAGATAGCATGTCAATTAACACCTAAAACAATGAAAATAATGAATGATTATTGACGAGTATGAAATAAGATGTTATAAAAGGATGATATATCATATTATAAATATTAATATAGTTCTATTATAAGTTGATAACATGTTTAAAAGTATTATACAATATTATAGATAATTTTCAATCAAAAGGAAGTGTGATGTAATGGATTTCACCTCAATTTAATTTCAATGATGGATATTAAAATTTTATACGCCTAATTTCATTTATATGTTGTATATATTACCCCATTTTACATGTAATATAATAAATATGTAATTATTCATGGTATCATATGTATCGAATTTAATAATTTCATCTAATGGTATTTTAATTAAAATTTACCATGGCTTAATGAATTTATTAGACCAATTTTCGTTTATTGGGTTAAACTTCTACTTCATTGATTATATCATTCTATGATTATGTGTACAATTAATTTGGATTATATTATATTGTTTTTCACATGTTTTAAGTGGATTTACATTTTAAACACATAATTAATTTACTGATTGACATTCACATAAACTTTTTTATCTTTTCAAGGGTTTACATCACAATCACATTTTAATTGAGACTGTTTATTCTTGAATTAAAATTGAAGAAAGTTATTTAATTATATTTTAATAAACCCTTTTATTTTCTTATCCTATTGTTATTCATGAAGTTTTAAAGTAATACATCCATTTTTAAACACTTTGGCACTTAGAATAATTGATAAATGTTTTTAATAAAATTTGAATTCATTTCTCTATTCTATAAAAAATATGTTTTCTTCCAAAACCATGTAATCTAATTATATTTAATAATTTATAAATGTATTTATAAAAGTAATTTTTACCCATTTTTACTCTTTTAAAAATGTATTCAATGTAATATTAGGTTATTTTCAAAAGAATTCTTATTTTTGTTTTTTTGAAAATTTAAAAGGGATCTTTTTATCTCTTTTTGAACAAGGTAGTTTCCAAACCATTTTACAATTCAAAGGGAATATTTTTTTACTTTTATAGAATTTAGAAAATTACCCACTATCATGAGAGTTATTTTTTTAATCATACTTTTAAATATAATTAGTATATTTTTAAATAAATGTTTTCTAAAGGAGATTTTCAAGGAAATGTATTTTTTAAAAAACAAAGTTAAAAAGATATTTTCCTCAAGAATCTTTACATATATCATTTAAAGCATTTCAATTAAAAAAATGAAAAAAACTGTATTATTACTCTAATGGTATATGTGTATATGATCCTAATTTTTTACTTATATGGATTAAGAATATTTTGGCTGAGGAATGTATTGATATTAACTTGATTCCTTTTTTGTAGTAATTAACATTTCATTGAAATATTCACTTTCTCATGATCATTAGAAATTAAATTTTCCTGATTATCACTAGCATTTCTCAAGGATATAATTTTTTATTAAATTATATATTGACTCTATATATGGTGTTATACTTTGAAATTTGTTTGATTGATTAGTGAAATATTGATAGATCATTTTTTTCACTAAATATGGATATTTGATGTTATGTCTAATTCATGAATGAATTAAATCCATTATTTTATAAATAATGAAATATTTGGACCTGTGGTAATGGGTCGTGCATGGTATCATATATCCAATAGATGCATCAATAAGTATCATGAGACAAACATGATAAGATAGCATTAAATGGGTTTTTACATAAATATTTAAATCGTCTTATGAAAGGTCTTCATGATAGAGGTGCCATCACGTCTTAGATCATAACATCCAATAATTTTTCATTTTCTATATTAGTAATTTAGTTATTATTATCCCTAAGTTTTTAACTATGATATAATATCTAGACTCATTTCATTTTCAGTTTATTGATTAAAAGGAATGTGTTTTCAGTTATTTACCTTGTCATGTTGATTATGCCTTATGTAGTTATTTACATGGCATGTGTGCTCAGTTATTTACCATTCAAAATTTATTAAACTTATTGATTCATGATTTTTCAACTATACTAAAACCTTACTAATCATTTGATATCACACTAATTGTTTTCCCTTTTCATGGATCCATGATTTTTTATATGTTTGATATGAATGGATATGCAATAGGGAATAATGTTATTCACAAGAAAAAAATATTTTTTAGTTTATGTTTCCAAATTTAATGAACAAATCATGTATAGATCTATTTTACTAAGATTTTAAAACTATATAGTCATTCAAGATAAAATTCATTGTATCTTATTCCAATGAAATAATGGAGACTCAAGCTCTGTACTACTATAGTATGGGTCGCTATAGTTTTTATAATATGAGGTTTAGTAGAAACATTAGAAACTATATTGAGGAAAATATATGTTGGATAACATAACCGTATGATATACTTTGAGGATAACTATATAATAACATCAAAATGTTATTTATGGTAAATATTTTGTTGTTTTCCTAATAAACCATCCATGTCTAGAAACTATATGTGCATATGGGTTAGGCACAAATTTACTTAGTGGAAAGAACTCTGAAAAGAGCTCATTAGGCTTCACTCGATTATCACATGATGCACAAAAACATTCCTTACTATGAACATAGTTTCACACAAATGGGGGTATGCTTAGGGAAATTCAAATTTTCATTATAAACCATTATGATGGATTTAAATAGGAGATAATAATAAATGACCAAGGTTAATTCTAAGGTCTCATAGTTTGAAAAGAATGTGTTTGAAAAGAATGGTAAAATGATTTTTTATGGAAATGAAGGGAATACATAAAATCGATGTTATGAAAAAATTAATAGTATGATTTAAGGAAATAAATATCATCCTAGGGATCCAATTATATTCGGTTGTCTTAAATTTGGAGAACCAGGGAATTATCTGAGTTAATTACCTCATATAATTGTTAAAACCAAGATCAAGGAAGGATCCACATTGAAATAAAATTTTTGAAGTATTTATTAGGATTCCCAAATTATATTATCTAATTACTTTAACAATGGTATTTTGGTTATAAGAATCAAGAAACATCTATGGATTTTTTAATATTTTAGAATCATATATTTCTTAAATAAATAAAGTTTTATGGTTCAAGTCATGGTTTTATGAGTTTAATATTTATCATGAGTTTAATGTATTAAGCACACCTTTTTAGGTTTTATGTGATGTGATTCTAAAAAAATTAATTATAATTTGGGGGAAATTTATGACAAGAAAATGTTTTAATAGAAACTTTTTATAAGGAATAATGAATTTAAATTTTATAGACAACATTTTAAATGTATTGATGACCTTTATGGTTCATAAGATCATTAATGACATAGTAATAATATTCAAATAATATTATTACAATTTGAAAAAAAAATTAAATTTTATTAAAAACCATAGTAAAACTGTTATTTAATGATTACTTTTATTTCAATTATTTCAATCAAATATTTTTTGGGAACATTATATTAAATATATTAATATAGTTTAGAAAAAGGATATTCCACATATCGGGTAACAACCCATGATGTATCGAAAATCCATGGGGTTTTAACCCATGAGTGAAAGATGAAAAGAGTTTACCACCTACCATTGTCTTACACGATTTCCAAATAATATTTCATTGTTTTTAATTAAATTATTTTAAAAATAAATATTAACGATGAACTAGTGGTGTTAATTTTTAAGAATAGAGATTAATTTAATATATTGGATAACTTTTTATAACCTTATTGTTTTTGTAAAATAGTGAGTGACATATAGAAAAAAATTTCACTCTTTTATGGATCTTATGATCTATTAAAAGTGAATTTTAGTGCTTTAGGAATAAATATATATTTTTGATATTCATTTCTTGGATTAAGTTATGAATTATAAATTTATCAAATAGGAACCAAAAGATGAATTTTTACCTATAAATTGTAAACATATAAAGTATATTTTCAGATATTCTTATATAGTAAATTAATTTTACAACATTAGAAAAAGGATCTTGAAATATAATGATATCATATTACCATAATTTATGATGATATTAATGATTTTTTCACATATATTAGATTTATGGTTTTAAAGGACTTAACTTTATATTTATCATTTAGTTATTTTTGATCAATTACCACATTCACTCTTTAATTATTTTTGATTTTCATCCATGTCCATATCTTCATTTTCCACTAATTATATCGTATGTGGAATCCAAGTTATATGTTATTAATATGAAATTTTTACATAATTATCTATCTTATAAAGGGGAAATTTTATTAACCATCTTATGGTGTTGTATTTTGATTAATGAAATTTCAAAATTTCACACCCTTGATTAATAATATCAAATTTAAATTGTTAAGAATCAATTTATTTCAGGTGGTGATAATGCAATGCTCTATGATTTTAAAATCCTAACATTGTATTGAACAGAATATTTGACACACAACACTAAGATTAAAATAAAATATAAAACCCAAAGACTGTATGGTATATTTATTTTTAAATGAATTAAATCTCTTCAATAACTTTCATTACATTCAAAAAAATATTTATCTCTTATTACACACAACACCGATTTTATCTTATGTTACATGAAACATCAAGTTTAAAAGAAATGTGACCTGTTATTAAAATATTATTAATAACAATAATATTTTTAACCTAGACATTAAAATGGAAGGTATGTATAGTACTAACTAATTTAGGAAAAATATATATTTTACATATAGTAATTATTTATATATTTATAATAAGTTATAATAAGAACCATTTGAAAGAAAAATAAATGTTTTCTGTAAGCTTTTATTTTTTTCTAATGGATGGATCGGTCGTGCTTTATGCACCTAATTTAAAGTTAATTTATAAAAATTTTAGAAAACTTAAATTATAAAAAACCTTAATATTAAATATTGGAATACAAAAATTATACTAGGTATAATTTTTGGTATTTTCCTAGAAGTTCCACTTTTTATAAAAAGAGAAAATACTAAATTTTATTTCAAAACTAAATTTTGTATGAAAATTATAATGAAGATTTACATTTTCTGTTTTAAAGTAAATATATTTTAATTTTATACCAATTCATCCAATTTAGATAATTTTAATATTTAAATTAGATATAAACAATTTGTAAACTTTGGAACATTTTCACATTAAAAACATGCTTTCTCATCACGTATACAAGATCAATATTAAAATTTATGTTTCCATTTATATGAAATGAGTTTTTTAAAATTTATTACCAATTTATAATAAAAAAAACTTATTATTTCAAATAAAATCAACTTAATTTTTAACTAAAATGATTAGTAAATGCAGTAAAAATTAATTACTGCGATTAAGGTATAAATAGGTATACCAGAGGGTTAAACATTAAAGTTAAGGTTAAAAATTATCAATAAACATTTAATTAAACTATTATATATCTATATTTTTACCATTAGTCTTATAAGGTTTTAAAATGGTCCATTTAGAAACCTTGTGACATAATAAAAACATTGGATCACTCAATTGTTTTCAAAAATAACATGAGTCGTCTCCAAAACCATTAAAAGGCCATCCACTCTCCTCTCTTTTTCACAACATCAAACCTATTTTTTTTGAAAAATACCTAAAAAATAACTTCCCAATATCCATATACAAATAATATATTCCTTTTTATGGGAATAAATAAATCCTTTGTAGGATTCATGGAAATTTTAATGAGGATACCTAAAGGAAAAGTAATGCTCTTCAATGAGCATCTTTATTTTACTGATTTCTAGTCATACATTAATTATTAGTAAACGGTGATTATATAATATAAAAAGAATATTAAATATAATGTGATTCTTGTATAATAATTTAATAACCTAAAACCATCACCACTTCCATTATATTGGTAAAAATAATAATTATTTGTGTTTATAGTGGATAACCACTCGCAAACTGATGTTGTTCGTTTTTTCATTTATACCTCTCAAGGATGGGTACAATGATTGATCTAAAGTATATATATGATATTAATATCATATTTATGCATATATTGTAACTATATCATATATATATTTTTAAATGCAACTATTTCAAAGATATGATAATGTTTCCCTCGTATGTACGGCGAACTACAGCATCATGAAGCGATGTGGTTCGTCTTTCACAAAATCTTCATATGGAAGGTGATATAGATAAATTTGATTATTATATGTGATATAAAAGAAATATTTATTATATTAATGATATATTTATCTTTCTTGAAAGATAATATATATATATATATATATATCATTTTTTCTTTCATTTTCATTCACGCATGATACAGTCATTCATGTACATGTGGATTATCGACTTAACGAAGCAATGTGGATCTATTTCCATAAAAAAACCAAATTTATGATTTATATAAGCATATAATATGATATTAGTTATATTATTTTCAATATATAATGGTAAACTATTTCCTAACTTGTTTCCATAATGATTGGTGAAAAATGTAAACGTTACTCATGCGTATGTATGGCCTGCCACCTCCAAGATCATAACATGCTTAATTTTTCATATCCATCCTTCATGATTGTTTTCTAAAGTTAAGTGGATGTAAAAATATGATAATATGACATTATTATTATTCTCTATATGGTAAAACTATATTATATATTCCAGAAATTGATATTTCATGATGAAACATACATGAGAAAACAAGGCAATTAACACTCAAAATAATGAAAATAATATAGGATTATTAATTAATGGGAGATAAGATGTTATAAAAGGATAATATATGATATTATAAATATTAATATGGTTTTTGGTAAAAATTAATAACATGTTTAAAAAAACTATACATGAATTTAAATAACATTTAATCACAATGAAGTATGAGGTAAGGGATTTCATATCAATTTTATTTACTTAAGGCATATTGTATTGTTATGAACCTAATTTATTTTATATAGTATATATTATACCCCTTTAACATGTATATAAATAGCCACAAAATGATTATTGGAAAATTTACACTTGAAGAAATATCAGAATATGGGTACTATTTTCCTCATAATGAAAAGGAAGAGGATGGTGGCCAGGATCACGTGAATCACATGAACCTCCAACAGAAACATGATCACATGAACCTATAGAAGGTCATGAAAATATACACACATGGTTCATATCCCATGGAGTCTCTTTTACAAGTCTTAAGGCTCTTTAAAAGGCACCCCATGTAGCCAATGACCGCACAGTGGTAGGAATACATGCACCCCTAGGTTATGTGAATTGTCAGGTTTAAGGTGACTGATAATCCATACAAAAATCCATGGAAATTAGAAGATAATTATCCATATATAGGGTCATAATTATTTAACAAATATCACATGATGAATCACCAATCTACAGTGTGATTACCTTTGGCAAAACTCATACAACCTCACAATATCCCTATCCTTTGTAAAATAAACAAAGAATATAAAATGGGAAAGGCGGGAGACTCCTATGGTCATAAAACTCATATGGCACACCCATGAAACTCATGAGACACCATAGATGTCCCAGTGAAATTTCTTCATTGTTGAAAAAGATCCCTCTAGAATTTATACCGCATCATGCGAAAGGCTTTTGATAAGTCTAGGAAGTCTCATGATCCCCCTTTGTCTACAAAAATATGCATAAGTGTTTATTCATGATTTTATTGCGCGTCACCAAAATAAATTTATTAGTCACACCAAACATCACCAATGGGAAAACTGATTTTTCATTGACAATAATTGGGAAATCTAAAAAAAACCCAACCCCTTTACAAATAAAATAATTAAATAAAATAGAAAACATAGGATCCTCTTAAGGTCGTAAACAACATGAGACATGCTCATGTGCTCCTCAGGACCTCACAAAATTCCTTCGCATGACCATATTGGTCTCATAAAATATCCGTATAAAGACATCCTTGTCTTGCATAATATCCCAATAAGGGATAAAATATCACATGAAGGCCATTCAATAGGAATGTTAATCTCACAAAATTACTTAGAATTATATTCCTAATAACACTAATGACCCTAAAAAGTTAGGTATTATTCAAAAAATTTCCATTCATTGTCCATAATCAAATAAATCAGGCTTTTATTGGATGATCCCATGGTCACTGAATATCAAGTGACACCCCCAAAATAACCAATGGCAAAAACTTGAAAAAACGCGTGGCATAAAATCCCTCCACTGACTCCATCATGGATTCACAAGATACGCACTATGAAAATTGGAAAATATTCATGCTGGAAAGTCCCATAAATCTTTCACCCCAACATGAAAATTGGATAGACTTTCCTTGAAACCTCACACTATATTACCCGAGAATCAATGAAGATTTATCAGAGCAACTGAGCTCATGACTGGTAAAGTCCTCCATCAAGTAAGATCTATAGAAAAACTGGAGTGACCATGAATCATGCATAAACACTTCATGTGATCAATCATAGAAAACATTAAGGAGTTCTGGTAGGAAATGTGAATAATTCCCCGCATAAATGTTAGATCACGCAATACTTGAAACGTCCTGACACAGAAAAAATATAAGGTATATAAAATAAAAGGTTCGAACCAAGACTAAAAAGATATGAGACTTATTTGAAGATATTATACTCAGATTCAAATGTGTGTAACATAAACCACCTAGGTTATGATGTATCACCAAGACATTTCTCCCAGATTATGTAATTATTCCTTGGTATACTATATGGATCATGAAAAGTTCATTGGACATGTCATACCAAGTCAGATGCCCTCTCCCGCCGAGCATTCCACCAAAGTGTTATGAAACCCTATATTCTTGCCATCCAATCCTTATGATGGACTCTAGATACATCGCTCAAATAATATGGTGTCACTAGTGTACGTTAGCTAATTCTCACAATAGAATTAGGACATATCAACCAGATCTCACGATATCCACAAGACGAGCTAGCCAGATCTCACAATTTTCTATGAACATGTCATCTGTCTCTTACAATGGCCCCAGATATATTAGGTGTCTTTCATGTCTCCCTTCATAAAAATCATCTCGGATCATGCATCACCCTACAAATATGTCACACTGACTCTATTGATGCCCTCTAAGTGTGTCATCCATTTTTCATGATGATGTTAGGGAAGGTCAATTGCATAATGCAGTTCCCTCCATGAATTTCATCCAAGATCATGTGATAGCTTTCATGACTATCCATCCAGTTCTTATGATGTCCTCTAGACAATTTATCCTTGGTCATGCGGTATCCTTCAGACATGAAATCTTGATAATGCGACATCCCTCAAAAAATTCAATTGGATCATGCCATTTTATTTGGACATGTCAAGAAGACATCCTCCGGCATTTCAAGCAAATAATCAATCCATTCCTTGCAAAAAATCAATTTATATCAGAATTCCATGTCAATAACGAATCCCAAGACATGATAAATTTTTCAATACTTCATAAAGGGCAGTATTAGAGTAAAAGCCTCGACCAAACAAACTACAATGAATTTGATTCTTACAATAACTAGGATATGAAGGATGGATTCTTGAGGCCTAATCTCCATGTTAAAACATCATTAGGTCAATCCCAACACATAATTTCGACACCCTCAAGCAATGAGACTAATTATTTTCCTTCTCTTGTTTCTCAAACCGAGCATAGATCATGTGGGATTAGAGAGTTTCAATGATCATATCAATCACATCATAAGCCTCTATCCTGATAAGGTAAACCCCAGTGTGAAATCCCCGATCAGTGGAATAATATGATATATCCCACATATAAAGAAAATGTTATCATGTAAGCCCTGACCAATTGAACTATGAGGTCTCCAATTACTTCCATATCTATGATACATAGAATTAATTCATAATTCCTAACCCCAAACTCAAAAGGTCATCCAGTTCAGTGTATATTCTACCAAGTCTCTAACAATCCAACCATTAGGATCTAATATCTTCTATGGGATGATCATTTTTTCTCATCAACCAATAGATTGAAAAATCATTGAACTATGAGGACTCTAATTCCTATCATCACCAGGATATGTTGGATGCTTCCTAATATTTGATATCAAAATAAAATAGGAATACACTTTATTCAAATTCCCTTATTGTATTTGACATTTCTACCATCATGACCCAATCATTTCCATGGCTCAATCATTCCACCTCATCCATCAGTGGACTGAAAAGCCAACGGAACTATGATAAATCTGATTCTTTCTATAACTAGGATATGTAGGGTGCCTTATTATGTCCGGATCTCCATAATAAACATCCAAAGGTTTATCCAAATAAATAACTCATGAATCCATTTTCAATGAGGATAATTAATTGTTATCCCTTATTCTTCAAACCAATCGTAGATCACGTTGTCTTAGGGAATTACAATGGACATATGATTTTCATAATGAATTCACCACAATCCAGGGAAACATCATGGTGTAAGCACCACTGAATGGAATGATATGATTACCTCCATATAAGATAATCCTTTTTGGGGATAGTCCTAAAGTGTGAATGAACTATAATAACTGTGATTCCTTCCATAATCAGGATATGTAAGATGTCTCCTCAAAACATGAGCTTGAATAATAGGTTCCCATGTTCCCACATATATGTCCTTTCTATATGATGTTAAACTTAATTGTTTTAAATAACTATGTGGGTTTTTTATTCTTGTTATAAAACATGATATAGAGGACACCACATAATGGATCAATCTCGTCCTCGAGATATTAATCGCATCATTGGACAACAATAAGACTCATGAATTTCAGGTTATATAGATTTAATATATTATAAGCTACTAAATAAAGGTAAATTGAAGAAGAACCTAAAATCCATATAGATAGAATAACTAATGAGATCCCCTTATTTTTCACATAAAAGGGATTAACAAATGATTATTTTATTAGGGTAATTGGTCTCATATTAGAATTAGGAAGTGATTTGTGAAAATTTCTTAAATCTATAAGAGAGTGTGATAGTAGGAAACACCCCACCCCCACCCCCTGCCAAAGGTGTTATTAGACCAACCTACCATCCTATCAACTAATGTTATTTCCTAAGCATTATTGAGACTGAAACCCCAACTGACCACCTACCTTTGGAATGAAGGTACATAACCAATTATATATGTGTGAACTATTAGGAATTTCTATGAAATTTTAACAGATTGTGTGTTTTATGCTGATGAGTGTGCACAATATTAACCCCCCCCCCCCCACACACACACACACACACAATCAGACCACTAGACTAGATATTACCATATTTCTCCATCAAAACAAAAATGGTGAACCTGATGTGAACTTATTTAACCATGTCATATCATTCACAACATCAAAAATGATAGGCATCCCAATTCTTGTGAAACCATTTTTTTCCAATGATGTTTCTAGGTTATCATCTCTCAAGGAAAAAATGGTAACCTCAATTTGAATCTCTCAAATAAAAAATTGATCAGTTAATCATGTGTCTAGAAATTTTTTATTTCATAATTTACACAAACAAAAATGATGATCCCATGTTAAACCCCTCAAATAGAAGGATGGTTAGTTTTCAATGTGTCAACCCACTTTGTTGGAATATCAAAAAAATATGATAAGCCTATGAAAAATATTATATTTGATCCTCTATAATTGGGGTTTCTATGAAATATGTACACCTTCTATTTGAAAAGTACATGTGAGAAGAAGGGATTGATTGGGAATAAAATGACAATTGTGTTAACAATGCATATCTGATTGAGCATGAATAATGCCTACAATATTTCACCAATCATTGGCCATGTTCCGTGTTGTCTCCATAACTATTGATTCTACTCTCATCAACCGTATCCTGGTCCAAGATAACATCTTCATCCAGTAATCGTTATAGCAAATTAGTTATGGATGCAAACCTTGTGGGTCTCATAATGATCTCACCTACATGAAAACTTCAACATCACGTGAAGTAAAAAATGGTCTTGGAATAACATCCATGTGGAATAATATAAACATTGGAATCTTATTGAGAGGGCCTCCATTTACTGAAACTGATGATTCTTCACCATCCAAGGAAATATGTAGCTATTCTAGTGGCCCTCGTTGCCACAAAAAAACTTTTTTGGGATCTTATCCCTAGAGTGCTACAATCACCCAATTAGTATCTGATAAAGGTAGACTAAGGACTAATATATGGCTCTCTTCTAATTCAGGAACCACCAAAGAGGTCTCCTGTCAATCACCATTTCTTGCACTATCCCACAGATACCCATCAGACACATGCAGAGGGTACCACCCAACACGCCACCTCTGATACTCATGCATGAGACAAAAGGAAGACACTTTGGGTGAGGAAGGATCTAGATAACCATTATTTAGCTCATATATCCACTCTCATTGATGATGTCTTCCAAAATATTTTTTCATTAACCAACAAGCAGGCTTATATCCCTACTCCCTCAGAGCAAGTATGCAGACATATTCCTGCATCAGGCATGGGTGAGGAGTATATCTTTTCCCCCATGTATGAATCCCACCAGTAAATTTTTATTGCACAAGGAGGAACAGAGGGGGATTATATATCCTCATCAATCAGTGATATCTTTATTTATATAGTGGATGAGGAAAATGTGTAGGCTTATATAACTATACACACTTTTCTAAAATGCCATTGCATCTCAGCAACAGTTGAAGAAATCCTCCAAAATATTGAGTAACTAGTACAGATATAGGGACGTGTGAATATTCATATACCTACATCTATAGAAACTCAACACTTTAATTATTCTAAACAAGTGATTTCTCCAAAGTAATAGAATATTCTTACAGCCATCTAGGAGGATTGTCGGTATATTTGGTAAATGATGAGGCATTAGACTAGGAACATATTCTTATTCCAACCAGGACTCACCATGGGGGAGTGTCATATGACTTGGTATAGGGTCGCATGCCTCAGGATAGGGTCACATGCCTATCAAAAAGGTTAAGAGGCATATTCCAAAGGACTAATATTGGGTCCATATCCTCATTCTTTCTGAGGATCACTAAGTGAGAGGGAAACATGCCTTGGGATATGCTCATATTCCTTTCAAGGAAGAGTAGAGATATACTCCAATGTTCGAAGGTTGGAATTATATCCCGATTATAGTTATGGATAACCAAGTGAGAATGGAACATGTCTCAGGACAAGCTCATATTCATATCAGTTGATATTCTAGGCATATTCTAGTATATCACAAAATATAGGATCATATTTCTACTTCCATTGATGAACGAAGACATCAACATCCTTATGAGGCAATATAGGAGGTGACTCATATTTCTTCTCCCAATAAGGGGGTCCATCGGAAAATTCTAGTATCAAATCCATATTCAGACCAGGCTCATTTCCTATTCCAATCAGGGCTCACCAAGTGAGAGAGGCACATACCTCAGGGATGACTCATGTCCCTATCACAAAAGACCAGTGGAATATTCCAAAGGGTCGGGATTATGCTCATACTCCTATTTTAACTAAGGTTCACCAAGTGAAAATGGAACATGCCTCAGTATATGGTCATATTCTTAGCAATAATGAGGAATTTAATTGGAATATTCTTGTATTTTCTCCACAGCAGGCTCATACTCCCATAGCACCAGATGGTTATAAACAAGTTTCAAAAACTATTATACATAAGGCTCATATCTGTGCATAATTCAAAAATTAATGTCGGTATATTCAGGTCACAATGTAGAAAAAGGCTCATATACCTAATACTCTCATTTCCATTGTCCATAAGGTTGTTTGAGACACATTATTGACACCTCAAGGGTTCATAAAATGTTCAACTGAAGTAGATGACAATCATTTCCATGATAGTCTTCCATGTGTTAGTGTGGAGATGGATTGTAGGGACAATACTCCTAACATCCACCATGGAAATCCTCCACATGGTGATATCTCCCACCGAGAAGGAAATCCTCCCCTTTCCTAGACACCATCATATAGATAGGTGCCCAAAACATAGATTCTTTAAAATAGAGATGTTCTTGAAACATCACGGTCAACCATATCTAGTTCCCCTTCAACTTCCACCAGCACTTCATTCCATTCAGTAAGTGACCCCAAGAAGCATATTATGTGGTATGATCGGATGGAGGTGTGTAAGTCTTGTGAAGAAGAGGCTGACTTTGACATATGGATAGAGTTATCTGGAAAAAACCTCCCCACTATGTTTTGTACCCTTCCCAATTTTGATTATGAGGTGGAAAATGATATAGAAAGGTAGTGTAAAACTTATCTTCACCAAAATATGTGGCCAACTCTTCAACAACTAAAGGTTATACATATCCCTTATCTAGGATACAAGTATCACATTCAACTCATCAATACACTCTATTTTTATGTGTATGTTGCCACCTTTTTCATTGTACAGAACCCAATATTTGAGGATCATGACTAATGCTTATGCATTGATTATCTCCACACCATGAAAACTCTCTATAGACTGATTTACAGAGCATCGCTATATTTACCTATTCGAGGATGAGTGAGATATCGAGAATTTCTGTTTACTATGTCCTCATAACTATAGAACAATTTAGATACAACATCTTGTCATGTCATAGATTCCAGATAAATCAGAGGATTAGGTAACATGCAAGATAGTTGGTCACTAAAAAATAATTCCACCATTTCAATGATACTCAAACATCATGGATTGAGAGTGAGGATAGCTGGATGTTTTTTGAACTGAGACCCTCAAAGAAATGGTAATTCATCTCAGACATGGAATTCAATGTTGAAATTGACCAAATAACTTCCCATAAATAATGATTCCCATAATGGGTTACCATTGCGCCCAGATCCGACATGAGCACAGCTGAGCCAAATCAAACAAGATGCAATAGAAACTACTAAATCAGTAATCTACGATCAAACCTAGTCACCATACATGGGGGGTATCTACCATTTCCTCCACCTCTCAGATCATCAATTACCGAGATGATTCGTGACATATCATTAGAAGATTCAGACAAAAACCATCCCACTAGGCTGAGGGAATTTATATCTCAATCACCATCACTAGGTTCATTACACCCTGAGAGGGGAATTGGTAAATGAATGATGATTCTAGAAAAACCTCATACTTCTAATACAGGGGTATTTATATTCCAATTTATGTCCCAAGAGTCATAAAATCCGTGACTGGAATCATTATATCCTCAACAAAAAAACTCAACCATTTCCAATTTCGGCCTCAAATAACCCCCAACCTGCAAGGATGAGGGAATTTTCATTATCATCATCACCACATAGAAAATCAATCTTCTCTAGGTTGGGATGTAAATATTTATGGTCGACAACCTATCCATTCCTCCCTCTATAATACAGAACTCTACTATTCAAGGCCTATTCGTCAATCATGACCAAAAACTCCCTCAAGGTCATTACACATAGGCTAAGATAGGATAAGTATATGATAAAGTAAATCAAACCCCACCGGGGTCGCAAACCAAAACATCTAAATATGGATAGGGGTTGATGTAATGAACTTAATAAAGGTAGTGTAGAATCATCCTATTATTTCAAAATTAATGGGATAAACACCATTTCCTAACATGCATTTGTGAATTTCTTGACTTTCAAAACAATAGATATGGTGGATCAAGATATAAATGCAAAGGGCCAAAACACGGAAAATACACCCCAAGAGGATGTTTATTTGGAAGCACCAACTGAGGTTGCACACAACCTAAACCAAATAAGGCACCAAAATCTTTAACCTTCAAATATGAAGGTCCCTCCTCTTCTACGGAACACTACTACTGATAATGGGAAGGCTGTGGCTACATCCCAATCACCACCAATAAGAGATTAAGTTCCTTCCACATAGGAATAGTTATCACAATATGATAATGCTAAATAAACACTGAGAAAACTCAACTTTGAGATACTTAGGGGCAATATTCTCATTTAGTATCATCTTTAGGCTAAGAAAAATATTCTTCATGCCTTATATCTAGAAAGATCTGATCTTTCAGCAATACCGGCATCAAAGTGTCAGACTCACTTCGGATCCTATCACCATTTCTATATTAATGAAAAAGTTTAAAATGATTATAACTTCCCTCCATTGTAGAAACAACCTCTCCCATGTCATGGTGATCATTCAATCTTAGAACGAATCAAGAATTAGTGGGAGGCGACGGTGGGTAAACCTCATTGAACCCCACCAGCTCCCAGTAGACGGGAGGTAGTTCAGACTATATTACCCCTATATCTGCTTAACATAATGTCTTTGGCTGCTCTAATGGAATCCATGTAAGGTGTATGAAAACCTATATAGCTTGAGATGAATCCATATCCTTAGTGGGTAGATGATTCTATTATGCCACCCAATTTCACAAATCATACCATCTCAACCATTGACAGTGTAGGTGACCCCAAATATCATCTCACACAATTTGTATCCTGATATGGTCTAATGATGGGCCCTCAAGATCAATAGGAGGTAAAAAATATGAGGTGTTTTGTATAGACCCTAATAAGGACATCCATTGATTGGTACAATATTCTACTAGTAGGATCCATTATAGGATGTGAAGACCTACATGGTCATTTAATTTATCATTTTGTATCCACACTAAGGAAAACATAAATCATTGACCTTACAAACTATAACCAACACAAAAATGAAAGGGTGTGTAACATCAAATCTAGATTTACAGGTTTAACCTATTCACTCATAATCTCTCTCAAGTAGGATAAATTTCTTGAAATATATGATTAAAATAATATAGATGAGATGTAAACACCTCTGATCTCAATTAAGAATCCATGTGGGTTTTTTGAGTTCATAAAAAATGGAACAATGGCTGGAAGTCTCTATTCAATGAAATTGATCTAAATCTAGACCCATGACCACAGCTTAGGGAAAAAGGCTAGGAAATGTTGGAGCTGAAACTGTCACTTCCATGCCACCAGTAGTGCCCATCCAAGCACATAGGTAGGTCTTGAACCACCCCTCACCTCTTGTCTAATGGTGATAGCTAAAAAATCACCCTCTTCCATAAACACATAGAAACCAGGGTCTCCTTGGATTTTAAGAACTGATGAATAAATCATTCTCCTTCTAAAATAAACAAGTCCCAAGTTATTTCTTGAATTTCATTAAAAATAACCCACTCAAGCTACCATAGCCCAAGAATCCCAATGATTTAAACCTCACCTAACCATCCAGACAGTTTCCCTCTCCGTATATGGTTGTGTAATAATATCTAGAAATTATTCATCCACAAAGACACCCCTAAACGCATAGTCAATTTGGGATTGGTGGTGTTATATAAATATTCATTAAAGGTGTCCTGTATAACTATTTCCCAGTTAGAAAAAGATTGCGATTGGTAGAAATTTTCGTCTAGGCGTGGATAGAAGTTCAACAATTGGATGAATTGGGAAACAGCTGACCAAGATCATGACACCTTGACTGAATAGCTGTGCAGACCCACAATAGTTCCACCATCAGAGAATGTGACATCTGATATGTTTCCCAAAAGTGGGTGCAATCATTAGAAGTAGGGTGAAAAAAGGAGGATGGGTTGTTTTCTACTCCAAATCAAGCTCTAACACTTTTATATTTATTACCTATAACATCTGAAGCATGGGAACTTCCCCACCAAATTGAACCCTATTGGGAAAAATAGATCATCGTTGGTTATTTAAATGTAATACAATTGGAATAATCCATCTCTAATGATGGATATACCTCCTTGTATGAGATCCCCAAACTAAATTGGAAATAGGTGCCCACGTGCATAGGAACCAATGAAATAGGGGACAACAACGGAGTGGCCGGACCAAGTAATTCAGTCACATCCCAACATAGAACACGTCTGCAACTGAGGCCCAAGGTAAATCACTCTTGTAATCCCATAAAAGGAATGGAGGTTTCTAGAATCCTCCAGTGTTCATCCTCACCAAGTCATATTACATGACCACCAAATGGGGTGTAATTATTCTGTCATCCCATATAATGGTGAAGTTCGGCATGACCGACACCACTAGAAGCAGATAATCCCATGACCTCTTCACAAGAACCTGGCATGTCAATGTCAAATGCATCAATTCCAAAGCCAGATTTCTATGATAAACCTACCCTCAAGAAGTGCCAACCTATAGCATCAAAGTATGAAATTCATAAGTAGATGGAGATTATCCCATCCAACAAATCAATCCTTGATGAGCACCATCATTCAAAATAACATAGAGAGGAACTTTTTAATGACCTCTATAGCCCATATGAATTTGATAAAAAATTTACTAATGTTTAGTTATATCAAATTTAGTCCATTTTAAAATAATAATATGTCATTATCTCATTTACAGAGCATGATTAGGAAGAGGTCGTCTAGGGACACATCAGACACATGTATATTTTGGTAAGACATGATAATGTGGATATATGAAGGGATCTGGTTGAAAATTGATCTAGGGACAACCTCATCCCAGTTTGAACCCTCTAATGTTTGAGATATAGAAAAAATCATTTTTCACACAAATATTTTGGCATTCTAGATTATTATAATCATGAGGGAAGACCTCTCGAGAATTTGAAACTCAATGATCAGTCTGAGGATCTCACATCTGATGATGATTTTATGGTTATTAAGTAAGACCCCACATACAATTTATAGTGCAAAAGGACTTGGCTCCATAGACACGTTACATTACCTTCAGCATTCCATCAATGTCTGAAATACCCCATTGATATAAAGGTCATCATAATACATGGTGACAGAACCCCCTTCCCAACTTGTGAAGCCACATATACTAAAGTGGGGTTTCATGAAAGGGAAAGAAAACAACCAGTGGTGGATGATGATATAAAATTTTAATCCCCCAATGTCTTGGGGACCACCCTAGAAAATCCCTCGAGTATGCTCAATGGTGACTATGTTCTTCCCATAAATATTATTGAGGAGATAAACCATGTCACAGAGGTCCAAGGCTATCATATCCCCAGTGAAATTGTAAAAGACAATCGTCTATGTCATCTCTACAATGACACATGAGGAAAGGGATGATTATGTATCTTCTCAAGGTCTCTCTCACCTCGACATTGACAGAGATTCCCCTAAATTCCTATCTCTATCTGAAAATGCCTCCATAGACTCAATTGTGGAAGAAGAAGAAGAAGTGAATGACCATAGGAACACCTATACCACATTCAAAGAAGTTTTCTACACCACTATCAATGAGCTCAGATAATTGAATATAAGAACAAAATATAGACCATGACCTACACTAATTAGTTCCATCATTCCCCTTGAGGAGAAAGATATGTACACTACATTTATAAAGAAGAACTGATATGTTTTTTCATGGAACTATAAACTCAAGGATTGAATCCATATTTGGCTACGCACCATCTCAGCTTTCTTGATGAACATCGTGGATTAAAACGTGAATATAAGTGGATTAAAACCTCTATTTATTCTAATTTAAAGGTGGAATTTAACAAATTCATCATAGCTAACTTTGTCTAAGAATTGAAATACCCAATATAGATTTCCAATATTTTCCTTTTCAAGAAAAATAATGATCATATTAGGGTCTCCATCTATTTCAAAGACCATAATTAGCACCTCTAAATGGATGATATCCCATTACCGATCACATAAATCATGATTGATGCACCTTATAGATTCCAAGACATTTCCTTCATGGATGGGTATTCGTGGTATAATAAAATAAAGGTATCCCTTGAATATGAGGAAGGTTCTTCATTGAGATCCCCTCAAGGGATATTTTTTTATCAGGTCACACTATTTGAATTAAATAAAATTGGAATTACATATCAACATGCCATAAATAACATCTTTAAGTCATTATTAAGAAGAATATATTAATGCTATGTCGATGACCTAGGTTCAAATTCTAATAGTAATGTGATCCCTTGACAAATTGTTAAATAATCTTTGAAAACAAAAGTCAGGACAGTCTAAAGATGAATCCGTGGAAATGCTCCTTCGGGGTAACATCGGGGAAGTTCCTTTTATTTTTGGTATATCACAATTGCATCGAGGTTGGCCTAAAGAATACTAGTTCAATTATAGTAATTTTACCCCCAAAATTCTCAAAGAGTTAAGGGGGATTCATTGTACCCTCAACTGGATTCGGCATTTCATGGAAAACTTAACCGAAAATGCTCTCCCCTTTACTAGGATAATGAAGAAGGGAATCACCTACCAATGGAACGGTGACTTATAAGAAGCCTTCAAAAGTCCCAAGAAGTATCTAATTCACAGAACAACTCTAATTCCTTTAATGGAAGGTAGACCACTTATCTTTTATGTGGCCTCTATGGAATGATCACTAGGTGTTATCCTTGCACAAAAAAATGATGTAGGGAGGGATAAAAATCTTTATTACCTCTTCCGAAAAATGGTGGTTACTAAGACCCAATACTCAGATGTTGAGAAGAACTCACTTACACTCATATTCATATTGAAAAATATTACTAATTACTTACAAAACCATGAATTCCATTTGGTCTCGCTTATTGATCCACTCAAGTACATCCTTGGTTACCCCATAATAATTGGGCTTCTGGCCTGCTAGGTGGTCATTCTACAACAATATGACATCCAGTTCATGTTACAAAAAGTGGGGAAAGGGAAATATCTAGCTAAATTCCTTGTTGTATATCCCACCCTCTAAAATACACTAGTGAACCCTGAGCTTTCGAGTGATGGGGTCTTTTATGCCCATGACACTCCTCAGACATGGGAGATGGCTTCTGATGGATCCTCCCAAAGTTCTATCAGTAAAATAATGAAAACTCCAAAGCTTAATCAGGATGTCCTAGAAATTTTATTTGTCTCTCCAAAAAATAGATCTGAACTACTATTTCGCACTATATAAGGGATTCATGAATAATAAGTCATAATATGAAGCCCTTATTGATTGCTTGTAGCTATCCTTATAGTTGCAGATATCCTACATGAATATCAATGGAGATTCAAAAATAGTGTTAAAGAATGTAAATGGTGAATATTCTGTAAAAAAAAGAAGAATTGTCTCCTATCACTAGCTACATCATGTGAAAGATGGTATATTTCCCTTTTGATCCCACATTACATCATGTTCCCTGATCATAGCATGCTTGTGCTGAAGCATTAGCTAATTCAGTTGATGTCCAATATGAACCTGATCAAGAGGAATAAATCTTCTGTATCATGCACTGAATAATGGTATTTTTTGTCATAGTCAATGATATGGATGGAATCAATCAATTCAACATCTCCCCAAATCATGATGAATTGATATCCACCCTTGGATGGATGGATCTCATTATCAGGTATCTCCAAAATCAGATTCTCTTAATGGATATGGATGAAAAGGAAAAGATTCAGTACCAGGTAACAAACATTTCCATGAGGGATAACTGAAATGAGAAGAAATACCTCTAAAATATAGGCTTTGATAGTATCCTCCTTAGATGCATATCATAAGGAGAGATTCACACTATCAAGGAAGAACTCCATGTGGGCTCCTTCGGCTCTCATTAGTCTAGGAATAGGCTCTCCAACCCAATTGGGAGGTTGGGTTATTACTGGAAAACCATGATACAAGACTATTTGGAATTCAATAAGAAATTTCATACAAAATATATACCTGAAAACTTCATCCATCAACCCCTATAATTGTTAAATACAACTAGATATTCCAAGAAGTTTTCCATATGGTGAAAGGATGTTCTGTGGTCATATCCCCCAGCAACATCTAAGTAGTTTATGTAAATCCTTAATACTACCGACTTATTTTTCAAATGGGATGAGGAAATAACCATAAAATAAATTAGGATGAAGAATATCACCAAATTCTTAAAGTCTCGTATCATCACCAAGTTCGTTGTCCATCACACAATATTGATAGAAAGCTGCACCAACTTCTATCCTATAGTGTTGAAGAAACTATACCAGGAGTACAATATTGAGTCCAATCACTCCTATCACTATCATTCAGTGGAAAATGGATAGAAATAGGCATTTAACAAGAATTTTTAATATATACTATATAATATGGTGAAAAAGGACAAAAAAATCATGTCCATAAATTATCCTCAATGCATTAGGGGGCTATCATAACACAACATGTACTGCTACAAAAGAAATGTCATACTCATTGGTGTATGAGACCGAGACAGTGTTACCCATATACTTATATCTTCCTTTTATCTAAATATCCATTTGTGGACAACTCTCATATGATGATCAATCACAAAAGTGGATGGATGAATTATAGTGTCTTGGTGAAAATAGGTTCAGTACATTACACAACCATAATTCCCATCAGAATTTGATCACATGATATTTTATTAAGAAGGTTTACCTCCGTTAATTTTTCTACAGAGAATCATGGTTAGATATTAGGACCCCAATCATACTAATAAAGAATCTTATAAATTTTTAAAATATATGACAAGGTCCTTAAATCATACATAAGGTATATATCAATGGAGGTTACTGACTTGTCGTAATGGATGGGGAATAAGTCACACCCCCACCAATGCATGGTTTCTCACTAAATAATTTGCATAACTGTCATAAAGTTCCCCTCATCATAATTTCATGATATTAAACTGAAAAATATCATCTTGGAAGCAAGGTGTTAAACTGCACAGTGACCCAATTCCTAGAAGCAAGACATTAAACTTCCTAGTATTTCACATCCTAACCAGATGATGTAAAACTATATGGAACAGGTCCTTTCCGAATGACGCTAAACTACATGGAAAATTTCTCCACCACATTATGAAATATATCTATGTGAAAGAAGGATGAAATTACCTTGTCCCCGTGAGGGATTCATCTTTAAATAGGGTGTCCCTCCTTCTATGAGCTATGTGTGTCTTGATTCTTATCATCACAGGATGCATAGTGATTACTAAACCTCTATTTTTGGTCCCAATAATAGTGTTACTTCCCTTTAACATTTTGTAACCCTCATCCTAGAATAAAGATATTAAATTTCGTGACATATCAGGTTCTATAATCAAGACTTTAAACTACACAAAATCTATCTTCCTAACAACACAATGTTAAAACGTACGAATTTTTACTAGGCATCTCTTTCGTATGATAGTAAACTTCATAGAAATTTCTAAAAAACATGACGCTAAACTATATGGGTTAAATTCTCACTGAATGATGTTAAACTACATATATCTCCTAATGGTTCATCTTCATTCAGGTTGGGTGACCTACATCCTTACCATAATCCATTAAAACTAAATGATAAATGTCTATTCCACATGATGTTAAACTACATGAGTTTTCTAGAACTACATATGTATTGACTCTCATTTCCAATGAGATACATGGGGACATATTAATCCTATATCTTGGTCCATCCACCACATGTTACAACGTTCCCCTAAACAATCCTTAATCTCATCTACATTGTGAGAGGAACCCTTTTCATGTATTTTCTATCATATAGAGAATAATTAACATTAGATTAGGAATTTCAATAAGGGATTACCCACAAAAATAATGAATAATATCTCATGATAGTATCATCATGGTCCAAAATGCAATACCTTAAAAATAATAACATGATTCCTTATCGTGTGATATTAAACTGCATGGTTGATGTCCCTTGCATGACATAACATTTCACATTACTATGGACATCACTGGAGAGGAAACCTATTATTGGTGATTAGTATCCTACCATACCACTATTTAAGAACTATGTTTGTATTGATTCATTTTATGGAAAGATACATAGTGATGCTTATATTTCCATCCTTAGATCCAATCATAATACCCAATTTCATGTAGGGAATCCAATATATATATTTTGTTATTTTAAACTTCTTAATTCTTTAAGAACTATATGTGTCTTGATTCCTAACATCACATGATACATAGTGATGCATACAAATCCAATCCTCAGCTAAGATACAGCAATAAATGAAAACAATTCCCACCTTTGTATATGGGTCAGACCTATATATGTAGTTTCCCATTCAGAAGCTATGTGTGGATTTATTCATATCATCATAGGATATGTAGTGAAACATGGATCTCCAATACTGGGCCCAACTACAAAAACTTTTATAATAAATTCACCTCATTTCAAAGGGGATAATCTATATAAGACAATTTTTACAATGTATGATTCAAATCTATGTACGACCTCCTTATGCATGTAATATATCAGGAATAATTTTTCACGTTGTTTCCCACATCCTTACAACATTATGACTAAATTGTAAGGAACATTTCATGGTCACATGACATTAAAACTACACCACAAATATTTCCTTATCTCATGATGTTAAACTAAAAAATAAAATGCCCTTACCATATGACGATAAATTTCACAGAAGTAAGTAAATCCCTACAACATGACAATGAATTTTTCTGACCATCACCCATTATCATCCTTTATCAAAAGTACCACAACAGACTTACGATGTTAATCTAGAGTACATGGTTCTTTTACCATCTTTTAAGAACCTAAATCTATCAACCACACTTCTTTTCTCGAGCACCTCATGTTTCCTCAAATATTTCATAGACCTTGGAAAAAGATACATAGCTGCAAGGGACCCTTTGTTTGACTATGAATACATTCCTATGACTCTTACATATGAACCTACGATCATCAGCCAAATGTGTAACTCTATAAAAAGTTCTTTTTGGTACTTGTGAGATTTGATGTCATAGCAGAATAACTGATCAACTCAGTGTGTTTGGGGCCATTCATGATATGATTTTCCTTTATCATTACTCATGACCTGGGAACCTTGATCCATGATTTACAATATTTTCATCTCCCATTCAGAAGGATGTTGGGGTACTCTTGACCCTAGGAATCCAAATTAGGCTCTTTTATGTCATCCACTATATTAGGTCCATGTGTATCATGAATTTAAACTATTTTCAATCTTTTCAAAGTTGTAAAACCATAAACTATAGCCTATAATGGTCCAAATCATACAACCTTAAACTACAAGAGAAATAGGCACACAACTTATCATGTTGAAAACCCACAAAGGGAGACTTGAAGAAATTCCAAGTATTTGATCGCTAAACTCTTCATATCCAGAGTTTAAAAAAATTAGGGCATCAATAAACTAAGAATAAATATAATAAAGTCTACATTGTATCCCTAGTAAAATCCAATATATTCTCACTGGACCCCCTAGTTCATGAAAATGTCAGGGTAATTATTTTTTTCATCTCCTCGCCACGATGATAAGTTCTCTAGTCGGTGACACAACTTTTTTGGTTCTTGAACCCGTCTTGGATATTAAACTTTCCAAAAATCTCACTTTCTGATTTGAGAACCTTATATCACCATAAAATTGTTATGACCATTATAAAAGGATACACGGATTAAAGAGACCCTTTATTTGACTATGCATGTATGCTTATGGCTCCTGCATATGAGCCTATGGTATTCAACCAAATGCATCACTCTGGAAAAAGGGATTTCTATTCCTTATGACCCCTCAAATGACTATAGAAATACTCCGCACCTTAGTGGGTTTTGGGCCTTTCCCTGTATGATTCTCCAATATCATCCTCTTGACATGAGCATGTTGGATTGAATTTAAAATCATCATACCAAACTAGCCGAGTGGATTCAACATCTTAAAAGTTACGTCGCCATGTTTTCTACCCTCTCTCAAAGAAAGAATACAACACTCCATTCCTGAAACGTTTATGGCCCACACCTAAGGTTTAAAAACAATAGGGAATAGGGATTGAACATCAAAATTTAGATCTGAACTACCTGAGGGTGCTAGAACCCCTCTTGGATAGCTTTCCTCAACACCCAACCTTATCAAATGATTTTTTGAGTTGTAAATAATTTATCATGGTCCTCAGAAAGAATTATGGATCATCTTTTATTAATAATGTTATCAATGCATAAGAGATTTCACCTAACAACTAATGTCAAGTACTCCTTACAATAAAAGTGATTCAACCGTTGTGAGCCCTGGAAACACTAGGGTGGAACCTATCACCTCAGGGTGTTATGGGTTATCCCTGACATGTCTTCCCTATCCCATATTCACTAACTCAAAAATTTTTATTATGACTTATATCACCAAAACTCCAACTATCAAGGTGCACCTAGCATCCCTAATATTTCTCCCTGAATTAATATCCCACCATAAATCGTCCATGACCCTTGTAAAAGGGTAAAGATACCTATTTTTGACAATAATACCAATGCATAAGGTCTTTTACCAAGCCACCAAAGACACCTCCTCCTTGCGAGAATAGAGATCAAATCCTCATGGGCCTTAGTAACAACATGATATAATTCAACACCCTATGTTGATTTGGGTCATTCCTAGAATGTATGTACCATATTCATGATCATCAATCAAGTTCTAGTTGTAAGACTTTAAACTGTATATAATTCTAAGTTCTAAGATAAAAGACATGAAACTACAGTGATAGAAGTCCTGAGATGAAAGACACTATACTATAGTGATAGAAGTTCCAAGATAAAAGACCCTAAAATATAGTGGTATAAGGTCTCATCTAAAAGACCCTGAACTATAGTGATAAAAGGTTGGATCTAAAAGAACATAAACTACAAAGATAAAAGGTCCGAGCTAAAAACCCTATACTACTGTGATAGAAGGTATGATATAAAAGACCCTAAACTATAGTGATAGAAGGAGTGATCTAAAAGGCCCTAAACTATTTCACAATAGTTATTTAGTCTGCAATAATGGAAAATATTGGGAGGACACCCATATGGCCCTGAAAAAAAATCAATCTACACTCACAAAGCCAATCGGATTCGGAAAACATCTTCAGCATTCTCACTTTGAGACATGTATTCTACCTTATAATCATTTTATAAATCAGGTAATCTCAAGATAGCTAGAGTAGATATATCAATATTGAATCTCATGTTGGTAGAAATATATATGAACTTATCAAGAAGAATCTGTTATAATTTAAATATTAAAAATCCATACATTCATGTTTACTTGATATTATGAAAAATATGGGTATAATTTGTGAATCATATAACATCATATCATTTTTTTAAATGTTGGGGCCAAAGCCTCATTTATTATTAAAGAAAAGCAAATAGCTCTTTAAACTGGGTAGAGGGAGACCCATTAGATATCCCGAAGGCCCATTGGTCATTTTATACCATTACATGGCCTGTAGGCCTAAATTTTTGGCCTAAGGCCCATTTTGTGAATAGTATTGCTACAGTACCCACCTGCTATATTTACACACAATATCCCACCACTGCTACAGTACCCTGCCGCCACTATAGTGACCTACCGCCACTATAGTTCCCACCATTTCTATAGTGTCTTCGCTGCTACACTCGCTGTAGTACTGCTACAGTACTACGCCCCATTGGTTTTGAACCCCTATTATTCTTGTAGGATTACAGGGTGCTTACCACTATTCCAAACCCCACCTACTAACATCGGATCAATGAAATGTAATTCACAACATAAATGGAATAAAATTATACAGAAACATGAATGGTTATTAAAATACATTCATTAATAGTGTGTAAGAAGAGGAATCTCCACATTTAGGAGGCTCTCCAATAATCTCACTAAAAATGGAATAAATTTCAATGATCGAACTATAATAAGTTTCAATTTTTTGAGAAAGAAATGTTTTAAAAAGTCTAGTGAGAAACATCAATTGAACATTGAAGTGTTTCTTTCCCCAACTCTTCTACTTCTGACCCCGGACAGAGAATCTTAACTAAATTATTCAGCTCCTCAACTCTCACTTGAGATGTTTCTAATGAGTATGATGATGTTAAAAGGTTATAAATTATGTGATATATAATTTTAACATATCTCCATATTATCATTTTTTGGGAATCCATATAGGATTGCATATTATATATAAATAGGTGAAACTACTCTAGTTCCTCCAATGCCTCCTTCAACTATTTGGCAAGGGGGCCTCATCTTCAAGATCATGAAAGACCCTCTCATTAGTAGCCAAATATTTTCGAGTCAGGATAATTTTTCTCATGGTTTTTTATAGTAGTTTTTAATCAAAACTATCTTCCCCCAAGTAATTAAATAGATGATGAAGGTTCTCTCCTTGGTAACTAAAGGTTTCCAAAGGAGTCTCATTAATAATGTCATGAATCTCATGCTAGATCAGTCTACACCATATATAATCATATGTGACTAATGGAATGGTCATGCCAAAAGGAGGAACAATTGTCTAAGCTGGTAAGGAAATATGAGTGGTGTCTCTATATAACCTCCCCTCAACAGAGTCATCATCTATTGCTTCTGCTAGATGGCTAATTTTCTCAACAAATTCAGTCCCACTATCATGATTGTAATTTCTAGGATTAGGATACTTCATCAAAGTCTCTCTAAAGTCCTAAATCAACTCCATAATTTCTACTGATTAAGGGGTGGGTGAAGAAAATAGTTTTTCCACATTACAAACTAGTCAGATTAGCACTCCACCTGAATAAGATGCTACCCAATCCTAGGAACAATCATTAGTAAGAATGTAAGGAGTGTTTTCATATGGAATAATGATCTCAGAATCAGTGTATTATTGTGCCAACATCATCAAAAATTGGTGGATAATACCAAGGTTATTCTCTACACACATTCTAACTAAAGGGATACGGAAGACCCTTTGGGTGCAACTGAACTAATGAGTAAACCAATATCGTGTATATGGATCACAGATGATCATCTCATCTATCCTGGCTACAAGAACCCCATACTGAAGGGAGATCTTAAATGAACTTTTGTCGAGAGACGCTGCCATTATCAATGAACGGTCTAGTCAATATGAGATAAGGGGTGAAATAACAGCTGTTTGATCAACTCCAAAAATATATAACCTCATTATATCTTATTGACATATCCCCAACCCCAGATATGTTCAGAAACCTAGGATGAGATAATGCATCAGATATTCGGGTGGCATTGCAGTATTTATATAATTTGAAATGATCTCCTATCTAGACAAATAAAAACTATAAAGGACCATTGAACCTATATAGGATACTTCCACCCTGAATGTGTCCCAAGAGTTAGTAATAAAGTGAAGGTATTGGAACCACTAGATTAAGGTGTTTTCCTTCCACTAGTTATGCTTCCATCACCAACATATTAACCTGAATTTTTGAACACGCATCCCATGTTGAAAAATCCACTTGTTCTGGAACATGGACATGAAAACTGGGACCTAAGTCTCAGAGATATATCTGTATTCACTTGATATCCTGATGAAGTATGATCCACATCTTCTAAAATGGCCTAATACGAGCTGACACTATCATGAACTTTCTAGGAAGGGCACCAATGGGGGTGTATAGCAGTCGTCTTGGCTCTACTACGATAGAGTAAAATGTTGATCCAATGCTTGAAATATATAAGGTAGTGAATTGTCATATATTGTCTTAAATATTCCTTCAAAATTATGATCATGTCTCTCACCATGACTGGTGTTTATAATAGTTCATCCTAGACATCTATAGAATGAACAAATACATTGTACATCTCTCCAAGAGGGGGAATTCCACCCTATTGTTATATATACTACAGTTTGATTCCCAAATTTCCATAGAAAATATGTCATGATTTAGTTTTAGGACACCAATGGCTAACTAGTTCTCAAATAATGTCATGTTGTTGATAGATAATAAATTGGAAAATCCGTAGTACTTCATAAATATATAAAAAATATAACTAGTAAGAAAACTCTAAGAAACATTTCTTTGACTATAATGGAAACATCCTTTCATCATTAAAGTCACCTCTATGAAGAAGATCCCATTTTGAAATCCATCTACCACCCGATTTTTTTAGAGAAGATAAGAATATACCCGAGTAACTCTGAATGATGTACTGATGAGTGAAATCTTAGACATCCAGATCTAAGGGTGATTTCTCCAACATTCAATACAACCCCTGGGATCAAGCAATAACTACACATCCATCCTCAACAATTGTCATATCAATATAGTCAAGAGAAGTGAACAGTAGACAATATGGAAGATTTATGTCAAAAAGATGAATAAAAACACTATCTATCAATCTGAACCCGTATAGAAGAAGCTGGTGGGATAAATGATTATTTTGAAGCTTGAATGGAAGAATCCATTTTAGAATATCATAATCAAAATTCATGTGATATATATGGTCAAAATTATAGTTTCTATCAATCATGGTACTTCTATTATTAATAGAATAGGATCATTAATGAGAGAAAAAATTCATCTGAACAAAATTATTTGTAATATATCAGACAGATAAAATAATATCTGGCCAACAGGCATAAATCGGAATCATCATATGCATCGTATGAATCATCAATGGGATTATAAAATTTAATAAAGGGATTATGAACTACCTGGATACTAAATATTACATAGATCTCATAAACCTCTAAGGAACCATGCAATAGAATGACCCCTCCAAAGGCTCATGATCGCATGACCTTAAGATGGTCATGAAAGCCCCCTAAGAGTCCAAAGATCTTGCCATCAAGCCAATAGGTCCCATGAAACCCTCAAGAATATTTTTCATGACAACTTCCAAAGTTCATGAAAAATTAAAAGATAATCCCATGGAATGATTCAAAACTGGTCTTGGGAATTGTAATCCTTGCAATTTGGTTCTCACAAAACAAGCTCACAGAAAGGTCTTGCGATGGGTTCTATTGTGATGATCTTATGGCATTTCTAAATGATGAAAGAAAGGTAGATGATCTTTGGAGAGTCGATTATCCAGTGAATGAATCCCTATATACTTCCA
Organism: Viscum album; assembly: GCA_963277665.1. Taxonomy (NCBI): domain Eukaryota; kingdom Viridiplantae; phylum Streptophyta; class Magnoliopsida; order Santalales; family Viscaceae; genus Viscum; species Viscum album. The sequence continues at coordinate 710,445,865 of OY728163.1, forward strand.
TATTTAGATGGAATTACATGGAATAAAAACATTTCTTAATAGACCAAACATTGTCCAAGACACTGATTGGCAGTAGTGTCAATGCCTTACGTGGGAATTTACTTTCCTCAGAACTGTTCCCTTTTCCCAACAGACATCACTCCTAAGGAAGGGATTTATTGATTCCCTAAAAATGATAATATTAAAATTCAAAAAAGGATTAAATACATAAATATGGGTATTATTTTTCATAAAATATAAAGGAAGAGGGTGGTTTACATGATCACATGAATTGAATGATCCTCCAAGAGACACGCGATCACATTCCCTTCAGAAGGTCCTTCAGATGGTCTTGTGCACTACATAGCCTATGAAATATTACACAGATCCCCTTATACATATAATTATGCTCTTTAGAAGGTGACCCATGTAGCCAGTGACTGTGAGTAAGCTTCTATATAATCACCCCTAGTTTACACAAATTTTCAAGCGGCGGGAACCTGAAAATCCATCCAAAAATCCCTAGAAAACATGAGGGGAATATCCAAAAGGTGGGAGCCTCTTGCAGTCATCAATATCACTAGATTCGTCACATATAGGTAGATTTACTATCTTCTACAACACTCACACAACCTTGTGAGATCATCAATCTTTGTAAAATAAATAAAGTAAATAACAAGAGGAATGATAGGAACCTGTTACAGTGGTAAAACTCACAAGTTGCACCCATGTATCCCAAAAGACACCTCAGATTCCTCGAAGGCATGCCTTCTTATTCATTCAAGATCCAATTATCATGTTATACTCATTGCATTAAATTATTCATACATATCCATGCAGTATCATGCTCCCCCTTTGGATCCAAAAATAATTATAAGTGTTTATCCATGAAGTGATTGTGCATTACCACAAGACCTTTTGTTGTTCATGAGAGACATCAACAATGGGGAAAGTTATTTTCTTTGAAAACACTGATGAAGGATTAAAATTTACCAAAGCATTTTAAAAATAAAATAATTTAAAAAATATAAAAGGCAGGAGCCTCTTGTGGTTATATATTTTATGTGACAAGATCGTGTTCTCTGCGAACAATCCCAAAACCCCTTTGACCGTACTGTATTAGTCTCACAAAATACCCCTAGAAAGCCATCCTTTTTCTCAAAAAATATCCCATTAAGGATTAAAAGATCACATAAAGGCCTTTAATATTGTGTCCTTGTCTCAAAAAAGTAATTAGATATGTTGGATTAACAATATGAAAGTCCCTCAGCATGTGCACATTATTCAACAATACCCATTTAATTGGACATAATTCGATAAATGGGAATTGACTATATGATTTCCTTGTTTTTGATGTCATGTTATGCCCCTACAATAACCTATAATAAAACCTTGTAAAAAAGGACATCAAATCCCTCTAACAACTCCATCCTGGATTTGCACGACACTTGCCACACAAAGTGGTGAATAATTGTGGTGGAAAGGCCTATAAATCCCTCAACTCAACATTAAAATGGGTTGTAATTTTTCATGGAAACTCACCCTAGTGAACCCATGAATCAATGAAAATTTATCAGAAAGGATAATCTCATTACTGGGAAAGTCTTCCCTGAGGTATGATCCAGAGAACAACTTGAGTGATCATGCAACATGCATTGGCACTCCGTGTGATCACTCATAGATCACGTGAAGGACTTTTGGTGGGTCATGTGAATAACATCCTATATAACAGTTAGATCACATTATAATTAAAATAAGAAAATGTGAAACAAATCTTAGGCTTGTGTAAAAAAATGTTGGAACCAAGACTAAAAAGCCAGGGGACTTATGCAAGAAAATATATGTGGATCCACATGTGCTTCACATAAACCACCTAAGTTAGGTTGACGAACCATAACATCCCACCTAGATCAAGCGACACTCCTTTGGAATACTGTTTATATCAAGAAATGTCCCTTGGACATTTCATATAATGTCGCATCCTCCCTTGAGCATGCCACCCAAATCACATGAAACCTTCAAGATCAACATCCATACCCCATGATAGAATCAAGATACGTCGCCCAAATCATATCTAGACACCAATGTATGTCATCTAAGTCTTGTAATTGCATAAATACATGTCAATCGGCTCCCACAATGTCCTCCAGACAAGATATCCATATCTCATGACACCCTTCAAACATGTCAGTTTGCTCCTACAAAGTCCAGCAAACATGTCAGATGGATTTCACTGTTCCCTCTAGACATGTCATCATAGATCTTGAATAAACCTATAGATATGTCACACTGACTCTCATAACACCCTCCAAGTGTTTCTACCATCTTTAACAATGATTCCAAGGAATGTGGATTTAATCATGCGACGCCCTCAAAGTCTGTCATCCAAGATCATACGATTGCTTCCAAGACTAGCTAGTCTGGTCTTACGATGTCCTGTAGACAAGTCATACTTGGTCATGTGACAACCTTCATGTATTCTATCCAGATTATTAAACATCCCTCAACAAATCATCCGGATCATGAGATTGTCATTGGATAGGTAAAATAGATATCATCTGACATGTCAAGAAGAAAATCAAGGCATGTTAGGAAAAATAGCAATGCATATTATGAAAACAAGCAGGTCGGGTCAATCGGGAATCGAAGGACCTGATAACCATACCCATCCTCGACAAAAGGAAACATCAGCGTGTAATCCCAAAGTAAAGTAAACATCATGATTCCTTATATAACCAGGATAAATACGAATCCTTCCAAAGTCCGGAGATCTATGTTAAAACATTAATAAGGCATTACCATCATATAAGTCATGACCCACAAGCAGTGATACTGATTATTTTCAATCCCATGTTTCTCACCCAAAACATATCTCACGTGGGATTGGGTAGTAATATTGATTATATCATTCATAGAACAAGTCTCTATCAGGATAAGGGAGATATTGGTGTATAACTCACGGTCTGTGACATAATATGATTTATCACACGTATAAGGTCAATATCAACATGTAAACCCAGACCAATTGAACTGTGAGGACTCTGATACTTGTAATAACTAGGATATATAATATTCTTTCTGAAGTCTTGATTCTAAAATAAAATCGGAATCTTATTCGGTGTAAGTTCCACCATGTCTCTGATATTCCAACCATCAGGACCCAATCTCTCCCATTGACTGATCATCTTTCCTCATCCACTGAATGATTGAGAAATCATGGAACTACAAGGACTCTTATTCCTTCCATAACTATGATAAATATAATTTCATCCTAAGACATGATCCTGAACCCAAATGGCTATCCACTTCGGTGTAATTCTCTTTATGTCTCTGATATTTCAACGATATGGGCCCAATCATTCCCATAGGATGATCATTCCACCTCATCCATTAGCTGACTATGTCCAACATCTATGAATCCTTCCTAAGTCCCACATCTATATTCAATGAGGCTGATTAATTATTATCCCTTGTTTTTCTCACCGATCATATCTCATGCAAGATTGGGGAATTGTAATGGTCATATAATTCACATCCTGAATCCTCACCAGCTAGGAAAGTGTTGGTGTGTTAGCCCTGGTGAGTGGAATGATATGATTACCTCTATATAAGAGCATCTTCCTTGGGGAAAGTCCCAAGGGCATGAAAAATACTATGATGACTCTGATTCCTACCATAATTGGTATATAAAGGACATATCATTTAGACTAAATATTGAAAACCAAGTTCCCAAGTTCCTACACATATTTCATTTCTATATGATATTAAATTTCATAGATAAAATGAACTATGTGGTTTTGAATCCTGTTATTATATAATATATATAGGATGCCTAATAAAGGAACAATCTCATCCTCGAGATACATATTGCCTCCTTAGATAACACAAAACATGGTAATTCCTTGTTATATGGCTTCAACATATAAGAAGATACCCATAAAATAGAAATTGATGAAGAAACTCAAGTACATACAAATAGACCCACTAATAAGAACACCTTATTTTTCACATAAAAGAGTTTAACCTATAGTCATTTTATTATGGTAATAAATCTTGTATTGGGATTTGGAATATTTTCGTGAACATATATAAAATCTATAATAGAGTCCCATAGTAGGATTCAATCCTCCCCTAATGGATGTGGCAAGCCTCAACTCATATCCTATCGAACAATGTGATTTCATATAATTCATTGGTCCTGAAACCTCATCCAATCACCCACCTTTGGAAAGTATGTATGTACCTAGTTATGGATGTGGGAACAATTGGGAGTGTTTGTGAAAGGATAATAAATTATAAGCCTTATGTGGATGATTATAAATAACATTGAAACAACCACAATCAAGAAAATAGAAAAAATCCTCCCAAATATCTCCATTGAAACAAAAATAGTGATCCTAATGTGAAATTATTTAACCACATCATCCCTTTCACACCAACAAAAAGGATAGACTTTACAATTCTCATCAAACCATTTTTTTCAAGAAATAAGGATTCATGACCATCATCTTTCAGAGAAAATAATGTTATATAATTAATACTTAATTATTCGTTGTATTTTATGTATTATTTTTAATTTTTTCATCTAATTGGATTTTAATTAAAAGTTTGAAAGTCATAAATAATTTCACAACTCAAATTTCGTTCATTTGGTTAAAATTATTCTTCATTTATTGTATAATTATACGACTATGTGTATAATGACTACTGATTATCTAATGTTGTATTTTCATTTATTTTTTGTGGATTTATAGTTGAAACATATAATAAATTAATTTTCTAATACCCTCTTCAATGTTATGACCTTGGAAAGGGTTTAATTCACAATCTCATTTTAATTGATATTTTTTATTCTTGAATTTCAATAGAAGATAGTTATTTGATAATTAGTTAATAAACCCTTTAATTTTATTATACTCTTTATATTCATTATATTTTCAACTAATATTACCATTTCCCCACTTTTTGGTACTTAAAATAATTAATAATATGTTTATAATAAAATTTTACTTCATTTCTCTCTTCAGTAAGAAATATGTTTTCTTCAAAAACCATGTTTTCTAAAAATGATTGATTTTTTTTAAGATTTTATAGATGATTTATTAAATGTTTTTTTACCCATTTTTACTCATTTATAAATTTTTTAAAAGAAATATTATATTTTTTTACAATCAAATTATCATTTAGGTTTTCGTAAAATATTTAATGGAATCTTATTGATGTTTTCTGAATAAGGCACTTCTCTAACCTTTTTATTGTGATAATGGAATATTCTTTTTTTTTCTTTTACATTATGTATAAAATTACTATCCTTTTTTACCATCATTTATTGGAATCTTCCTTTGCATGTTTATGATGGTCTTTTTAATGAAAATGATATTAATATATATTTTCAAAGAAAAGGATTTTCAAAATGATAAGTTTATTTTCCTCAAGAATGTTTTCAATGAAATTTTTATGGTATTTATATTCATAAATTACAATAAAAATTTAACATTAATACAGTGGGTATATATAAATACCATCCTTATTCTTTATATATATGGATTATGATTATTGTCACCCATGATAGTATTGACCTTTACTTCTTTGTTTAATTTTTTTATTAATTAACATTTTCTTAAAATATTCAACTTCTTGGGATCATTGGAAATTAAATTTACCCTAATTATCCATATCATGTATCATGGATATTATTTTTTCTTAAAACTTATATCATTTATACATATGGTTTTTTATACTAAAATTTTGTTGATTCATTATAGAAATATTAAATAATTTGTATTCTTTATTAAATATAGATATTTGATGTGAATGAATATTGATGCTTTAATTAAATAAATTATTTGATATATGAGGAATGCTTTGGACCAGTAGTAATAGGTGGAACCTTGTAAAATATATCCCATAAATGCATCGATAGGTCTCATTAGAAAAAAAATGTTAAGATACCATTAAATAGGTTTCTACATGTAGTTTTAAACTGTCTTGTGAAAGGTCATAACATAAGAGGTATCCTTATGCTTGAGATCATATAATCCAATAATTAAGCATTTCGTGCATTAAGAATTTAGTTATTATATCCATATTATTTTCACTCTGATATTCTATTTGGATTCATTTTATTTTTATTTTATTGATTAAATAGAATGCTTTTTCAATTATTTACATTTCTATATTGATTATACCTTATCTTGTTATTTAAATGGAACATGTTCTCAATTATTTACCTTTACATATTTATTATTCTTCCTTATTCATGGTATCTTCCACTATAATTAACCCTTATAAAGAATTTTTTTATCATCCTTATTTTGTTTCTTTTCTCATAAATCCATATAGTTTACTATATTTGATATGCAAGTATATGATTGAGGGAATACTGTTATTCTCAAGAAAAAACAATTATGTTGTAATTTGTGTTTTCAAAGGTAATGGGTCACTCCAGTATGTATCTACTTTACTAAGACTAATAAACTATTTGGTCCTTTGTGATGTGATTCCATATATCGTATTCCAATATAATAAATAGCACACTAACTTCGGGCTATTATAATACGGGTCAATATAATATGTTTTTGTGCATCACTTACTCATAAGTAATTAACATCCCTTTAAGAAAAAAAAATCCATTTAACATCACTATAAATTATAAATTATTATGATATATGTAGAAAAATGTGATCTTCATTAAATAAATTACCTTTATATAATTCCACCACCTCTTATGATATAATGGTTTTAATAATAGGGTCATATGGTTGATTGAGAATCTTAAAATATCCCTTCAAAAGATTCATATATATTTTTAAAGGATACATATAATACCAATAAAATTTCCCACATATTCTTATCTCTATCATTTAATAATTTAAAAAATCAACCATTATATAAAAAATGGTGAAAAAATTAAACTTTTAGTTAATAAAGTATGAGTACCAATTCAATATCCATAACATTTAAAATATATAGATATTTTATATATTGTAAACATTATTTAAAATGTACCATAACCAGATAATGGTTCTTCTAAAAGGTATCGACAATATGATAAACAATGAAACTGGTAGTAATTATTGCATCAATATGTGATATCTTGGATATTTTATGCCAATATAATTTAAAACCATAAATGTAACTAAATTTTTTACCTTTTAAAAAACCAAATATGAACTTTAATACAATGTATAAAATAGAGAAAATGCATCTTCTTACTCTTTCTTAATGTGTGACATGGTGGAGGTAAATATGTTCTATTTTCAATCATATTTTGTTTTAACACAAAATGTATTCCCTTGGTTTTTATGTTTAGTGTTACAATACATCTAGACTTTCTCTTTCCTTTTATATTTAATAGTGTCCACATTATACTATCACATATATGTTTTCTTGACATGTGTGACATCATTGTTGTGTTTTACATCAAAAAATCCAATAAGGGTTATTATATAAAATTTAACATTTCCTCCATTGTTTTTTTGATGACTATAACATACATTTATTCCTAATTTGATGTAGAAATTTTTTACTAAGTCCAAATATTCCTTAGCTGAAAATGTTTATGAGGAAAATTATAAACTTATAAAATATTAAATATATGTTTTATTCTTCGATAAAGGTGATCGATTTGAGGAAATATCCAATGTCCTATGTATTCTATCATTGTGACAATAAAATATTGAGTATTAGATTTCACATATTGTTATATTGGAGAATAATTTGGTCCCTCAACACTTTATCTAGAGGTTTTGGCATGAATATAAAAAATTATATTGAAAATTTTCATAGCAAGAAAAATAAAACACATTTTTTGTGTGCATATGTTACTATAAAAATTGTCTCTCTTTAAAATTTAAATCATCAATCAATGGTGATAGATAATCATCAATATCATTTTAAAGATGTTTTCTTCCTAAAATTAGCAATCCCATCATAAACTATTTTCTTATCATACTTATCTCATTGGAATAGTTTTAAAAAATATACATAAGAGGCTACAAAATATGGTGGGAACTAAGGATTTGATATCAATTCATTCCATATAATCACAATCCTTCTATGATATTTCAAACTTTGTTTCCAGAATTAGAATTTTTTATCAAATATCTTCCATTATGGTTGATCGTTGGGGTTATGTATGTTTCCATCATAGATTAACTCATCTATATGTTATATTTTTATCTTTACATCACTTGGTTTCAAAAATTGACAAATCAAATTAGGATTTTTTTGAAGATGCTAGATTAATTTTTATGAGGTTTAGTGAATAATATAGGGATTGAATCATAGTTTGATATTTTAAAAAAAATTATTATTTATAATATTTATGAAATTCTAAAAAACAATCATATTATATAAAATAAAACACAGTCATTGAGGAATGCATGTATCATTTTATACCATGATCCTACAAGGAAATATATTTTTTTCTCTTATAATAATATTTTAGAATCTTATTAACTTTTTAAAGTAACTCTTTTAAATGTTCAATTAATAAATTAATTATTTTATTTCTCTAACCAATTATTTATTTCTTATTAACAAATATTATCACTGTTGAAAAAATATTATATTTATTATAACTGGATAACAATGGGTTCGCATCATATTATCACTCTTGGAAAGTTGAATGGACACTACATGGTTTAAAGGGTCGATCATCACCAAGATTTATCACTAAGTAACCAGTTGTGTAAGGTACATGAACATTATTGACTAGTATAGTCTCCTTATAGATTATAATGAATGAATTAAATTTTCTTCCCCTATATTTGATTACATTTACTTTTTATGGAATATAACTATCTTTATACTATAGTGATTTAATTTATGGAAGTTCACAACTTCCAATTTCTAACTCTATTACATTGTGAATATTAGTAATAATGGCTAATGATATCTCATTTGGAAAGTCTATTAATTTATGTGAATCCTTTTTTTTATAACAGATATGAAAAAATATGCCTTTAATCACTATATACTACTATTGTTCAGAATATAAATTTACAAGTTGATCAATCGTATCATATATCTTCTTTTTCGGTACACTATTACCAAATTGATCACACAATGGTATAGTTATACCTAAAGTGAATAAAAAAACGATGGATAATGTTAATTTAATTCAATATCATTTAAAAATAGTTTTTTTAATTGTTTGAACACGTACATAATGGACTAGTTATCCTAGATGATCCAGTATCTCATGTTGAACATCATAATCATATTTCGATATTTATTTCTATGTTATTTTTCCATGAAATATCCAATGTCAATATTTATGATTAAAATTATATCAAATATAATGGTCTCTTATATCTCTATACCATAATTTTCTCATATTCAAATAGATCATGCAAGGATAAAAAAAATATTTTTTTTGTAAATAATTCTTTTAGATAATTTCAATAAATTGTGAACCACTTTATCATATTCATTTCTAGTGATTCATGTATTTATTAAATTCTGACTCATTAACTACCTTAATTCACAATATAATATTTTAACATGTTAAAAAATAAAATTCTTTAAAAATATATATATATATATAAATTCAAATCTTATAATTATAAAAATATATAAATATACATATATTTTAATCTAAAAATTCATATCTAAAAGATAACATGTATTGGAATTAGTATTTTCAACCAAAAAAATTTATAATAAAAAATAATTATAACAAAACATTATTTATAACTGAAAAAACATAATAAAAATATATTTCAACTAAAACAATTATAATAAAATAAAATTTATAAATCCCATAAATTATTACTAAAAACAAATTATACTCATAATTACAATCAAAAAATAAATATTCATAAAAAAATTATTTCCTTAATCAAATTATAACAATAATGTTTTCTAATTGACAGTGATATACATATGGAAAATGAATGAATGAATATAGTTTATAGTCAAAATATAATTAATTAATCTACAAATTAAATACAATTAAACATGAAAAATAGTTGTTGTTGATGGAAAATAGATATTTAAGTCTAAACAATTCACATGGGGGATTGTATGTAGGGGAAATCATATGAGATTATGGAGAAACATTTGAAAAATTGATAAAGAACATAAATAGAAAAACATTTGTTGTGTGGTAGAGAGTTTTGATAATTTGATTTTCACTGGACTAAATGAATCTAAGGGATGTAGAGAAATTAATAACATATGAAGATTAATAATTAAAAATGAAAAAATATTTAAAAAAATTAGATGAACATGGATGATCAAGTATGGGTGTGTTATGGTCAAATATTGAGGAGATGGAGATTTTATAAAGATCACGTCAAAATAAATGAAGATAATTCCATACCAATTACATTTTTTAAATATATAATAAATTTAGTTTTATAATTAACTGATTTTAAATTTTATTTATATTTACTTTTAACATTTGATTATTATGAAACTTATGATAAAATTATTTTTTAATGGAATTTAATTTTATTGGAGTCATAACCGATGTTAAAATCTTTATTATGTCACTATTAAATTACATGGGTTAAAATTGATGTTAAAATTATAAATATTAATAATCACTTTATATTTGTGAAATATATATATATATAACTAAAAATGATCACAATAATAAAACAATTTATATTGGAGATTAGCTGGCCAACACATCTGTGATACAATATAAAAAAATTAAACTAAAATATTAAAAACTAATAATGATATTCTAATGACACCTATTCATGATTTAAAATCATCATCAAGCTCACACCGTGAGAGGATTGATAAAAAATTGATTGGTGGAGCTATATAAGTGCACAATTCCAAACAAAACCAGAAATTTTTAAATGCATAAACACAAATCCAATTATTATTCATCATCACACCCTATGAATAGTTTTCAAAAAGTACAATCATTTCATGATGTGTTGAAAATACACCATTATATGTATTCATTCAATTTTAACAAGAACAAATAATGTATGGCCATATTGAAAATTCATTTCATTCCATAAATAATAGCTTATCCAGGTAGATAAAAAAATATTTTTTTGAATATTTCTATAATGTAAAGTATATATAAGGAATGAAAAACAATCATGAAAAATCTATTCAATATAAACATGTAAATAGTAAAAGAAATTTGAATTCACTTTTGATTTGAACCTTTTTATTATGTTCATACCATGAGAACACTATAGTAGAAAACCATTATTTTAAAACAAATAAACCTTCACTAGGGTAATCGATATATGTATATCATTCATAAGAAACTAATACCAAAGTAATATATAGATGAAAACATATATTAAAAGATATCAGAATTAAAAAAAACATCCACTCTCTCAAATGATTAATGATAAATGACAAAAAAATGAATGAAACATAACTAAACGTAAAGCATCATCATCATGGAAGTGTCCTTAAGAGCTATAGTCAAGGAAACCATGGACCCTATATAATCTCAATGATAAAACTAATCTATATAAAATATTAAAAAATATCTAGGGACAGAAATATCAATGCCAAAAAAACACCACCACATATTATGACACCCAAACTATATCTCATAAATGTTTAGTTTGTAATGTAATGTAATACAAGACTTAGCATGATTCACCATTCCTAGTTTTACTTTTCTTATTTTCCTCTACATAAGACTCTAGTCCCCGTAATCCACCTAATAAAGGTGATTTCATAAATGATAAATGAACAATAAAAAATATTATTCAAAAATAAAATTAATTCTCTCATACAACTATATATTACCTTTTAATAGAATCTCCTTATCATTAAAATACAACACCTCACACATGATTATCAAACCCAAATAAAAAAATATGTAATGGGGCTCAATCCAATTCATTAATTTAAATTAAATTTAGTCCCTTTACTGCATATTTAAAATTATAACAACTAAATTCATTGGGTGATTTTCTAAACCTAGATTAAATAACTATTATATGTTTTAAAACCTTAAAAAATAAAAATCTATACATGACTGTATATATTAAATCTAACACATTTAACCAAAAAACATATATCCACTTTATACACATTAAAAATTATTAGTATTAAACATAAAAATCATTTCAAATTTTATTATACATCATACAAATCAAACCAAATTATGAAAAATAATAAAATAATGACTAAGAACTAAAAATATCAATAACAACCAAAAAACATTCAATATGTTCTATTTATTTTTAAAATGAAGTGATAATCCAATGTTGGTACACATGGAAAACCATGAATATTAATTAAATATTCATAAACATCTTTTTTAAATCTACGAATCCTTAAAAAATCATTGATTAATTTTATCAAATACATTAGGGGTTTTAAAAAAAAAGTTTCAAATACTCATGACCAAAGTGCCATAAAAATCCCACTAAAAATAGTTAAAAATAACCAAATCTAGTGTAAATAAATTCCCATTACTCAAAAATGAGGAATGATAAATAATCACATGAGGAAAACTATCCATGAAAATTAGTATTTTATATTTAATACATTGAAGATATATAAACCTACATTACACTTATAAAACATAACACCTTCGATGAATGTCATTATAATGGGTCTAAAAATGAGATGTATGAGCCCTAGAGAGAAAACAAATATTCAAACGAACCCCATAGCCTCGGGTTTGACCACTAATGATCGTAGATATGAAAATATATATGAAACTATACTATGGGTGGGGATAGGAAGCATTTAAACAATACCAAATATTGAAAAATCTACCAAAAATCAAAGGAAGATGCCCAAAAAATGAAGATAAATGGAGGGGGGTCATGGAGTCTCTTCCTAGATGTGAATCTGGTGAGATAGACAAGAATAAGGTCCCTATAGGGAAAAATTAGTGGATTATAGTCTTAGAATGTATATTTTTTAAAACATGTATAAGTCACCCAATTTATCCACATGGTTTACTAAATCATGCACTAAAATTCCTCCAATTATTGGACACACCATGGCATACTTGGATTGTCTGGAAACACGGTTTGGAAAATAGTGAACTAAACATAAAAATAATTATTTATAAAGAGATACTGTTTTTATTATGCACCTAACTTTCACCAATAACTTCATCCTCAAAAACAAGATAATATAATAGAATTCAACCCAAAACTGAAAAAATGTTTAAAAACCAATAAATTTATAAAATGGTTATGTAAAACAAGTTTAGGGTGTGACACATCATAAATTACTATTACATTTTATGATATTTATTTGACAGAAATTAAATAATAATTTTTAATGAAATATATAATAACCCATAATTAATAAAATAATAATAATTTAATCCTTCAAAGTGACAGAAATAGAATTTAGTTTGAGAAAAAAAATTATTATATGATTATATATATATTTTTATGTTTATAGAATTCAGAGTTTTAATTTGATATTTGTACATCCATTTTGGAAAGATCATACCAACATTATCATGGGTTACATATTTAATCTCTCTAATGAATTTCATTTTTGGTGAATTGAAAAAATATATATTTTCTACAGAATAAAATGTGATTTAAAAATCTTGATATTAATATGACATATAATTTTATAAAAAAATTAGTTGGCATAAAATGTATTTAAGGTGTTAAAAATACATTTAAAAATAATTTGTTGAATTTATGGACAAATATTTTAAATTTTTAAGAATAATATATAAATTATTTAATGAAAAACCATTTTGGATACATTATATGTAATTATGATCTTCAAAGAACCCATTGGGTTTGGGATTTTTTTACAATTAAAGACACCATATATTATTAATCATAATTTAATAAAATATGATGAATCAAAACTATTCATATTAATTATCCTAAAAGATAATATAATCAACACTTTATTCAATCACATCTCTCCCCCTTGTCTTTATTAATACAGCCCACCCCATTTATTCCCACTCCAAAAAAATTACATTGCTAAATGAAAATCTAAATACCAACCAAAACACCCCTTACCAGGTTTCTAGTACCATGGAATGAATAAAATTCCATCTTCCAAATTCATAAGTACCCTCCAATGAAGGTGTCTTGGAGATCAAGGTTAGGTTTCTAAATCTGAATCTCCATTATTATATTATATTGTTTTACATAAGCCTCTTTTATAACTCCTATTATACTCATTCCACAATTCCATTATTATGGTATTTACTCGGTCTCATAAAAATGACATGTTATTAATTCTCTCTTATTATTTCCTATTTTCTATTAAATTAATTTAAAATTATTAAAAATCTATTAAATATTATTCCATGATTTTACATCCATGTAAGTATCACCATTTATATATATTCATTATGAGACATTACAAATTCTCAATAATAAAACCTATATTAGTAAGTTTTACATATATTAAAAGTATGTGATTCATAAAAAATGTATTTTCATATATATTACCCAAAAACACCTTTTAATTTTACAAAAAAAACAATGTTAACAAAAAAAATTATTGTTTGTATATAAACATTTATTTTCAAAACACTAAAATATTTTTTATCTTTAACTACATTTAATAAATTCTAAAAAATGTTTCTCAACCCTGAAAATTTTATACTACATAATTTTGAAGGGAGGGTAATTCCTTGAATTTAGTAAAATAAATATAAAAATATTCTTTTTTACTATATAAAGGTTAGGAAAGTGACCTTTTCAGAATCTAATAAGAAGATTCCTTTCACATCTTCTGTAAAAACCAAATGAGATTTGTTTTGAAAATGAAATAAAAATTCACTTGAAAACATTTTTTAATAAGTAAAAATGGGTAAAAATTTATTTAATAAATAATTTTGAAAAGGTTAAAAACATTTTTGGAAACATTTTTAGAAATCATGGTTTTGGAGGAAAACATATTTTTGATCGAAGAGAGAAATGGTGGCTGGTTTTCTTAAAAACCTTTTCCCAATTAATTTATGTACCAAAGAGTTGAAAAATAGACCTAGTACATCAAATTATAATGAATAAACATAGGATATAAAAATTAAATGGGATTATTAGGTAATGATCCGATAATTTTCTTCAACTGAAATTCAATATTAAACAATCAAGATTAGATTAAAATTATAAAATTAATCTTTATAATGATCATGATGTTGAAGTGATAGGTAATAAATGAATAAATTGAGTGTTTCAACAATATATATTCATAAGAAAAGTGTAAATACAACATAATGTAATAAATTGTGATTATACACATAATATTAGAATGATATTGTTAATGAAGTAGATGTTTAACCTAATGAATGGAAATTGAGTTGCGAAATCCTTTACCTCACACTTCCTTTTCATTGAAAATTATTTATCCTCCATTATACTGATTTTAAGTATGTTATTAACTTAAAATATAACCATATTAATATTTATAGTATCATATATGATACTTTGATAACATCTTATCACCAATTAATGAATAATCTTTCATTACATTAATTATTTCGAATATTGATTACCTCATTTTTTATTCAAATTTCATCATGAAAGATCTATTTATTGCACATATTATGTATTTAAATCATATATATAATAATAATCATGAAATAATTATCAAATTTTAACATAATTTATACTTTTCAAACAAATCATTAAAAATGTTTATTATAAATGAAGTATGTTACGATCATTGTGATGATAGGTCGTACATCTGCATGAGTAAGGCTTCCAATTTTCAATGGTTATTTTATAAATAAGGTAATTAATGTTTTATGTTTTCATAATTATCATAATAACATATATAAAATATTATATAATTATTCATATCATTCATTCATCTTGGTGATGAAAAGAGAGTCACATTGTTTTGTGAAGGCCAAAGTCCACACATACACGAATGATGTTATCACCCTTATGTGAGTGATAAGTAAAGAAATAAAATTATATATATTATATTTAAAAAATGATAAGTATGTAATTAATATCATAATTATGTAATTTATAGAACTTATTATCATTAAATTTATCTTTATCACATTCTATATGAGGCGTTAGTGAAAGATAAATCACATCGCTTCGTGAGGCGGTAGACAACCATACAGATGAGCGACATTATTATATCTACTATGGGAGGAGATATATATATATATATATATATTATTTAATTTATAGATATAAAAACTTTATAAATATCATAAATATACAATTAATATCCATCATCATACCCAACTATGAAAGGTGGTAATGGAATAACGAATAACATCAGTTCGTGAGTTGGTAGTCCAGCATACACATAAACGATGAATTCATAACCCATTTGATGTAAGTTGAAATTTTTTTAGTCATTCCCTTATCATTAAAATGTAAACCCCCAAAATTCTAAAGTAAGATGTTGTATTCAATAGCATGTATGAAATGCATGATCAAGTGCGTAAGGGAATATAATTTCCTGATACTCTATTATATAATTACTATTTTAGATAAATTCAATACATGATAAAGCTTGTAATTCATGAATCATTGAGTTAGTTTGCATCACATTCAAGATCATCCTTCTATGATATCTTGCATTACGTGCAAGACCGAATTTGACTAAACAACTATATATTATTAAAATATTATTATTTAATATAATATTATATGACCTAGCCATTATGTTAGAGGACATGAATATTAATAATTTACTTATAAAAATTGACAACTTCTATAAATATAAAATGAATTTATTGGCTACTAATTAATTATAAATTAAAATAAGAACCAATTGGATTTAAAAAAATATTATTATTTTTATGCTTCCAAAAAAGTTTTGTCTTAATAAACACAATTAATTAAAATTAGTGAATTATTTTTGTGAAATATATATTTTATATATTTAATAAAATGTTTATTATATTAATCCATTATCTTTGATTGGATTAAGATAAGAACAAACCCTATTTTACAAGTAAAAACCTATATTTTAAGGTAAATTTCCCACTTTTTAATGGATAACGCGTTTTAAATATAAATTTTTAAACTTTTATTGATTTAATATGTCAAAATATAATTAATTATTAAAAAATAAACATAATAATTAAGTTAGGGTTATTTTTTGATGTTTTCATGAAACCATTAATGTTTTAATGAATAGTTAAAAATACGGAATTTTAGTTCAAAGTGTCTTTTTCATATAATTTATTTTCAAGGTTAAATTATATTTTTAATTCATTTTAAATATTAATTAGGTAATATTTTTTATCAATTAATAAAATTTATTTCATAGTATTAATTTAAACTTTGTAATTTATTATGAATACAAAGAAAACTTTTGGACATTTTTTACTTTAAACCCCGCATTGTCGTCCCACACGCGGGATTAATTACAAATTAATTTCTGCCACTTCCGTGATCAGAATTTCAAAAAATAAATTAAATATTTTTGATAAGAATAATATATAATTAATATTAATACCAACTATGTTTTTCACTAAAAATATAAGTTAATGTAATTAAAATTAATTACAATGATTAAGGTTAAATTAAGCATAATAAGAGACTTAACCTTAACCATATGGCTCAAAATGACCAATAAATTTTTCCAATAACTCCTGGATAGAAATATTTATACCCTATCCCCACTTTTATTAAATTGGGATCATTATTGGATCCACATGTAATATGAAAAACGTGCATTGTATTCCTTTGTGAAAAATATTACAACATTATCACTCCTCATCCACTATAAAAAACCCTCATATCCTCCCACTT
The DNA here is from genome assembly GCA_963277665.1 of Viscum album. Classification (NCBI taxonomy): domain Eukaryota; kingdom Viridiplantae; phylum Streptophyta; class Magnoliopsida; order Santalales; family Viscaceae; genus Viscum; species Viscum album. Next base: position 710,463,510 of record OY728163.1, read on the forward strand.
TCTCACACCTCTAAAGACACTTTAGATCAACCAATATCTACCCAAATAAAATACCAAAATCCCTCCCCCATTCCTTGAATCCTCCCATTGGTATGTAATCAATCCAATGAATCCTTTTTATACAAACCAAAGGAGTTGCAAATTAAGAGGCATCATCTTCTCTCAAAATCTGTAGTTTCATTTCCATCCTCCAGCCCCTAAAATATACTTATTAATTGATTATATAAAAAAACATTATCATAAAAATACTAGTTTGTTTTTATGTAACGGTTTATACCTAAACTTACACACATCTCCATCTAATGAGTAACGAACATATTGTTTCTCTATACGGTGAACTACTGCCTCACGAAATGATGATTGTTCATTTTTACATTACCACCTATCATAGCTTCAATTATGATGGATAATATTTTTATATATGATATATATGATATTTAAAAAAAATTTATGATTCATTATTTTTTATTTATAACATACCTTTATTCATTTACTCTTTTAAAAATACGATAATTTCATTTGAGGAAGTGTGGACGACCACCCCCTCGAAGCAACATGACCCATTCATGTCATACGTAGAATGTATAACAGATGGTTTTAATAAAACTTTGTATCATATATAAAAAATTATATGATACAGGAATTATAATATACATATGTGACATTTATTTTTAATTTCTTTAAACAATAAATAAATGAATGTAGTGTTCATACGTACGTACGACCTGTCGTCTCCATGAATGGTGCACTTCATTTCTTATCCCCGAATATTATGGACTACTATAAATACATATATACTAATTATATATGGTAAATAAGTATATTTTTACATTCTAGGGATGATGAAATCATGATCTAATTAATTGTAACAACAAATTACAAGTAAAGGGATACATGAGAAAACTAGGCAATTGACACCCGAAATAGTTAAAATAATGAAAAAGCGTAACAAACGAGTAATGAAATATTATAAGAAGTTAATATATGATTTTATAATAATTATTATTGGTTTTTCATAAGTTATTAACTTATTTTAAACCAATATACATGAGTATAAAGGCCACACAACAAAAGGATGGTTAAGGTGATGGAATTTCGTCTCAATTTACATTCCATTGAGACTTATTTTTTATTATACACCAATTCACTTTTATTTGGTGTATATACTAACCTTTTACATGTTATATCAGGAATATTCTTACTAAAATTATTTTATAAGTTACATTTAATATTATTCCTTCATAGTTATTGTGATTTAAATATTTCAATGTGGTATGGGACCCTTTGGAATATTTAAAGATTATTCTCTTAAATAATGTTATTAATGATTATCTTTACAATCTCACAAACTTTTGTGACTGTTAAACTTATCTTGAAAAAATCAAATCATATTAATTGTTTTTCATTCCAAATTTACCTTAATATAAATATTCTCTTACAATGGATATTATTATTTTCCTAAACCATATATCATTTTTGATATGTTGTCCACATAGATTGTATTAGATTCAAGTCGTGGAGCCTTGATAGTATTTGATTTTTGGAATGAAGACATGAAAGTTTTAAATTCTTTGAATGATGACTTGAAATTATTATATTCTTGGCATGAATCACTGAAATTAATAGACTATTGGAATGAGGCCTTGAATGTATTAGATTCTTGGCATGAAGCCTTGAAAGTTGTAGAATCTTGTCATGAAGCCTTGAATGTATTAGATCCTTGGCACAAAGCCTCGATGGTATGTTATAGATATTCATCATTATTTATTCCTTTATAAATATACCATTTATTATTCATCCATGATATTTTTTCATTAACATATATTTGTATACATTTAAATTTCATTTCATTGATTAAATCATAGGTGTTTCAGTTTCTTACCTTTCCATATTTAATTTTTTTAATCTAGTTATTTGAATGGAATGTGCTATCAGTTATTTACCTTACCATGTTGGTTTGTTTATATTTATTAATTACTTCGTACACTGTATTTACACTTGCAGAGTATTTTATATCACCTTTATTATCTTTCATTTCCCCATATTATGAAGAAAAACTCTTTGAATAAGTGTTCAAGGATGTAGTTTATTTCATTTTATTATGTATCATGTTTATATTTTCTGTTTACAAATATATTATGGTATCATATATGTAATATCAATTTCCAATACTACTAATCTAAATGGTCCTTCTAGATTTTATTCTTTATAATCATTCCAATGTAAAAATAATCATACACTGGCTCTAGGATTCTGGGGTCGGGGCGTTACAGTTAGTATCAAAAAAATTTAATAGAAACCTGGGGAACTATATTTATGAACAAAAATGTTAGATAACATAACCCGAAGGTATAATTTGAGGATAAGTATATAAAAACATCCTAGAATTTTGTAAAGGTATAGATTATGTGGGTATTCTTAGAAATACATCCCTATTGAGATACTACAAGTGGATGTGGTTGGGGAACAGATGTACCTCAGGAGTAATAACACATAAAAGGTGTTCTGAGCCTGACTCGGGGGAACCGGGTACATGGTAATGGTCCTTAATATACACCTGGTTTGACACTCTCAAGGGATATTCTTAGGATAATTTACATTTTATTTACCACCCAATATAAATGATTAAAATATATAATAAGTAATCTTGGTAAAACCTAAGGATTTTTAGATATAACATAAGGTTTCATGATTTAGAAATACTAGAAATGATATTGTGGATAAACCCTAGACAAAGGAAGGACATGTGTGTAAATAAATAGATGAAGTATTTTTGTATTGAGGCTCTATTGAAAACCTTATTAAAAATTTTATTCAGTGATTAACCTTATTTCAAGGTTGTACATCATATTTATTTTTGGAATTATATTCATATGGTTTGAGAAAAGTAAATCCTATATTCTAGGTAACAACCAATCAAATTTAGAAAGTATTTGGGTCTTGAACCCCTGACCGAAGGATGATAAGTGTTTCATGACAACCATCTACCTACACAATGTCCTGGTTTATTTTACATTGTTTTAGTTAAATAATATGATGAATAAATGTTAATGATGAACCATTAGTATAAATTTTGAGTATTAGAGATTAATATATTAAATATAATGGTTTTGGAAGATAGTAAAAGAAAAATTGTTAAAAAATTTACTTTTTATATTCCTTGTGATCTTTTAAAAGTTTTTTTAGTGCTTTAGACATAAGAAAGTCAATTATTGGTAATTAATTTTTGGAAGTAAAGGGATAAATTAGAATTTGAATAAATTGAAACCAAAATTTAAGATTATTCATATGAAATTGAAACCTATAAAGTAAGAATTTGTCCTTATATTTTTTCCAATAAAATGATTACCCAACATTAGGAAAATGACTTAGAAATAAAATGATGTCATAATACCATAATTTCTATTGAACCGATGGTCTTTAAAATAATCAAAGATTTATGTCTTTGAGGCCCCAAATATTATATTGATCATGAAATTTTATGTTATTGATAACCTCATTCACTCCCAATAAATATTTATGATTTTCCTCCAAGCATGTATCTCTACATTCCACTAATGATCTCATACTTTGAGAACTAGTTAAATATTAGTCCATGTGACCTTTGTACTTCCCATTCACTCTTTTATAGAGGATGTTTTATGAACCTTTCTCATGATGTGGGATTTAAATATAAGAAATATGAAATAATATATTACCATTATTGAGTTTAAATTGTGTGGATGTAATTTATTTTAGGTGGGGAGAATATAACACCCAAAAATTATAAATTAAAATTTTGTATTTGATATCGTGTATGAAACACATCACCATGAATGTAAGGCAATATAAAATCCCTAGACTCTAAAATATATTTAATATTTTAGAAAAATTAAATATATGATATATCTTGTAATTCATGAAACACTGAGTTATCTTTCATCATACGCAAGAGAGACCTTCCATTGTAGCTTACATTACACATAAGACCGAGTTTTACCAAACAGTGATATATTATTAAAATATTATTATTTAATATAACATGATATAATATAGATGTTATAAATATTAATAACTAAGTTATGATAATTTATTATTTATATTAGTATAAAATGATTTAATTGCTTATTAATAAATTAGAAATCAAAATAAGATCCAATTGGATATAAAAAGAAATATTATTATTTTTATGTTTCTAAAGGAGTTTGGTCTTAATAAACATAATTAATTAAAATTAGTGAATGATTTTAATGAAATATATATTCTATATATTCAATAAAATATTTTTTATATTCATTCTTTAGGTTTTATTATCATAGGATAAGAAAAAACCCTATTTTACACATAAAAAACTATGTTTTTTAAGTTAATTTTACCGCCTTTTAATGGAGAACACATTTTAAATCTATATTCTGACACTTTTATTATTTTGATATGTTAAAATAAACTTATTTTCTGAAATATCAATATAATAATTTGGTTATGGTAAATTGTTAATATTTTTCTGAAACATTTCATTTTTTAATGAATAGTTAAAAATTTGGAATTTTAGTTCAAAACTTTGTTATTAATATAATTTATTTATAAAGATAAATTATATTTTTAATTTGTTTTAATGTTTAATTAGATAATTTTTTTATCAATTAATATAAATTATTTCATTGGAATCAATTTCTCTTTGAAATTGATTATAAAAACCTAAAAACATTCGAACTTTTTTTACATTAAAAACAATTATTGTCGTCCCGCCCACAGATGGAATTTTAAATTAATTTATACCACTTATGTGATTGGAATTTTTGAAAAAAGAAATAAATATTTTATAAAAAGATAATTTATAATTTATAATAAGATCAATTTTTTTGACCCAAAATATTATGGAAAGTAATTAATATTAATTACAATGGTTAAGGTTAAATTAAGCTTAATAAGGGACTAAAACATAACCATAAGCCCAAAATGACCTATAAACTTGTCCAAGAGATATTGGATGGAAATATTTCTAACATATACTTACATGGATCCAATTGGGTAAATTATTGGAGTTACTTTCAATGTAGAAAACGTGCAATGAATTCCTTTGTGAAAATTATACAAGAGTTCAACTCCTCATCCACTATAAAAATCCATCATCACATCCCATTTCCTCACGCATCTCAATACAATTTTTATAGAACAATATCTATTAAAATATTACCCCACCATCCCCCAACTAGTTTCAGAATAATTCAATTGGTCCGAAAGAAATATAAGGAATCATTTTGGTACAAAATAGAAGGAGTTACCTGATTAAGAGGTAATGCCTTCTCTCAAGATCGCTAGTTTCATTTCCATTATACACCCTCTAAAATGTACTTATTTTATGATTATATGAAAAACCAGTATCTTAAATATACTAGGATATTTTTATGTAATGGGTTCAACCAACACTTAAACACAACTTCATCTAATGGGTAATGAATATTTTGTTACTATGTATGAAAAACTATGACCTCAGGAAATGTTGGTTATTCATTTTTCATTTAACACTTATCATGGTCTCCATTAGGATTGATACTATGTTTATCTATGATATTTATTATATTTATAATTTATTTAAAATTATTTAATTTTTATTTATAACATTTCTTTAAGTATTTCATCTAGTGTAAATAAGATAATTTCGTTTGAGGATATGTGGACTACCACCCCACAAAGTGATATGACTTTTTCAGGCCATACGTGGAACAAATAAAGGATAGGTTTAATAAAACTATGTAAAATATATAACATTTATATGATACTAGAATTAAAATATATAAATGTATCATTTAGTTTTCATTATTTTAATACAATAAAAAAATTAAAGTAGTGCACATGTGAATGTATGGCCTGGCGTCTCCATGAATGGTTCACTTCATTTCTAATCTCCAAATATTACAAAATACTGTAAATACATATATACTAATTATAAATGATAAATAAGTCATGGTTTAAATTCTATAAATGATTAAATCATTATCTAATTAATAGGAACAATATATGACAATTCAAAACATACATGAGAAAACTAGTCAATTGAAACTTGAAATAGTGAAAATAATGATAGAGTGTAACAAATGGGTAATAAAATATTATAAGGAGTTAATATATGATATTATAAGAATTAGTATGGTTCTGGTATAAGTTGATAAAATATTTTAACCCACTATACATGAGAATAAATACCACAAAACAAAGGTAAGGTCAAGGTATGGAAATTTCATCTAAATTTTCATTCCATTGAGACTTATTTTTCAACATCATCATCATAATTTATTTATTTATTAAATATGAGAAGGAAAAAAATTTCAAGAGAAAGGTACTAGGGTAGATTAAAATTATTCAATCCTAGGTCATCCCCTATGATAATGTTAAACCCCTTAGGGCCCAGGAAGCTCGTATTATAAAAGCAAGAAATGCCCGAGTCATGGCAGACAAGAGAAGTAAGGTGATCTGCCACTTTATTTCCCTCACGTCAAGTTTGAACCATCCCCTCTGATTTGTTATTATGTACCAATTCACTATTATTTGGTGTAAATACTAAATTGTTACATATTATATCATTAATATATTTAATATCATGATATTATATGTTTCATTTTATATTATTCCTTCATGGGTATTATGATTTAAATATTTTAATATGGTATGGGACACTTCATAATGTTTAAAGATTCTTCTCCTAAAGAATTTTATTAATTATTATATTTGCAATATCACTTAGTTTTGTGATTGTTAGCATTATCTTGAAGAAATCACATCATATTAATCATTATTAATTGGAAATTTACCTTAATATCCATATTACCATGAAATGATTATTAATATTTTCCTAACTGTTATACCATTGTTCAAATGGTGTTCACTTTGATTGTATTAGATTAATGGAATGAAGCCTTAATAGTATTAGATTCTTGGAATGAAACCTTAAAATATTAGATTCATAGAATAAAGCCTTTAATGTTTTATATTATTGTAATGATTCCTTGACAGTAATAGATTGTATGTGTGAAGCCCTGAAATTATTAGATTCATGGCATGAAGCCTTGAAAGTATTAGATTCTTAGAATTAGTCATTAAAGGTATCAGATCCATGGCACAAAACCTTACTGTTATTTTATATATATCCAATGTTATTCATTTCCTTAATAGATATCCTATTTATTATTCATCCATGAGATTTTTTATAGACATGTATATGGATATATTTAAGTTTTTGTTCATTGATTAAATGGAATGTGTTTTAGTTTTTTACCTTTCCATATTAAATTTTCTTTATCTAGTTATTTGAACAGAATGCGTTATCATTTATTTTCCATTACATGTTGGTTTATTTCTGTTGATTTATTATTTATTCCACTTTACTTACCCTTACTGATAATTTGATCTCACCCATATAATATTTACATTCCTCTAGTTAAGATAAAGAAATATCTAAATAAGTATTCAAGGATAAATTTTATTTAATTTTATTATGAATCATGTTTGTATTTTTTATTTACCAATGTATTATGTGTATCATATATGTAATCTGGCTATCCAATACTGCTAAATTTATTGGTCCTTTAGGATTTGATTCCTTGTAATCATTCCAATTTTATAAATTAATGCACTTAATTTGAGATTATGGGGTTGGGGAGTTACATAAAAAACATATTATACATATTGTTATGGATTGAAGGAGGGAAGATAAAGATCAATTTTCGACAAAAGAATCCCCAAAACATCAAGGAGGGGACTTACGGGTCTCCTAGAAAGAGAGAGAGGGAGATGTAGCCATAGGGTATGACAACCCAAGTGGCTGAAAATGGTTAAAACATTTAACATCATGGTTTTACCTGATGTGTAATCCCCTTTGTCATCTTATAATCCATAGGGTTCAATTTCCACTAAAAAACACATCACCTTCTCATTATTTATCCCCAAAAACATATACACCATGAAACCTACTTTCATGTTGTTTTATTGGTTTACGTGGAATGAAATATCTTTTCTTCCATCCTTTAGTAGATGATTCCCCCCGAACATCTTCTGATCGTCCTTCGATTACTTTGGTCTTTAGGAACACATAGAGGGTTAATCAACGTGGATAGGATTCCATATGGAATATGTTGAGTTTATATAAAAATAAATATATCATAAAGTATCAATTTTTTATATTTTGTTCTAATCATGGTGTTGCATGCCACATATGTTATCGAATATAATGTACATACTTTAAAATATTGGGGTTTCACCCAACCACTTGATGAGGAGGATTGGGGTTCATTTGAGCTATGACCCTCTCTAGTCTGTGGTGTCGATAAACCTCTTATGTCTCCACCTTCCATTCCATAATCAGGCATTTCAATTTTGAATTATTGAAGATTAGGTTCCATACTTTATCTAAATAATCATATCATCCTATTTTAGGATTTATCCTTGTCTTGTCTGTTCTTTGAAATTTATCTCTATAAACCTTTTCCCAAACACATCCATCTCTGATATGTGGAGTATTTCCGATAGTTTACTAAAATTTTCATGCCTCTCCCACTTTTTTTATTTCGAATACCATATTAAAGGTCACTCTCTATCATCTTACAGGAAGATATTATTTTATTTCATGTTTTCCCACGTTTATCCTAGTTCTATATAATCTACCTCTACCTATTTTAAAAGGGTGAATATCAATTATGTGGGGCTAAGCCGATCTTGGATCCTGTTACTAGTGATGGTGGAACCACTTCACTTTCAGGTTCCCCTCTGGGAGCCTATTGTCCCCCACAATGAAAAAGACCATCCACCTTGGTCTCCGTCTACTTCAAAAGAGGGTCCCTACCTTTATATGGTCATTTAAATCCTACCATTGGTATACAACATTATGAATTTGTTGTCTTAACCACCCCTGTAAATGTGTGGAATGGCCCCATTACAAGGTAACATGGTTATTCTTACCTTGAATTCTATTTCTAGTCACATATCTTGGGATCCTAGTCCTTTTAGTTATTCACTGATCCCCCCTTCAGATATTTTTAGTATGTCATTAGAACCCTATCCACCTCTTATAGATTTGGATGATACAGTTGCTACTATCAATTGTTCCTCTTATCAACCTAGTGGCGTTATCTATATCTCACTCAAAGAGTGAGTTGTATTTTCTCTCATATGATATAAATATATAACTGACGTCAGACACAAAGGCCAAGAAACCCCTCCTACAATGATTTCCTATATCATTGGAATGATTAGGGACTCAGTCCCTATGTAAAGTCTAATTTTGTTACTAATGATATTCACAATAATAGAGCCTCTATTGTGTAATTAATATAACCTAAACAACTAAATATGGTAAATTATTATTCATATTTGATGGGTTTAGGTGATTGAAAACTTATTAATTCTTCTAACAAGATTTGTTTTTGAAAAATAGAATTATAGTGGGGAATGTTGAAGTCCCTAATAAATGAATAACTACTATATATGTTCAGGATCTCATAGTTTCATCATATCTATATTTTATGTCGAGTGTGATGTGATGGGTAAGTATGCATTGTGGGATGACCATGGATCCTTTAATCTTGGTGCTCATCTTAGCTCATTATAGGATAGTTCAAAATTATCATGGATTATTTTGTGATTATGTTTGGTGGGGGTATACCCCAAGAACTCCATATATAATTTTTTATTCATTTTTTTCCCATTTGGGTCATATCAACATGGATTATTCATGAGATAGATACACCTAGTTCACAAACCATAAGGGGAGTATCCGCAACTAGTGCCTCTAAGATCTATTTTTTTCTAATCTTAATTTCATATCCTCATACCTGAGTCAAAATGTTTCCCACCTCATCTATTCACCCATTAATCACTCCCCATTCCTCATCAGTCTAATGCCCAAAAGAGATAGTAGTGGTCATTTCATATTATCTAACCAATGGACCTCTGAACCTAGCTACCACCATATGATAAATAAATCATTGAGCTTTTCCATATATAAATACTTATCAGTTTATTTTAAAAATATTCTAACAAGTTTTAAGGTGGGTGTCTATAAACATATAACATTAAAAAACCTACCTACTATTATGATATGGACTATATTATGATCGATATTGAGTAAGTCTAGACTAGACATAAGGATTCCTAGGACAATGATCTTTTTAACATTATTTCATAGAAAAATAACCAACATATAGATATTTTACTATAATAAGATAGGATAACTCCTGAACATTGCATATATTCATGTGTTAGACTACGGGATTAAACCATTGATTATTTGTTGGCAAGAATTAAGGAGAAGAATTGGGTCATATTCCCTAACATCCTCATGGAGGATGGTTCCTTCACTATCTATCTCAAGGTAGTGGGAGTTATATCCTATGGTAATTTTTTAAAATAACATTTGGTATATAAATATTTTATACAAAATGGTTATTAGAGAAACTACATAGATCTCCTTGGTAATATCCCTTGCATGGTGACTGACCATAACCAATCTTATTTTGGGAATTTTATGGGGGGATATATGTGAGGTTATCCACTCTCTCAAACCTGAAATCTCTCCTAGTACCAATATCTTTATGGGGGCCTTCAATGTTAAATATTTTTATCTTGTTAAGGGTGATCTTGTTAGGTCTATTCAATATTTTTTGGGGGAGGTGGTATCCCTTGGATGGCTTGTGCTACAACCCTAGTTCTCATATCCAAAGTGAAATGTCCTTCTTCCCATAGTTATTATAGACCCATTATCATATGTAATTCACCTTATATGGTTTTTGAAACAGTTATCAATATGAGACTCTCATTGAATCTCCATAACTGGGTTTTTGAAGTGGGGCATGGATTCCTCAAGGGAAACTCCATCTTGAGTGAAATAGGCCTATCATAAGAAATGATAAGAAAAATTAATAATAAAATATCATGTAACAAAATTTACATCATTTTTTACATGGATAATGTGTATGATAGGTTGGAGTGGGGTTTTATTCTCAAGGTGATGGCTTTCATGGGCCTATTCAATTGGGTGATCAGCTAACCATTCTAATGTTTCTACTCTCATTGGATATCAATAAACCATTATGGGAAGGATGTGTGGTTGCTTCATGCCAGCCTAGGGGATAAGGTAGGGGACACCTCATCACCCATTTGGATTTTTTTGGGCTCATGACTCCCTCTGTAGATACCTTGCTATGGGCCTACAAAATGGAAGTATACTTCCCTTCTGATGAAGGAAACATTTCAATGTAGTATCCCACCACATATTTTTGATGATATGTTATTATTTTTAAGGGATTATAATAATTTAATTTTAGGAATTTATAGGTTCCAGTATGAATATTGAAAATGGAATGGTCAACACATCAACCATAATATGTTCAGTATTTTCATTTTCAAAATAAATCAATGAGGTTTTATAAACTAATTGAGTCAATTCTAAGAATTAATAGAAGGAAATTCCAAATGGATTGAATGGGATTCATGATTTATTCATCTTGATTTCATGTAGATCATTTTGAGCAGTTAATTGATATTATTTCAAAATGGATTAGTAACAGGAATAATATTTTCCTCTCATTAGTATACAGAATCATACTTGTCAATTGCATTCTCACTTTTATTCTCTTGCATGTACTAAGTATGATTAAGGTGGAAAAGTATGAATTAAGGAGATCATAAAACATTATAGATTATCTCATTTGGGAGGATCTTTTTTATGGGATATTCCATTGGATTTTTTGGTCTAGGCTATCTATGGAGGTAGAAAAATGATGCATTAATGTGAGGAGTGTCTCGCTCATGATGCATTGAATGTAAGCTAATATGGAATGAGAGGTTATTTATGGTTGGTCCTTTTATGATTATTTTATTATGTGGAAAAATGTAAAGGGGACATATTATATAAAGTGGAGAGTTTATTATTTATATAATCTACTCCAAGGTCATATCTCTAAACTCCAGAATCATTCACGTTAGACTTTTAGACGTGGAGATATCATGTTTTGGAGGTAGAACTAGGAAGGTGTCACACATAGATTTCATAGGTTCCATACTCTGAACATAACATTCAAAAAATCATGAAAGAATAAACGACTCAATAATTCTATATTTAAGTATATGTAATATGAAATCGTACACTTTATCAAGATATTAGGTGATGAGGAAAAATGAATTTTCATAGGCTCACCATCAATTATTTTTTCATCCAAGGTATATCATTATTTACATCATGATAAATAGGGTAGTGTTCTATAGTTCAAGTAAATCCCATCAAAATATAATTTCCTACCATAGAGAATATAGAACAATGATTTTTTAAAATACTTGGATTTCAAGCATAATGGGATCAGGCTTTATTCAAATGTGTCTTTATTTTCGATATCCTAGTGAAGAAATGTGTTCCCATCTATTCATTGAAGGACTGTAGTTGCCCTTATTTTGGAACTCCTTTGGTGATTTTACTGAGCTTGAATTCTTGGATTTTATAAGGGAGGAATTTGTTCCACTCTATGTTCATGTATTGTCAATATATGGGAATGGAAGTTGAGTCATATTCACCTGGAATCCATCTATTAGTGCATTTGGAATGTAGGAACAAATATCATCTTGAAGAATATATTAGTGTGATGATATCACTGGTGTGTTTTGGACCAAAATTATAATGCTTAGTCTAGATATGATCTTAACATCTTATGATAACTCCTCTTTTTTTGAATTATCAAAACTTGAACGAACTCCTCACCCTCTATTCAGAGTCTACTTTGATAGGGTAATTGGAAATATTTGAATAACCCCAAATAGTGAACATAATATCAATGTTTATGGCTCCAATAGCCTTTGTTCCATGCAGTGGAAAAAATTCAAGGAACCAGGTGCTCAGTTTTCATAGCCTTAAATGCCTTCTATAATCATAGTGACTCCATCATTATAGGGGTTTTCTCCATGATTAATGGGCTTGAGATATATCATGATAGAAGCATAGTGTTGGCATCCATTGAAACAGACTCATCTATCTTCAAAAAATATTTCCAATATAATATCATCACACCTTGTTCCATCATTTATTATATTCATAGATTCAATATCCTTATTGGAAATCATGTGTAATGTTATGACCCAACCCTACCCGGGCTCGAGCCGAAACTATCCCAAGCCCACCTCTAAAGGCCAGGGGCTGGCGACAAGTGCCGAAGGCTAAACAACTCAGGGAGGCCTCTTCCTAAGTACCTGTACACACACACACATCCCACTCAATGAAAAAGTGCAGAGTAAAAGAAAAAGTAATGAACCAACTACTATAACCAAACCAACAAGGTGCATCGACCTATAAACAATAAAAAGTGAGTTCTAAAGGTAAACTAAAAAGAAAAGGAAAAAACATGCACCCAACCAGAAAAGTGACACAACCCTACAACAGGTAAACAAAAGTAAAACAGTTGGGAGTGTCCCACACCTGGAACCCGACTATGAAAACCGCACGTGGTCCAAGCTCCCGAACTCCTAAGATCTTATATAGTCACAAGAAACCTTTCCATCATCTGTAAGGGAACACGAAGTGAGGGAAAATCCCAAGCAGGGGTGAGTATAAAAATACCTAATAGGATACCATGAAGGCTCGATGGAGCAATAAAGGAGGTACCGATGAGTGAGTAGTAGATCGAACAAGAATAGAAATGGAGTACAACAGAGAGTGCAGTAAAAAGTACAACTCAACCCAGCAAGAGGAGGGAAGTAGACTCATCCTAATACAAGGAGCTAAAAATGGCGAGTAGATGAAATTCCCATCAATCCTTCACTACCTATAGCAGGATAGTAGACTCGTCCAACCACAAGAACCTAGACACCAAAATCACGTGGCCTACCCCGCGCATCTTCGCCTCTCCTGGAGGGAGAATAACCAAAACCCATGGAGTGGGTACTAGAACAAGATATATACACATCCATATGCTCAAACAATAATCCCGAACATTATCGTAAGTGTATTTCTATGTCACAGAAAAGACCAATAAAGTGAGTCGCCAATAGTCCTAGTAGTAAACACCATCGATACCCATTATCTCGTACGTCTGCACCGAACCGCAAGTCAAGGGGCTCAAATCACCGTACATCGACACTGTCTGCTTTAATCAGTACTGACTCACCTGCACAGTTTTAGGTCGCATCACAATGACTCGTCTCGGTGGGGAAAAGCACCCCTCGTTCTTGAGTGTTCCGGGGAAAGTAAAACCACACCTTGTCATTGTCACATAGTCAAGAGGTCTTCTCAAAGTCAAAGTTGTCACATCACTGACCCGTACAACCAAGGGTCCCACTCTAGTAGTAATGGATAAAAGTCACAGACTTTCCTAGTAGAAAGGACTGAGTCTGAGAGAAGTCATCAGGTAACCCACTACACAGCCCTGCTGGAGGGTAAACCCTATGAGGTCATTGGGTAACCCACTGCCCAGCCCTGCTGGAGGGTAAACCCTAAGAGGTCATCGGGTAACCCACTGCCCAGCCCCACTGGAGGGTAAACCCTATGAAGTCGATGGGAAATCCACTGCCTAGCCTCGCTGGAGAGTAAACCCAGTGAGTTCGTCGGGTAACCCACTTCCTAGCCCCGCTGGAGGGTAAACCCTAAGAAGTCGATGTGAAACCCACTGCCCAGCCCTGCTGGAGGGTAAACCATAAGAGGTCGTCGGGTAACCCACTGCACATCCCCGCTGGAGGGTAAACCCTAAGAAGTCGACGAGCAACCCACTGCCCCAGCCCCACTGGAGGGTAAACTCGGAACTACTCTGTCCATCCCTACCGAATGGTACAACACTAGCCAATGGAACACGGAGTGGGTATCGCACAACGACCCGACTACGGAAAAACCCACCTAGTAGAGGGTCAGCGCCCAGGTAGTGTGAGTCATGCCGATACCTGGAACTTTTACTAGGGAAACACATCACGGTAGATCTCGAAAGGAAGATATGATCTCAATACAAGGATGGGAAGTCTGCGCCTAGTGCTCACTGGGCTCTGCACCCTACTAGAAACAACCGCCTGGGTAGAGGATCGGTGCCTGTGTAAAGTATTGGTCACACCAAATCTACAATAACCCTACTAGGGAACACTAAGGGATTTGATACTGAAATCCCACACGGCTAAAGGAACAGGGGAACCCAAAAAACTCCACTGATGAAAACTTAGAGAATAGAAACATGGGAAAAACACCACCCTGCTGGTCTAAACCATCGTCAACAGAAGGACCATATGTGTCACGAGAGGTCAAAGGTACATAAAGTAGAACACAAAACGCACATGGGACCCTCATGACATGTGGATCTTTCTCATCTCCAAACCACGTACACAATCATTCTTGTGTACAAACTACAACACGTATCCCTAGGCAAACCCGTAAACTTCCAGAGTATACCACATTTCCAGCCCAAAGGCTATTTTGCACATGATTCCCAACGTTGACGCAAAAAGGGTGAAAATGTATTTTTTCAACTTTATTCCACTAGGTCTCTAGCACAGCCAACCACACCTCTACAAAAATTTACCTCACTCCCACAAGAGTCCTCAAAATCACACACCAAGGGTTCTCTGTAAACAACGTGGAAAGAACCTCCACCCGTACACCGTTCATGCCTCCACATTTAATGAGATATCAAATGAGGCTCGTCACATCTAAACGGATCATACTGTTGTAATTGTCACAGAAAAACACACAAGATAGACTGTCTACTCACCTCAAACGGATATCAGACGGAAAAGTTGTCCAACAACACTTTACACTTGAATGGAGTCTCGTGCTCCCAAGCCTTGGTCTCGAAAACATTAGGGCGCATAGCACCATTTTAAACCCCTTGAAAAAACAAGTCTAATTGAATGCTTACACACATGGAATGGATATTCGGAGAAAATGATGCATTTCATCATACCACACACGATTGGTTCTACGTGGGACCCGCACCACAGTCTTGAAGCACAACCAACAGATCACATCATTGCAATCCTCTCCAAAAGGCACCCAAGAATGACTATTCACTTGTCTGAAACGGACACCTAGTGAAGAGGATAGAAATCACTGCCAATGCCCAAAACGACCCCCGTGGGGCCCACTCCACCATGCTTAATTAATGCGGGCAGATTTATCCATTGCAATGCCCTCGAAAAAACACCTATAATCGACTACTCGCATGCCCCGAACGGACATCCGATGAAAGGGTTGCTAAATGCTGCTCGCAGCTTAAAAGATGGGTCATGGGGCCCATAACTCAACTCTGGTTTCAATGCTTGAAACAACCCTAGAAAACTCCACCTCGACTCCAGGGTGCGAACTCCATTGACGGTGCTGAAAACGGACTCCGGACGTGTCTGCGCCGCCCAAAACAAGAACCCCCGGAATAACGCCATTCCACTTAACAGGCGTGTCGCGCCACTGAGGCCCTCATCTCGGGAATTAAAACCCACCAAAACCATCTCAAAATATTTTTTTCGATTTGAGGATTGTGCTTCCATAGATGGCATGAAAATAGGACACTCGTAGTGAATGTTACGGGTGTCTGAGGTCTAGGGGAGGAACCCCTTGGGTAAGTATGCATTGTGGGATGACCATGGATCCTCTAATCTTGGTGCTCATCTTAGATCATTATAGGATAGTTCAAAATTATCATGGATTATTTTGGGATTATGGTTGGTGGGGGTATACCCCAGGAACTCCATATATAACTTTTTAATAATTTTTATCCCATTAGGGTCATATCAACATAATTTATTCATGAGACAGATACACCTTGTACACAAACCATAAGGGGAGTATCTGTAACTAGTTCCTCTATGATCTTTTTTTATCTAATCTTATTTTCATATCCTACTACCTGAGTCAAAATTTTTCCCACCTCATCAATTCACCGACTAATCACTCCCCAGTCCTCATCAGTCTAATGCCCAGAAGAGATAGTAGTGGTCATTTCATCTTATCTAACCAATGGACCTCTGATCCTAGCTACCACCATGTGATAAATAAATCCTTGAGCGTTTCCATAAAGAAATAATTATCATCTTATTTTAAAAATATTCTAACAAGTTTTATGGGGGGTGTCTGTAAACATATAACATTACCAAACCTCCCTTCTATTATGATATAGATTTATTATGATAGATATTGAGTAAGTCTAGACTAGACATAAAGATTCCTAAGAAAATAATCCTTTTAACATTATATCATAGAAAAAACCAACATATAGAGATTTTACTATAATAAGATAGGATAACTCCTGAACAGTCTATAGATTCATGTATTAGTGTACGGGATAAAAACACTGCTTATTTTTAGGCAAGAATTAAGGAGAAGAATTGGGCTAAATTCCCTAACATCCTCATGGAGGATGGTTCCTTCACAATATATCTCATGGTGGTGGGAGGTATAGCCTATGGTTATTTTTTAAAATAACATGTTGTACATAAATATTTTATACAAAATGGTTATCAGAGAGACTACATAGACCTCCTTGGTAATATCCATTGCATGGTGACTGACCATAACCAATCATATTTTGGGAATCTTATGGGGGGATAAATGTGAAGTTATCCACTCTCTCAAACCTGAAATCTCTCCTAGTACCAAAATCATTATGGGGGCCTTCAATGTTAAATATTTTGATCCTATTAAGGGTGATCTTTTCTAGTCTATTCAATATTTTTTGGGGGAGGTGGTATCCCTTGGATGGCTTGTGCTACAACCCTAGTTCTCATACCCAAAGTGAAATATCCTTCTTCACATAGGTATTATAGACCCATTATCATCTGAAATTCCCCTTATAAGGTTTTTGATACAGTTATCAATATGATACTCTCATTGAATCTCCATAACTAGGTTTTTGAAGTGGGGAATGGATTCCTCAAGGGAAGCTCCATCTTGAGTTAAATAGCCTTATTATAATAAATGATTATAAATATTAATTATAAAATACCACGTAACAAAATTTACATCATTTTATACATGGATAAAGTGTATGATAGGTTGGAGTGGGGTTTTATTCTCAAGGTGATGGATTTAGTGGGCCTATTAAATATGGTGATCGGCTTACTATTCTAATGTTTCTGATCTCATTGGATATCAATAAACCATTATGGGAAGGATGTGTGGTTTCTTCATGCCAGCCTAGGGGATAAAGTAGGGGACACCTCATCACCCATTTATATTTTTTGGACTAATGAATCCATCTGTATATCCCTTTCTATGTGCCTACAAAATGGAAGCATACTTCCCTTCTGATGAAGGAAACATTTAAATGTAGTATCCCACCACATATTTGTGATGATACGTTATTATTTTTTAAGGGATTTAGTAAATTCATTTTAGGAATTTATGGGGTCTAGTATGAATATGGAAAATGGAATGGTCAACACATCAACCATAATATGTTTAGTGTTTTCATTTTCAAAAAATATCATTGAGGTTTTCTAAACTAATTGAGTCAATACTACGAATTAATAGAAGGAAATTCCAAATGGATTGCATGGGATTCCTGATTTATTCATCTTGATTTTATGTAGATCATTTTGAGTAGGTAATTGATATTATTTCAAAATGGATCAGTAATAGGAAGAATATTTTCGTCTCATTCGTAGGTAGAATCATACTTGTCAATTGCATTCTCCCTTTTATTCTCGTGCATGTACTAACTATGATTAAGGTGAAAAAGAATGAATTAAGGAGAACATAAAACATTATGGATTAACTCATTTGGGAGGATCATTTTGATGGGATATTCCATTGGATTTTTTGGTCTAGGCTGTATATGGAGGTAGAAAAAGGAGGCATTAATATGAGGAGTGTCTCGCGCATGATGCATTGAATGTAAGCTAATATGGCATGTGAGGTTATTTAAAGTTGGTCATTTTATGATTATTTTATTGTGTGGAAATATGTAAAGGGACCATATTATCTAAAGTGGAGAGTTTATTATTTATATAATCTACTCCAAGGTCATATCTCTAAACTGCATATTCATTCATGTCAGACTTTTAGGCATGGAGATATTATGTTTTGGAGGTAGAACTGGGAAGGTGTCACACATGGACATCAGAGGTTCCCTACTCTGAACATGACATTCAAAAAATCATGAAAGAATAAAAGATTCAATAATTCTATATTTAAGTATATGTAATGTGAAATTGTACACTTTATCAGGATATTAGGCGGTGAGGAAAAATGAATTTTCACAGGATCACCATCAATTATTTTTTCATCCAAGGTATATCATTATTTATTGCATGATAAATAGGGTAGTATTCTATAGTCCAAGAAAATCCCATCAAAATATAATTTCATACCATATAGAATCTAGAACAATGATTTTCAAAAATACTTGGATGTCACGCATAATGGGATCAAACTTTATTCAAATGTGTCTTTATTTTCAGTATCCTAGTGAAGAAATGTGTTCTGATCTATTCATTGATGGAGTGTGGGTGGCCTCATTTTGGCACTCCTTTGGTGATTTTACTGGGCTTGAATTCTTGGATTTTCTAAGTGAGGAATTTCAACCACTCTATGTTCATGTATTTTCAATATCTAGGAATGGTAGGTGAGAAATATTCTCCTGGAATATATCTGTTAGTACATTTGGAATGTAGGAACAAATCTCATCTTGAAGAATATATTAGTATAATGATATCTCTGGTGTTTTGGACCAAAATTATAGTGGTTGGTCTGGATATGATTTTAACTTCTTATGATAACTCCACTTTTTTGAATTATCAAAGCTTGAAGGAACTCCTCACCCTCTATTCAGAGTCTGCATTGATATGGTAATTGGAAATATTTGAATCACAACAAATAGTTAACATAAGATCAATGTTTTTGGGTCCAATTGCCTTTGTTCCATGCAGTGGAAAAAAAATTCATGGAACTAGGTGCTCAGTTGTCATAGCTTTAAATGCCTTCTATAATCATAGTGACTCCCCCATTATAGGGGTTTTCTCTATGATTAATGGGCTTGAGATATATCATGATAGAAGAATAGTGTTGGCATCCGTTGAAACAGACTCATATATCTTCCAAAAATATTTCTAATATAATATCATCACACCTTGGTCCATCATTTCTTATATTCATAGATTCAATATCCTTACTGGAAATCATGTGTAATGTCATGACCCAACTCTTCCCAGGCTCGAGCCGAAACTACCCAAGCCTGCCTCTATAGGCTAGGGGAGGGCGACATGCGTCGAAGGCTAAACAACTTGGGGAGGCCTCTTCCTAAGTACCTGTACACACACACACAGCCCACCCAATACAAAAGTGTAGAATAAAAGGAAAAGTAAAGCACAAACTTTTATAACCAAACCAACAAGGTGCATCGACCTATAAACAGTACAAAGTGAGTACTAAAGGTAAACTGAAAAGAAAATGAAAAAACATGCTCCCAACCAAAAAAGTGCCACAACCCGGCAATAGGTAAACAAAAGTAAAATAGTTGGGAGAGTCCCACACCTGGAACCCGACTACGACCACCGCACACGGTCCAAGCTCTCGAACTCCTAAGCTCCTCTATAGTAACGAGAAACATGTATGTCGTCTGCAAGGGCACGCCAAGTGTGGGAAAAACTCAAGCCCGGGTGAGTATAAAAATACTCAGAAGGATACCCCGAAGGCTCAAGGGAGAAACAAAGGATGTACCGATGAGTGAGCAGTACATCGAACAGGGAATAGTAATGGAGTACAATAGAGAGTGCAGTAAAGAGTACAACTCAACCCAAAAAGAGGAAGGAAGTAGACTCATCCTAACACAAAGAGCTAAAAATGGTGTGAAGATGAACTTCCTGTCGAGCCTTCACTACCTATAGCAGGATATTAGGCTCGTCCCACCACGATAAGCTAGACATGGAAAGCAAGTCGCATACCCTGGACGTCTTCACCTCTCCTGGAAAGAGAGTAAACAAAACCTTTGAAGTGGGTACTGGAACAAGGTATATACATATCCATATGCTCAAACAGGAAACCCGAACAAGATCATGAGAGGATTTCCATCTCATAGATCTGCCCAAGAAATTGAGTCGCCAATAGCCTCAGAAGTAAACACCATCGATGCCCAGTATCCCGCATGTCTTCCCTGAACCGCAAGTCATGGGGCACAAATCACCGTACCTAGACACTATCTGATTTGGGTGGTACTGACTCACCTGCAGGGTTTTAGGTAGCATCACAAGGATGAATTTGGGTGGGGAAAAGTTCCCCACGTTCTTGAGAGTTCATGGGAAAGTCAAACCACACCTCGTCACCATCACACAGTCGAGAGGTCTTCTCAATGTCAATGTTCTCATGTCACTGACCCGTACAACCAAGGGTACCGCTCCGGTTGTCATGGATAAAATCCACAGACTATCATAGTAAAAAGGACTGAGTCTGAGAGAAGTCGTCGGGTGACCCACTGCCTAGTCCAGGTGGAGGGTAAACCCTATGAGGTCATCGGGTAACCCCCTGCCCTGCCCTGTTGGAGGGTAAACCCTAAGTGGTCGTCGGGTAACACACTGCCCATCCCCACTGGAGGGTAAACCCTAAGAATTCAATGGCCAACCCATTGCCCATCCCCGCTGGAGGGTAAACCCTAAGAAGTCGATGGGAAAACCACTCCCCCGCCCCATTGAAGGGTAAACCCTAAGAGGTCGATGGGTAACCCACTGACTAGCCCAACTGGAGTGTAAACCCTAAGAAGTCGATGGGAAACCCACTTCCCAGCCCCGCTAGAGGGTAAACCTGGAACTACTCTGACCATCCCTACCGGATGGTACAACACTAGCCAACGAAACAAGGAGTGGGTATTGCACACCGACCCAACTTCGGAACAACTCACCTAGCAGAGGGTCACCGCCTATGTAGTGTGGGTCACGCCGATACCTGGAACTCTTCCTAGGGAAACACGTCATGGTAAATCGTGGATAGAAGGTATGATCTCGATACTCGTCTAGGAAATCTACGCCCAAGGCTCACTAGGATCCGCACCCTACTGGAAACAACCTCTTGGGTAGAGGATAGGTGCCCGCATAAATTATTCGTGACACTGAATCCACAATAAGCCTACCACGGAACACGAAAGGATGTGATACTAAAATCCCACAGGGCTAAAGGAATAGGGGAACCCAAACAACTCCGCAGATCAAACCATTGAGAACAGAACCAGGGGAAACCACTCCACCCTACTGGTCTAATCCATCGTTAACAGTAGTACCCTCTCTGCCACGAGAGTTCTAAGGTACGTAAAGTTGAACACGATATGCCCATGGGGCCCTCACGATGTGTGGCCCTATCTCCTCTCCAAACCATGTACACAAACATTATTAGGTACAAACTACAACATGCACCTCTAGGCAACCCGTATACTCCCATAGTATACCACATTTCCTGCCCACAGGCTATCGTGCACACGATGCCCAACGTCAATGCAAAAAGGGAGAAAACGTAAGTTTTTTCAACTTGCTTCCACGACAACTCTAGAATAGACAACTGCACCTCTTCAAACATGTACATCAGTCTCATAGGAGTTCTCACAATCACACACCAATGGTTCTCTACAAACACCGCGGGAAGAACCTCGATCTGTACAGCTTTCATGCCTCCACATTTAATGAGATCTCGAATGAGGCTCCGCACATCCAAACGGATCGTACCATTGTAATCCTCGTGGAAAAACACGTGAGATAAACTATCTACTCACCTCAAATGGATATCCAACGGAAAAGTTTTCCAATACTGCATTACACCAAAACAACATCCCGTGGTCCCGAGCCTCAGTCCCAAAAACAGTCGGGTGCATCGCACCATTATGATCCCCTCAGGAAAACAAGTCAAATTGACTGCTTACACGCATGGAATGGATATCTGGAGAGAATGATGCATTTTTTCATACAGTACACGAGCGGTGCTACGTGGGACCTGCATCACAGCCCCAAAATGCTGCCAACAGATCACACCATTGCGATCCTCTCGAATAAGCACCCAAGATTGACTATTCACTTGTCCGAAATGGACACCCGGTTAAGAGGATAGAAATCACCGCCAATGCCCAAAACGACCAACATGTGCCCGCTCCACCATCCTAAATTAAAGAGGGTGGAGTTTTCCATTGAAATGCCCATCAAAAAACACCCAGAATCGACTGCTCGCACACCCCAAATGGACGTCTGATGAAATAGTTTCTAAACGTTGCTTGCAGCATAAAAGACGGGTAATAGAGCCAATGCCTCAACACCGGTTTCAACACATGAAACCACCCTGGACAACTCCTCCTTGGTGCTAGGGTCCCAACGCTGATGACGTCGGTCAAAACGGTCTCCGGACGTGTCCCCACCACCCAATACAAGATCCCCTGTAATAAAATCAATCAACATAACGGGCGTGTCGCACCACCGAGGCCCCTGTATCGAGAATTAAAAACCCCCGAAGCCATCTCAAATACTTTTTCTCGGTCCGACGATTACTCTTCTGTAGACAGCATGCAAAACAGACACACGTAGTGGAAGTTGTGGGTGTCCGAGGTCGAGGGGACGAACCCCTTGGGCTAGACCGGCCAGGACCGGCCAGTCCGCATGTCCTAGGTCAGGTCGTGACTCAGCCGCACGACCCAGCCGTGGACCTCTGGTCTACCCAGCACCGACCGGCCCCCATGTCCAGTCATTGACATGCACAGAGACCCACCGAAGGCGGGTCTCGGTCCCCGATCAGGGTCGTGCGCCGCGACCCCTGTCTGCCTCGCCACCGACCTCCCCCGCCGCCTGGAGCTGCCGCCTCACCGCGCGAACCTGCCGCCGCTGAAGATCTCTCCACCACGCCACCATGCTAGAAAGTTGTTGCTACCGTTGGAATCGCTTTGCCGCCGCCGCTGCCTGGAACACGACGTGTCGCCGCCGTCGCTCACCGGACCTCCCTAAAACCACCAGAAAAATGGAAAAACGGCTGGGAAACTTCCCAGGGCCACCCCGGATGCCCTGGAACTCCACATTTTGATCCGAAAGGATCTTTGAGAAGATAGATTCAATCCCTATGCAACCATGGGATTCACTCAATGATCAGACATCATTTCGATGCGAAGAATTCTATTCAAAGGGGGTTACGGGAATTAAAACAACAAAACACAAGCCTACCACGATGGGTGTAGCCCGACGCTTCACCAATAGTCTGCCCGAGTTTCCGCACCTCACCAGAGTGGTGGAGGAGAAGGGGGGAGCTCGTCTAGAGGAAATGCCAAGGAGGGGAGTAAGGGGGAGAAGAGGGCGGGTGTGGTGTTTAAATAGAAAACACTTAAACCCCCCGCCCATAGACCACATACCCAAACATTCGGAGGGGTCGGGGTTAAGCCATAACTAGGGTAAAAACCACGTTCTATGTGCAATGGCAGTCTAAAATTTTATATCCTAGACACCATTCAAAACTTATAAAACATAACGCCTGAGGCCTCCAAATTACAAAAATTCCCCTCGTGGCATTTTCCACCGAAGGGTCGCACCCGTGAAAATTACACCCCTCCCAGGGTAAAAGGCACGCTCCAGAATCAACGGTGCCGTTGGTTTTCCCATCCGAGCTACCGTTTAAGAGCTATCCTATTTATTTGGCATTCCCAATGTGAACGCACTAAAAAAGATTAATTCGAGCCACATCGGGGCACGGAATCGCACGCCGTCTGAAGGAGCTTCTCTGGAATAACATCAAGAATTTTACAAAGTATTTTATAGCAAAAACAAGGTTCTTACATGTAATTTCTACACACATGGACTAAAGGAAACAAATATTCTAACATCCTTACCTCAATATCCACTCAGGATGATTTGTTTACTTCTTTTAATAAAATGGGTTTCTGAACCCTAGGTGTTTTGATATTGTAAGATAATATTCTCTTTTACTATATCACTTTAGACCCCCTTGATCTTATAAATACCATAGCAATTTTAATTAAAAATGTATTTATGGATGGATCATGAATATCAAGGCACTATAACATCTTTTCCCATATAACCAATTTCTATATTGTGTTTTATAGAAATTCTATTTATTGATTACATGTTATTATTATTTACTCTGTATATTATTATTTAATATACATTGGAAAATATATATTATTATTTTAATGTATAATAGAAATAATTTATGTCATGATTTCTTTTAACCCTTATTTTTGTGTTTTTTAGTTATTATTTTCATGGGTGAAGTATTTGGTAACTTTTGGATGGTTGTGGATGATTTTACATCCATATAAAATGGCGAGCGGTTTGAGTATAGTATGGGAAAACTATTTGGTTCTCCCTAGAAAAACATATGGCTTATTGGTAAGGGGTTATAAATAGCACATAGTGAGATCCTAGTAAGAGATATTCATGCAACATTTCCTAGGAAAATATGTCCCTTAAAATAGAGGTAATAGAATAGTTAACACATTTTTTACCAAAATATGTGGACATATCATGTGGGTCCCCTAAAGATATAGTGATCCTTGTATATTTGGAAAATGTTTTGGAAAATTGAGTTGGACAATAGGATGAGTAAATTTAATTAATCCAAAAAATGATATTTTATCCTAAATACTCCCTAAAATTCAGCATTACTCCTTTGAAACCCTGGTCTCAAGAACCTATAGAATCACATGGTTGTTCATGGTGATTCCTCTCCCATGGAATACCAATTCTAAAAGAGTTAGTGACTTTTACCTATGATTATTCCTGAAATTTCATTGTTATCACCCAATTTATCGCATTTCATCAATATATTTATGCATATTATTGAATACAAACATATGTCTAATCTTTCATTGTTGGATTAATAAATTATGTTGTGATCAAATAATGTATTACTGAATTATAATTAAATTGGTAGTAGAATCTAAAGAATTTTCATCATCTCGTGAATGGATCCAGATCTACCACCGGTATCATGTCTCTTTGGTAATCATTAGTGTACAAATGTGTTTCAGTGAAGGATCATGAAAATTGATATTTTCACGTCAAGGTAAGATGTATTTGACAAGAATTACATTTTCATAAAGTTTATTTCCATGTTGGGAATCCATGTGTGCACATGTGTAGACATGAGATACATTGTGTGAAATTTTATGTCAGTGATTTTTCAAAGGGTGTCTGTTTGTGGCCCATGAGACCGATGTATTATGTGTTGTGATTTTTCATTTTTATTATTATACCAGATTATGTTTGAATTCTTGTCCCATGGATATTTGAGTATACTATCATAGTGATAGGTAGATCCAAATCGTTTTATGGTCCATATAGTTGGAAATGTTCTAGTGAGATGTGGTGTCGATGACGATGATGGGACCTATAGAAAGGGTATTGGTATGATTTCATTTTTTCCAAACCAAAGATAGAGGATGAGTTATGATGACCATGTGGAATTATCAAAATATGAGTTTGGGTATGAAAAATTTATTACCCAACCAAGTAATGGTTTGGGTAGGATGACTATATGTACTGTCCTATGACTGATCCAAGGGTGAAATAAACATGTGGATATAATATGGGATTGATTGTATGTGGGTCTTGATTTTAGACACATATTGTCCTTATGTCTTAGCCTAATATTTGATTCTATATGAGACATTCCTTATGTCAAAGAGTCGATATAAGAACATCTGTGGATTATGGTAGACTAATTGATAATAATTACCCAGAATAAGATTGATTTATTTACTGTTTATTTACCTTCCAACATAACAAAAACTGTTATGTAATTGTTCTCTTTTTTTTAACATCACATTGGTGATGAACAACTAGTTCTATACACATAGCCTACATACGAATCTTGATTTGTGTTCAGATTTCATATTTAGGGATATAGTTAAGGGTGGGGTCCCTTCATTATCAAGTAGATCCATTAGATCATGTAGGATAAATAGATACTAGGAAATACTCTATACTATCTCTATAGTGTTTTTTTTTGTTTTCATCGTGTTTTATATATTGGTTGGTCTACCACATTGATAGTATTTTGGTTTATATTTAGGATCTAAAATCCTTTTATTTTAATATTTTGACATTATTCTAGTTTATGATATGATGTTTTGAGATGTTTAATTACATTTAGGTATGATTCTGATGTATGGATACTGATATCAATGGTCTAGTATTTTCATTATATAGTTCAAACCCCTATCAGTTATTGATAACCTCTTTTATTTGTATAGACATGAAGGAGGACATGTAGAACTCCATTTGGGAATAGGTCATTCAGGATGTGGTATTTTAATGATATGTCCATGATAGGTTATTTGAAGTTAGTTCCCAATAACAAACTACTTTTTTAAATTATACTACATTTATATTCAAATAATTAAAAATTAATATTAATATCATATGAATACTGATTTTTCTTCTTCATAACAATGATTTGGTAATGTATTTCATTGGAAAGGTCATATAAGTTCACCGCTATGATGAGAACCTTGAAATTCCATGATTTACTCTTAAACAATTGTTATGGTCAGGTAGTGAACTATGATTTGGAACATAATATATATACTCTCAGATGTGGGTATTCCTAAGAGTATGTGGATTATTCTCATGTTGTTTAAATACGGTAATCTACCTAGTTATTGATTCTAATAATAGGACACCAAGTATGATTTCCTCATTTGTCGGTGTCATCAAATATTTATATCTACTAAAATGTGCAATGGTCATTAGAATTTATGATTATCTTTAGTGAATGTCATAACTCACACACATAGATTTACTAATAAAAACCATGATTCTGTAGGTTCGTAAGAAGTCTATCATGTTATGTACATCATGAATGACATGTTAATAAAGGATACATTGAGGAAGAATTTTCCCCTTACATAATTATTGAATTTGATATCTCCTCCATTTTACTGGAATAGAACCATCACATAAAATTCCATGCCCCATGTGTAATGAAATATTTATTTCAGATAGTTAAATAAAGACATATCAAGCATATAGGTTGATTACGCATATGTGAAACTTTCTTGATGATATTTGGTTAGAAAGTGATTATATTACAAAGTGAGCATGTATATGTGTTCTTTGATGTTGTGAAATTAAGTTATTTCTCGTGAATTCTTTAACTTATTGCTATACATTATTCTTGGACTTTAGACAAGCCAACCTAATGCTAATTTGAAATAATTCTATAGTTCCACACACTAAGTGTTTTCATTGATCTAAATTAAATTATATTTGAATTTATATTTTGGAATAAATATTATTTTTAAGACGGAGTAATAATTTTATTCAGGTTTTATTGATCACTAATATTTTCAAGGTAATAAATAATTATATTTTCATTAATAAATAATTTATTTAATTATATGAATATGTAATATATATTTTTAATGTGATTGTAGATAATAAATTTATTCTATTTATTTAGTATTTATTAAATAACTATTCACCAGATTGTGGATAAATTATTTATTAATGAATAAATTGTTTAATTAGGTATTCAATAAATGTCGAGGGTTTCTATAAGATCAAGCTTTTGTACCATGATAAATATTAATATAAAATGTCATAAAACAATATTTATCAATTGCGCGAGTCTTCACACACTATAAAATATTATTATTATTATTATTATTATTTGAAATGAGGTTTGATAAGAATTATTGTGTTATTTATGGTTGCGTATGAAATTAAATATTATTTTAACATACCCCTACCTCTATGAATAAATGGTTAGGTATATTGTGTAGGGTTAATGAAAAATATTGAATTGTTGTGCACATTAAACATGGCTACCAAATTACTCCTCTCATATTCTCAAGAATGATAAGAACTTATTCATCACTAATGTATCTTGAGGCGATCACGAAAATAACACAATACATATTTTTCAGCATGATAGCACTCGAAAATCAATCGACGTCTCTTATAGTACAAAAGAGTATGTGTGAATCACCGCTAGGGGGAATCTATACTTGGATCCTCCCTTTGAAATGAATGTAATCTGAGAAGGGTTTATAGATGATTAAAATCATCATCTAATAAAGTTCCTAAGATGAGGTTTCCTTTGCTTCCAATAATAAATTAATTAATTATAAATTTAATGTTCAAAGAGCCTCTCCGATTGCAGGTTTTCTTCTATGTTAATATTTAATGGAAATATTTCATTTTTCATGAAGTTTAAATATTGTACACTATTGAAAATGATACATCAAATTGAAAATTCCATGTTTGTAATTCAACCATCAAGGTGCTTGTAACACCCCGTGATTTCATAGTACGTTATTCTTCAATGTAATTCAATAACTTGCACTACATGCAACATTAAGTTCAAGCACACCACGACTTACCAAACTAGTCATTCAAAAGTGGTTATGAATAATATTTACTAATTTTTAAATTTTATATTATCCTTATAATTTCAGAATCCATATTTTGAGTTTCTTAGAAATAATATAAGAACAAATTCATTTTTTTCAGATAAAAGAAGTGTTTTTTTAAATGCAATTTTACCGCCTTTTAATGGGGAACAATTTTTAAATCCAATATTTGAAACTTTTATATATTAAATTTGACAAAATAAATATCTTATTTATAATAGGGACATAAAAATTTAGTTTTGATAAATTTTTGGTGTTTTTCTGATGACTTTCATATTGGGTGAATAGTGAAAAATACTAAAATTTAACTGAAAAGAACTTTTTAATAAAAATAATTTATAATGTTCAACTATAAATTTGAATGGTTTGGAAGTATAATTAGATTATATTTTTACAATTTAATCCAATTTTGGTCAATGGAAGTAATTTCACTTTGAAACTGGACATAAACAAGTGTCAATGTTTTGGTAGTTATTATTTATTAAAATACGCTTTTTGGTTTTGACAATGGGAATTGATTTTAAAATAATAAATGAATTTTTTAAGTTTTTAATTTTGAAAAATATAATTAATTTTTTAATTTGTAATATCAAAATTAACATTGGGTGAATTTTTGGTATGTTTCTGAAAACATTCAATTTTTAATGAATAATGAAAAACACTGCGTTATTGGTTAAAACCAAATTTTCATTTAAATAATTATTTTTTTATTTAATTTTATTGTAGGTCAAAATAGATACATAATAATTATATAATTTAAAAGTAATTAATTGGAGTCATTTTATAATAAATTTAGATATATATAAATTATATTGTAATTTTACGGTCTTTTACCCACCTCCTAAGAGAATTTGCAAATTTACATAAAACATAATTTTACCACTTCTGTGAGTTGATTTTCCAAAAATCCGAGAGACCTGGTTGATATCAGTATGTAAAATATGATTCAATAAGATGAAAATAAGTTTTTGATGAATAGTAACTTTTACTTTTATTTACCGCGGTTAAATTAAATTGGGTAATTTAGGGTAAAAATGATATTATTATTACCCAAACACATGTCCTAATTCTATTGGAAAAGTATAATTTTACTAAATAAACCTTAGGAAAAAAATATGAACCTATTTTGTCCACCTGGATTAGATTATGACATTTAATATTATTTAATTCAATGAAGAGTTCAAAGAGTTAAAATCAAAGTTTAATAACTAAAACATTTTTAATATAGTGTTACACATAAGATAAATTCAAATATAAATAATCATTAGAAATATAAAAAGATTTAATACATAATGGTATTTTATTTGTATTTTTTAGACATTAAATAATTTAATTTATTTATGACACAATGACGATGAAGTAATTACCTAATAAATGAATGATTAAAATAATTGACATTATAAATGTCCAAATAAATTTAATTTGATAATTTTTACGAATTAAACTAATTTTATAGGATAATATGACATATTAGGGTTGGTTATATGAATTTATTTTGAAGTAATAATGATTTTATGAATTTATTAAAAAACAAAATACCAAATAGTGTCAAAATTTACATAAAAATGTTTTTAAAACAAATATTATATTATTAATTAATATTCTATTACTAAAAATATAAGGCTCGGAAAAAAGACTTATATAAGGATAGGTGTATTATTAATTAACAACTTGGGGTTCTCTTTAAAGTATATAGTATGTTTATTAACCATATAAAATAAAAATACAAAGACACATGGTAAATGTCAAACTATTTAACTAAGAGTTAAATCTAAAAGATAAAGTTAATATAGTTATCCAAACCTCTCTAAAACCTATTGGTTGAGTGATGTTCAACCCATACCAACATTAGCCTTTAACTAATCCATTTTAGAGCCATTAGAAACCAAAAAAGATTTTATTATAAAATAATATTTCTAGCTTATCCTAAGGTGCCCTTCACCCCTCTAATAAAAGGGGACTCCCCCTTATCACTATTTCACACCTTAAAAGACATTTGTCTCAGAAAAACCCTTCCCAAATACCCTCTAAATTTTCCTCCCTTCATCCTACAGGCCTTACTTTAGTCAGAAAGCCAACCTAAGGAGCCCTTTTGGTCAAATCAAAAGAAAGAACCCGAAGAAGAGGTAAATATTTCATCACCTCTTTCAAGTTCCTTTCTTCTTCCACTTCCTCATTCTTTGTTGTTTCCATTCTAAAATAATAACTCCAGTATCTTCTATATAATTTGATTTTATTATAAATATGGTACAACCATATACATTATTCTATCATTCCTTTGAATGACAAGTCACCATTTGTGCGCACGTACGGCTTACCGTCTCCACGTTGTGGTGTAATTGTTATTCAATACATTATTATTTGGATTGGTATAATAATGATGTTTAATTTATGTAAATAATAAATATAACATTATTATTATTCTGTATATTTGATATACCATCCAATTATTTATTAATTTAATATCAAAATAATGATATTGTCTCTCCTGCGTACGTAAGGATTACCGTCTCCACGAAAGCGATGAGATTCGTTCCCCATCGTATTCATTCAAGACTAATTTTTAGTAGATGATTAAAAATAATGTTTAAAGACTTAATATAATTCTGAATATGAATATGATAATTCCTATCCATAACAAACATTACTTATGTAACAAAGCATATAAATGAAAACGAATCATTTAACAGCCGAAATGACGATAATACTAAGATATTATTAACAAAGCAATGTTAAAACATCATATATGATATCATATTAAGGTATATGATTCTTGTATAAATTAATAACACTTATTTCAAAATTATACACGAGGTTAAACTACCCTAGAATAAGGAAAAGTACAAGTAAAGGGTTAGTTCTACAATCTCTTTATTATCCGAAGATGTTTTTATGTAAGTATCTACTGGTACATCTTTATCATCGACATCCATGTTTCTTAAAAATGTATTTCAAAACATTTTTTACGAGATAAAAGGTTAAAGTAATTTATAACCTTATTTAACCTTATATGTTTTTAAATGAATCTTTCTTTCGTTTTCCAAACAAGGTACTTTATGACCTTTTCGACAAAATTATGATAAGAATGTTTTTCTTAACTTATACGGTTGCTGCGGCTATTTTTCGCTGTTATAACATAGTCGAAGCTTCCCTTACAACCTTATAAGAATATTTTCAAAATAAATGTTTTCTTTATAATTATGTGACCCTTAAATTATTTCAAAATAGAAAGAGATATTTCTTTAAAAAATGTTTTTGATTTCGTATATGTCAACATATTTTGATGGATTTTATGTTTATTTGAAGTTGATTTATTATGATACATAACATCCATATTGTATTGAAAGTTTTGTGATATGTTTGACTGTGGTTGTGCTATTTTTATACAATTAATGGTTTATGGTCAAATTATTGACATTTAGTATTCTAGTTACAATAAAAAATTTATGTCATATTTCAACCTTTTAATATGATAAATGTATTGGACTTAGTAAGTGATGGGTGGAGCCTGTTATAGCTCCTCGATGCATCGGTAGGTCTCACGAGACAACTAAATGTGGAATTGGCCGAGGCCTTTCCTAATTTGATATTAGGTTTTGGTCGAGGCCTTAATCATTTTTAAATATCTTTGACAAGGCCTTGACAAAAGGTTTCAGAATATCTAGCATTATACATTCCCTCGTTATGAAAATAATATTGATGGGTCATGTGGTCATTAGACTAGTAGAATAACCATGATTATGTTTTATTATGGAATTATTTTCTAAGTTCATATTCTTCCCATAAAAGTGCTCATTTTTTTACGAGTGAAGGCATGTGTTTTCAATTATTCACTATGCTTAATATTTATGTTATCTTCCACTGTATTTCTTATCCTTACTGAGCGTTTGAGCTCACCCCATTCTCATGGTTCATTTTCCCAGGATATTAAGAAGTTAATTATGAATGACATGCAGGATTAATCTAGGAGGCTTGGATGTTTCTAATTGAATAAATTAGTGTTTTATTTATTTTCATGTTGTAATATTGAACCTATGTATAAATCTTGTTTCCAATAATACTAAACTGATCTGTCTTTTGATACATTATTTACTTCTGATCATTCCAATGAATTAAAATAATGCACCAAATCTAGGATTCTGGGGTCGAGGCGTTATAGTTGGTATCAAAGGATGATTAGTACAAACCTTGGAAACTAGATTTATAAAAATTCTGATTAGAACACATAGCCCTAAGATGGAATTTAAAGATTAGTATAGAAGAGCTTCCTAAAAAAAATTATAGTAGAGATTTTGTGAGTTTTCCAAGAAATACATCCTTGTCTGGATACGAGCAGGTAGAGGCGGCTCTGGCACAGATGTACCTAGGGGTAAAACATGAAAACAATTCTTTGAGCTAGACTTGAATGGTAACTGGTGCATGACAATGGGCCTTGATGCACTCTTCATTACGAAACTCCCAAGGGATATTCTTTGGACAATTATCATTTTCTTTACAAATCATTATAAAGGATTTACGAGTATATACCTCCTCAAAGAAAGTATTTTTAGGATTTTGGATTATATCCATAAAATGTTCAATTTATGTTAGATATTTTAAAATTTTGTGATTATTCATTGCAATTCATATACTGACCGAGTGTATGCCATTGTATAGAAATGGCGCCCAGTAGAAGGATTTTGAACTCCAGCAATACGTGTGATCCAAAGAGTAAGAAGGATCATATCATTAATGGAATTAAGCCATCATTTTGAAGGAAAATAGTCTCCCATGTATTTTAAACATATGAAGAAATAGTATCATGTTTTAATAAGATAAGTATATAATTCTATAAATCCTATGGCTTTGAAGGGAAGTAAGAGAAGAAAAGGATGAAAGTAGGAAAGATGGATAAAGGGAAGAGGGAAAAGAAGTGTTTTCCCATTTGTGATAAATGTGGAAAGAATCACCTTGGTAAATGCTTAAAAGTAATGGGAGTTTGTTATAAGTATGGAGAAAAAGGAAACCATGTATGTGATTTCAAGGGTAAGAAAAAGTTTTCAAATGTAAAATGCTTCATCTGCAATGCGTTATGACACTATGTGAACCAATGTCCTTGTCATTAGAGTATACTGTGAATGATGCTATTGGATAATAATCAAGTTATGATACTACCTCAGATGAAGAGGAATGACTAGTGTTCTTATTTTGTTATTATATAATTATTTCATTTGAGTTTTGTATCAACAACATACTGGTTATATGAATTATGGAGATAAATAAGTATTGTACTACAGTACTATTTCATTGAGGATTTGAGATTGTATGGTTTTATGAAAAGTGACTCAAAAAAAGTAAAACTTTTTGGAAAATACAAGGTTGGAGGAATGATAAACCTTAATATGGTCCTGATTTTGAGTTAGTAATTTTGGAATAAGAGATGGTTTATTTTGATAAATTATATTGGATATTCTCGACTATCTTGTAACTGGTTAATGGTTCTTTTATTTATTCATTGTTGGAGTATTTAAAATGTTGGATATAAGAAATATATCCAATATTCAATAAGGAATAAGGGATAATGAATGTAATAAATATGGATTTATGGTAATTCAGGGTGTTACCATCTTTTAAATGAATACATGATGATGGTATTCACATGTTATTATGTGGCAAAAAAATCATCGTTGTGTTTTACATCTTTATAAATTTTGGACTGTGAGTTTGGAAAGAAGTATTTTGGATAAGTATAAAGGTTGGAATGGATTAATTTTGACATTGGATTCTATTGTTAAGGTAATGTTATTTCTTAAGATTATTTTTTTTTATTTTATAAAAGGACAACCCGGAGGTCGGGGGACAACCAGTCACGTCCAGCAAGGCCACGAGACTTAAACCCACAACCGAAGGGTGACAAGTGAGAATCACCTACCACTGGTCTACGTGATGTCCTAGATTATATAATTTAGTTTTTTTAAAAGGTTTGATAGCCGAATTATGAATTTATTTTTCTGTGGAACCATATAGGATTAGGATAAATATAGTATTTTTATTTTCTATTATCTTTTATAGTGAAATATGAGTTTATGGTAGAAATTAGTTAAAGGATGGAACTCTACATTTCAATTATATTTTTTTATTCTATGAAGAAATTAATTCTTAATCATTAGTTATGGGATCTTAAAACCAAAAATATGTTAACCTAATACCTTATGTTTTGTTGAACCGATAATATTTTAAGTCAACATAGATTGATGGCCTTGAGGCCCTCAATTTTATACTTGTTTGTGAATTATGACCTCAATCACTCCCAATAAATATTTATGTTTTTTCTCCAATTGTGTGTCTCTAATTTCCACCAATTTTCTCTTAATAGAGATCATAATTTGGTGGAGACTTTTTCATTTCCTTTTCCCTCTTATTAAGACTAAAATTTATTAACCCAATTTCTGATGTCGGTTCTCCAAAAAGGTATTTTTCTATTTTTGACCTTTTATTTTCGAAGAACAATATCAAATTGCAAGGACACAATTTATTGAATGAGGAGATAATGTAACACCCCGTGATTTCATAGTATGTTATTCTTCAATGTAATTCAATAACTTTCACTACACGCAAAACTAAGATCAAGTGCACCACGACTTACCAAAATAGCCATTCAAAAGCGGTTATGAATAGTATTAACTGAATTTTGAATCTTGTATTATCCTTATAATTTTAGAATCTATATTATTAGTTTCTTAGACATAATATAAGAACAAATATATTTTTTCAGATAAAAGAAGTGTTTTTAATGCAATTTTACCACCTTTTAATGGCGATCCTTTTTTAAATCCAATATTTGAAACTTTTATATATTAAAGTTGAAAAATATGATTCTTCTTTATAATCAGGACATAAATAATTTAGTTTTGATAAATTTTTGGTGTTTTTCTGTTAACATTCATATTTGGGTGAATAGGGAAATTTCAAAATTTTAACTGAAAACTACTTTTTTAATCAAAATAATATATAGTGTTCAACTATATATTTGAATTTTTTCGAAGTATAATTAGATTATATTTTTATAATTTAATCAAATGTTCATCATTTGAAGTAATTTTACATTGAAATTGGACATAAACAAGTGTCAATGTTTTTGTAGTTATTATTTCTTAAAATACGATTTTTGGTTTTGACAACAGGAATTGATTTTACATTAATAAATAAAATTTCTATGTTTTGAATTGGGTAAAATAGACTTCATATTTGAATTTGGAATATCAGATTTAGCTTAGGGTGAATTGTGGGTATGTTTCTGAAAATGTTCAATTTTTTATGAATAAAGAAAAACACTACGTTATTGGCTAAAACCGACTTTTCATTTAAATAATTATTTATTTTATTTAAATTTATTTTTGGTCAAAATATATACATAATTCGTATATAAGTTCAATATAATTCATTGGAGTAATTTTATAATAAGTTTTGATATATAAAAATTTTATGGAAATTTTACCATCTTTTACCCACCTCCTAGGAGCATTTGCAAATTTACATTACACTTAATTTTACAATTTTTGTGAGTTGAATTTCAAAAATCTGAGAGACACGGTTGGTATCAGTTAGAAAAATTTGGATCAATAGTATGAAAATAATTTTTGGTGAATAGTACCTTTTTACTTTTATTTACCATGGTTAAAAGTAAATAGGGTAATTAAGGGTAAAAATGATATTATTATTACCCTAACACATATCCTAATTATATTAGATATGTATAATTCAAAAAAAACATTAGGAATAAAATATGAACCTCTTTGGTCTACTTGGATTAGATTAGGACATCTATTATTATTTAATTCAAAGAAGAGTTAAAAGAGTTAAAATCAATGTTTAATAACAAAAAAAAAATTTAATATAGGGTTCCACATAAGATAAATTCTACTATAAATACTCATTAGAAAGATAAAACTATTTAATACATAATTTTATTTTATTTATATTTTTTAGACATTAAATATTTTAATTTATTTATGACACAATAATGATGAAGTAATTACTTAATTAATGAATGATTAAACTAATTGACATTATAAATATCCAAATAAATTTAATTTGAGACTTTATATGAATTTCACTAATTTTATAGGTTAATATGACATATTAGAGGTGGTTAGATGAGTTTTTTTCTTAGTAATAATGATTTTATGAATTTAGAAAAAACAAAATACCAAATAGAGTCAAAATTTACATAAAAGTTTTTTAAAGAAACATATTATATTATTAATTAATATTTTATTCCAAAAAATATATGGTTCGGGAAAAAGACTTATATAATGGTATTTGTATCATTAATTAAGCAATTGTTATAATCTTGTATATATATAGTAATTTTATTAACTATATAATATAAAAATACGAAGAGACATGGTAAATGTCTAACTATTTAATTAAGAGTTAAATATAAAAGATATAGTTACTATAGTGTCCCAGACCAGTCTAAAACCGATTGGTTGAGTGATTTTAGACCCATCCCCACCTTATCCTTTAAATAATCCATTTTTTATCCATTAGAAACCGAAAATTATTTCGTTATAAAATAATATTTCTAGCTTTTCCTAAGGTGCCCTTCACCCCTCTTATAGATGGGCACTCACCTTCTCTCTAGTTCACACCATTAAAGCCTTTTTTCTTGGAAAAAGCCTACCTAAATACCCTCTCAACAGTAATCCCTTAATCCTAGAGGCCTTCCTTTAGTCATACATCCAAATTAAAGATCCCTTTTGATCAAATCAAAAGGAAGAACCCAAATAAGAGGTAAATATTTCATCACCTCTTTCAAGTTCCTTTCTTCTTCCACTTCCTCTTTATTTTTCATTTACATTTTTAAATAATAACTCCAGTATATTCTATATACTCTGATGTTATAATAAATATGGTACAACCATATTCATTATTATATCCATCCTTTTAATGACATGTCACCATACGTGCGTACGTACGGCTTACCGTCTCCACGTCGTGGTGTAATTGTTATTCAATACATTATTATTTGGATGGTAATAATAATGATATGTAATTTATGTAAATAATAAATATAACATGATAATGATTCGGTATATATGATATAACATCCAATTATATATTATTTTAATATCAAAAAAATGATATTGTCGCTCGTGCGTACGTGCTGATTACCATCTCCACGAACGCAATGAGATTCATTCCCCATCGTATCCATTCAAGTATATTTTTTATTAGATAATTAAAAATAATGTTTGAAGACTTAATATCATTCTGAATATGAATAATATGCATCCTATATATAACAGTCATTACTTATGTAATAAAACATATAAAGGAAAACGAATCAGTTAACACCCGAAATGGCGATAATACTAAGATATTATTAACAAAGCAATGTTAAAAGATCATATATGATATCATATTAATGTATATGATTTTTGTATAAATAAATAAAAATTATTTCACCATTATAAAGGATTTTAACCTACCCTTTACCAAGGAAAATTACAAAGTAAGGGTTAATTCTACAATCTCTTTATTATCCGAGGTTGTTTTTAAGTAAGTATCTACTTAGACCTCTTTACCATCCACATTCATGTTTCATAAATATGTATTTCAAAAATAATTACTAGATAAAGGGGTAAAGTAATTTATAATCTTATTTAACCTTATATGTTTTGAAAGAAATCTTTCCATCTATTTCCAAACAAGGTACTTTATGACCTTTTCGAAAAAAATTAAGATAATAATGTTTTTTTAACTTATACGGCGGGTGCAGGTATTTTCCACTTTTATAACATCGTCGAAGCTTACCTTACAAGCTTATAAGAATATTTTAGAAATAAATGTTTTCCTTATAATTATTTGACTCTTAAATGACATTAAAATAGAAAGATATATTTTTCTAAAAAAAGGTTTTAATTTCATCTATGTCAACATTATTTGTTGGATTTTAAGTTTATTTGAAATTTATTTATTATGATACACAACTTCCATATTGTATTGAAGGTTTTGTGATATGTTTGACTATAGATGTGCTATTTTTATACCATTCATGGTTTATAGTTAAAGTATTGACATTTCGTATGTTAGTTTTAATACGAATGATTATGTTATATTTCAACCTTTTCAAATGAGGAATGTATTGGAATTAGTAAGTGACGGGTGGAGCCTGCTATTGTTCCTCGATGCATCGGTAGGTCTCATGAGACAACTAGATATGGAATTGGCAGAATCATTTCCCAATTTTATATATGGTTTTGGCTAAGGTCTTAATCATTTTTAGATGGCTTGGCTGAGGCCTTGAAAAAATGTTTCAAAATTTCCGGCATTATACATTCTGTCATTATGAACATAATATTGACTTGTCATGTTGTCATTCAACTAGTAAAATACCCATGATTATGTTTTATTATGGAATTATTTACTAACCTCATATTCTTTCCATAAAAGTGTTCATGTTTATTACTGGTAAAGTCTTGAGTTTTCCATTATTCATCATGCTTGATATTTATACTATCATCTTCTTTATTTCTTACCCTTACTGAGCATTTGAGCTCACCCCTTTCTCATGGTTCATTTTTCTAGGAAATAAAGGAGTTAATTATGTGTGACTTTCAGGATTAATCTAGGAGGCTTGTATATTTATAATGAAATAAATTAGTGTTGTATTTCTTTTCATGTTGTAAAGTTGAACATATGTATGAATCTTGTTTCCAATAATTCTAAAATGACCAGTCTTTCGAGACACGATTTCATTGTGATCATGCCAACGTATTAAAATAATGCATCGACTATGGGCTTCTGGGGTCGGGGCGTTACAATGCATCCAATTTTCTCAAAACCAAAAAGTGGTATCAAAGCAGTAACATTAAAAATTTATAATTTTTATTCAGTGTTGATCTATTTTTCTCCATAGCGGTAAGATATATCATTTCAAGAATATTAATTCTTAAATACTATTTTAATTATTATTCTTTAAAAAATTTAATAATCATCATGTACGGTTTGATTTTCTTAATTAAATAAAAACAGATGAAGAACAACCAGAGATTCCATCAAGAAGTGTTAATAATTTTGGCCAATAATACTGGATTTCACGATGTGAAACTGAATATCACATTGTATAACCCAGTGCACTGCATCTTGAAATGTTGAATGATACATAAAATTCTAAGACATAACTACATGAAATTCATTTATTGTACACCACTTATAGGAGAGGGTAACCTGGAACCCACCATGTCATATTACACAGTGTGTAGTTGATGTACCTTTCATGTAGTCTACATGGTTTCGTAAAAAACATTCACCAACATTATGGTTATATGCATAGTCATACCCATGAAATAATCATATCGTATTGAATTAATGATATAAAAAATGTCTAGATAGTATACACAGTGTGTAGTTAATTATTTTTCAAATGAAAAATACACTCTGGGTGATTTAGAGATTTATTGGGATACACATCTAGAATAACACCCAACATGTAACTGGATTGCACATCATTTTTTCCACATCCATAATACACATTGATTCCTTCTGTAGGTTGTTTAGAAACATGAAAAAAGTTATAAATAACACGTATCTAGCCAGTGGACATTGTATAGTCTACACAAGTTACACACTAAAGTACCATGCATATATACCAAATACACAACAATCAAGGTACATAACATGTATCTCACAAGTACCCATTGTGTAGTCTCCCAACAGAGGAAATAATTAAATTACATTAAATTTTTAATTATATCAATAAAACAATATAATATTGATTCTCACCTGATGTGTTTGAACATTTAATAAATTTTTAAAGAAATGATAAATTATCAATTAATTTATTGTAATAACCTGTGATTATTGGTTCTTCCATTAATTTTCAATAAATTCATTTAAGACATATATGTCCAAGAGAATTCGGATAGTCCTTAATATAAAAGGGAATTGATTAAATAATGAAAGTATGTTTATCTTAAGGATAAAGAATAAATATTTATTATTTTTTTTCAGTTTACTTTTTTGTAACCATAACATGTGTATAATTGATCATGAGATTAACAAAGACCTAGACACATATTGGAATTATTATATTTAATTTATTAAATTGTTTTGAAATTACATAGTTATTAAATTTAATATTATGGAATGATAGTAATACATCCCTTAATTATTATATTGAATATGTGCATCTAAGGTTATTTATGTAATTCCCACTAACCAATACTTTATTCCCTCTCACCTACATGTTAGTTATAAATACATATAATAAATGGTGTATCCCAATGTGCATAGAGGTAATTCAATATGGAACAATGATAATGGAATCCTAGGTGATGCATATGTTGATAGGTGGAATTCTATAACTTATTCCATGAATGGAATAAGGTGTTTTCCCCTAGGCCATTGGTTGATTTATTAACCTTTCAATAAATAAAACCTTAGAAAAAACTCAT
Organism: Viscum album; assembly: GCA_963277665.1. Taxonomy (NCBI): domain Eukaryota; kingdom Viridiplantae; phylum Streptophyta; class Magnoliopsida; order Santalales; family Viscaceae; genus Viscum; species Viscum album. Next base: position 710,505,259 of record OY728163.1, read on the forward strand.
GATCGTGTCATTTATATATATATATATATATATATATATCAATATAATTATTTATTTTATTTATGAAAGACCATGATTATATAAATAAATGAATTAATGTGTATATATGGAATGTAAATAAATGGATTATGCATAAATGTTTTGGCAAAACATTTTTAATCACTTATGTAAAATCCACAAAATATTATCGAGACATGTAAAGGATAAAATAATATAAAATTTACACATAATATATAAAATTTCACAAATATATATTGTGTCAGACTTGGCCTTCCATTACTTGATTAGGAACGAAATCCATATAAATAATTGTTTTACAAAACCTTTTTAGGAAACATACTACTTTTTTTTATTTCTTATAATTTTTTTTGGTTGACTTAACTATTTTTCATATATAGTAGTATCCCTTGTTAGTCTTGGTCAAAATTGGAGGAATTTTTGTGGAAATATGAGCTAGGATTTTATGATTGTAGAGTTCACTGAATAGATGAAGTAGCTACAAGCCCATAGTTGGAAAAGAACTACCTAACAAAATTCATTCTTGTATCTTAACAAGACCTTTTTAGGGTTATGTAAAATGGTATATAGATCCCCTCAATTATAATGTCCTAGAAACTAGACATTATGAGTCTAATGGTGAGGATTTTTTGTACATGAGAGAATTATGGAATATTTAATAAAATTAAATTCAATATATCTCAAAAACATTAAACCAATTAATGTAATAATAATCTATTTTAATTATTGTATAAAATGAAAAGAAAAACCACAAAATTAGTGTGGTCATTCCATAACTAAGAGTGTTTCCATGATATAATTTTTTTTATATGGTGCAATCATTTAGGAGATGCACTATTATAAAAAAAATTGTATTATTCGTTAAAATCAACTATTTCTGGTCATCCACCCCTATAAGTGAGAGAAGGTGACAATGATACCTTCTAGATATATATATATAGGATTTTACTATTTCAATTGAATTAAATTATCAAATATATCTGGTGAGTTGATGATACAACATAAGGATATAAATGATTGCACCATAATATTTCTTCTCCATTATCTTTAGAAAGAAAAAAAATATTGATATCAATAAGATTAACAATACACTAGATTATTATAAACTGTAAGAAGGTAATCTAGCTACAGATCATGATTTCAAATTGTTGGAGTATATTAATCAGTTGGAAAAATTATCTTTTAACTTGGTTAAGAATAATTCCATTAACCTTATTTTATTTTCCATACCTCAAAAATTATTCATTTCTGTCTAAGACTAGATAAATAAAATGGTTAAGAATCTCAAGAATATTTTTCCCATACATAACCAAGTGTATAGGGACTAGTTGGAATCATTTTCTCCATCCCATATGGTGAAATTTTTTTAAGAATGCTTTAATAATCCTAATGGTAATATAAATCTAGAAGATCCATTACATTTTCCATCAAATAGATAATATATTTAATGGAATAAGAATGAACATGATGTTATTTTATTCTTATGTGAAAATATTGGACACTGTAAAATAAGTTATAGGGAATTAAATAAGTGATTTTATGTTACCACTTCATATATATTCATCAAGTTTCTATTCACAACTTTTTTATTAAAAATATATTGTCTTACAATTTAAATTTATTTAAATATAAAAAACAAACATGAATAGAATAAGTATAGTGTGAACTCAAAATGAGTTGATAATGAGATGTTATTGTGTCAGACAATGGGCCACCACTATTTTTCATTTCCTTATTAGATTGATTCATGTTTTTAATTAGTGTCTAACTAGAAACAATAATACATTATTTCATTTTTTTAATATATGTTATTATGATACAATACACTAATAGTTAAATAACTCTTGAATCACAAATATCCTTTCTATTAAATGATGATTATAAAAAAAATAACCTTTCCCACTTATGGAAATAAACATAAATTAGTTTCCCTTTTATACATAGAAAATTTTTATAGTCTCAATTGAGCTATGAAACTAGATAAACAAACAAACTACTCATCATGTTTTAAATAAAGAAACTTTTCAAATAAATATATTTCATAAATACTTTTGAGTTAGTTTAGCATGGTCATGTGAACTATTCTAATGTTAAATGTAGCATCATATACTTTATAAAATTATTTTAAAAATTTAATGAAATTCTTAGTGAAGTAAAAGAGTAGACTTGGTAAGGATTCCAAAATCTCTAAGAAGTGTTGTCTGAGAATATTTTATCCATGTAATCAATGAACATATATATGTATTAAAGGTTATCCTACACTCGTATTTTCTTATATATATAAATATATTTTTGTTAGTAAAAGAAAAAAATTGATGAATATTATAAATATTGAAAATTTTCCTTGTTCCTTCCAAGACATGTTTTTTAAATAGAATCTCAAAAACTAACCATATACTAACTATATAGTCTAATGGATATCATATAAATTGTGATTTGATAGGAATATATTAGTAAACTACCATAATGTTTTGATTAAGACTTTTTGTTAAATGTTGGCCTTAACTAAAATGCAACATCAAAACACTAAGGTAACTTTAATATAATAATCCTACAGCCACTAAGGATTTTAACGTCTAGTCAATAATGACATTATTTCCATAATGGAAGCATATCTCTTTTAAGATAGTAGGATTAGACATAAATTATACGGCTTAAAAGTCTATACAAACATGATTTAGAATAATTATACAAGACTCTACTATGATTAGAGGGAGGTTTAGTTCCATATACACATATTTCATTGAAATTTATAACCAAATAGGTGGTTTTTGTTCACCGTGATGGGTGATATGTAAATTATTCATTCAAAATAATTATTACTACAAAGAATCAGTAAATGTAAATATGATAATTTTGACATATATGTGTAAAATCATGTAATAGACTCCTTGTATCATGATTTAGAAATTCCATTTTTTGAATGTTTTGAAGACTTGATACTACTGGTGAGTATTCAAAACAAACTGGGCATGGATGGTGTAAGATGGTACTAATAAATTACAATTAATTTTTGAAATTTCTATTCAATGAGGAAACCTATGCACCATTCATCCTAAATAAAATACTTTGTGAATTATAATTTTTCAAAGATTATATCTATGACAATTATAATGGGATATTGACAGTTAATACAAACTCATTTAGAGGATTCCTTACAAAATATGTCTATATGTGGAGGATAAAAGGGATTCATTTTGTTATATGTCTTTTGATTCCTTCTAAATAATCATTTTCAGTTTTAGGATCATAGAAATACCTGAAGCATGTGTATTAGTTTTTTCACAAATGGCAGAAAGGATAAATATGGGTACATGGGGATTAGGCGCCTAGATCACACGAATCATATGACCTTGAGGACATCATGTTAACGAGTCAAGAACTTCGTGTGATCTGTTAATGGTCATGTGAATCCCCTCTGGCTAGAATTCCTGATCTTTTGAAAGCTTTGAGAAAAACATTTCTATTCATGTAAAGGATTCTATATGAGTTCCCCTAACCATGAAATGTGTCTGTAAAAATATTCTATCAAATCACCCAATCCGATTATAAAATACAAGTTTTAAAATGAATAAGATTCATGAGAAATGGAGTTATGATGATTTTCACATGAAGGGTCATTGTGTAACTCCTAGACAACCCATTTATCATGTCAAAGACTCAGGTACATGATAGATTTTATAAGAAAAGGACACTGGACATGTCACCTTTATCATACGAAGGACTTCCAACATGTATGTTTTGTCACCTAATGTCCATATAGACAATTGATGGGCAAGCACCATAGTCTTTATAAAATAAAAAATGAAAAAATAGGCTAACCTTATGAAAATTATATTTATGATGTTTTTCATGTGAAGGGGAAATTAAATTTACATGATCATTTTACCAATCATGTGAAGGCCTTCTAATAGTATAAATGTATCTCAAAAAGTACCTTAGTCAATTCTTCCTCGATCGATTAAAAGCCTCCCCAATAGGCATCCAAATCTGGGGAAGTCTCCTAGACATGTCACACTGATCTTTCAAAGTCCATTTAACATTCTGACTTGATTATGTGGAATCCCTTTGGCTTACCATGGTTTCAATAAATATAAAAAATGTCAGAGTGATTATGTGGTCTCTATTTATCAAAAAATAGAAGGTTGGTGTCACACATAACCCATGGTAGCTTCATGAAAAATATGTGATGTGAAACACCCTCCACCGACTCAATCCAATATGTGAAATTTATGAAACATGAAAATATGCATATATCTGGGGTTGTGAGGATAAAAAATTCCTCCACCGTTGATAAAAAATCCCATGAGAGCACATAGGAGAGATCAAACTTCTCAGTGTAGTGATCCACCCAAATTCAAGAGTTTTCCATCCAGTAAAACTTAGGGTATGAATAAAGGTATTACATGGAATATATATATATATATATATATATATGATTCAAGTGATCACTCTATTGATCATGCAATGGAAATCTAGTGCACTATCCATATTATGATAAGAATTTTCTACGTGTTGGATTAGTCATGTAAAATCTCAATAGAAAAATTACTAGTGAAAATTTAGGAACTAATTCAATAAATAATAAAAAAAATTATAAGCCTTATTCAAAGGTGAATATTCTATTTTTCATATGAACAAGTCATTCACTTGTTATGAACTATTTATTAGTCATGTGATAGCACTGGGGCATGTCAGTCTGATCATGAAAGAGTAATCGTGCATGTCATCCATGCCATTCAATGTCCTTAGAATATGTTTTAAAAATTATGTGAAGTCTTATAGAGATATCAGCCATGCAACTTGATTTCCTTTAGGCATGTCATCCAAATCATGTAACATCCCTCCATAATTTTGGCCTTGTTCATGAGACACCCTTGGATGTGTCTGCATCGATCACGTAAATCATACCCAGATAATTCAACTTGATCATCTAAATACGTCCCATACAAGTTAGTTTGATCATGTGAAGACACCCCAAACAGGACTTCTAGATCACACAAAAGGTCCTGGACAAGTCTACTTGTATCACACAATGCACCTTATAAATGTATGCTTTGATCATGTGAATCCACATCGACATGTCAGGTTTGTGAGGTGTAAACCCCCAAATATGTCATTTGTATCATGAGATAGACCTCAGACATGTCGAAAAGATGACTGGGACATGTCTATACATTCTCTTACATATCAGGCCAATGGCGTGGATATGTGTATACATATTTAGAAATATTAGGAAGACGACAATGATATTTCCATACATCCCCAGACATCATGGGAAGATGACCTGGACATGTCTGTACATCCTCATACATGTCAAAAAGATGACCAAGACATGTTCATACATCCATAGACATATTAGTCATACAACTAGGACATGTCCAGCATAAATCCTCATACATTTCATCTATTTCATATGGAAACCCTCTGACATTTCAAACATGTTAGGAAAAGCCCTTTTACATGTCATGAAGATAGCCATAGACATGTCAATTTCCAAATTCAATTTTTTTTATTAACCAAAATACACCTTTAAGGTAAAAGTGAGAAACCCTAGGAGAAATCCCATAGACATGTCAACATTATCCAGCAGACACACATGGGTATACAACATATAAACCCCCAACTATGAATCTTCAACCGAGCACCCCCTTTACATCAATTGTGTACTTAATTGATTATAGTTATATACTAATGAAACCCAGTCTATGTCACATGCTTAGAAGGTCCATCATTTCATACAAAAAATATTTTATAGACCTTTAGGGACCATTATCACTCTTTATCTATCAGAGGATATAGGATTAATATGTAACATGGTCTTCCATACATGAATATACCACTAAAATTACCAAACCTCTGGAGTAATAATAATTCTTTTGAGTGTAATAACCTATCCTATCCAATCAGTAGGTTTGGAATTATCTGAACTTTGAGAACTTAAAATCATGTTATAAGCAGGATATAGAGGACGTCTTCTTGAGGCTCAATCCTAATGTCAAACACCTTATCATTGTTTCTCTCGTGTAAAAGTCACGTATCCATATGCAGTGATTCTAATTGCATTCTATCCCTTTTTTCTCACACAAGGAATGATTCACATGGGCTTAGAGATTTTCAATAATCTTATTGCCATAATCTTAAAATTTTCCAATCAAGTAAACCTCAGTGTGTATGACCTATTAAGTGACATCATACGACTGCCCCCATAGAAGGTAATCCACACTGGTGTATGACCAGAAGAAATTTTCATATTTATAAACTCTTGAAAAATAACCACTATAGGTACTAATAATCATCCATTTCACATATTCAGGTCGATATAAGACTAAACTAAAATGAATATGAATTCTATTGTAAGTAGGATATGTAGGAAGCCTTCCTAAGACTTGAGCACCATAACTGATGCCGAAGTTCCCTCATGTATTTCTTTTTCTTCTACTCTTAAACTGCATAACATGTAAATAAATGAACTACATGGGTTCTAATTATTGTTATAAATAGGATACATAAGAATCCACATGATGGTTCAATCTCATTCTTGACAAACCAATATCTCCCTGAATTGAAGTAACCTCTAGAGTGCTTGGTTATTTGGATTCAAAATACAAGTAGAAACCCATTACTAATAAATAATTGTAAATATATGGAGAACGTCAGATAGATATAAATAGTCTCATTAATAGGACCCCATTTATATGTTTATGGATTCAACTCCCTATCATTTAATTAGGGTAACAAATCCGGAATCAGGTTTTGGATAAGATTCATGAACATATGTTAAATATATAAGAGAGTCCCAGAGTAATCAATAATTCTTCCTAAGAGGGTGTGATGATTTGAATCTCCCATCCTCTATACCAATGTGAGTTCCTAATATTTTATTTGTATGAAACCCCAGATGACCACATACTTTTGGTAAATAGATCTATAACTTGTTATGGATGTGGGATTCATTATGAATTTCTAAGATGGATGAAAATAGTATACCTAAAGATAATGATAGTGAAACAATACTTGAACCCCCCCCCCCACCATAATCAATAATAGGCCCCCAACATTAAAATGTAAAACAAAGATGGTGAAACCAATGTAAATGAATGTAATGGAAGAATAAATAAATTTTTATAGGAATTAGGAACCTTGTTTCCTAAACATGGGGAACCCTACCATTCTAATGAACAAAAATAGTGAACCTGACGTGAATCTATTAAATAATATAAATGATTGATTGACCATACATCAGGACATTTTTTTATTTCTCCTAAGAAAAAAAAATAGCATGACTGATACGAATTCCTTTAATATTATAATGGAGTTCCCATTAAATAGTCCATTCTCACTATGAAAGTTGCACATGAGAAAAATGGTCGAACCAGAAATAAGAAAGGACAATTGTGTTACCTGTTCATAACTAATATAGCATGTTTTATACTTGGGATGAGGCATTGATCATGGAACTTGTTCCTTTTTTTATTTATGACTTCAAAATATACTCTCACAAACATATTGGCTCAAAATTATTTCATCATCAAGAAAATGTTCTAGAATCTTAGCTATTTTAGTAATCTATACTTGTTTCAAGACAACCTCACCAACCAAAACCTTCAGCTTCGGGCAGAAAACACTATGGTATGGGAATACCATTGATATGGTACAATCCATACCCATTAGGATTCGTGTATAATTCTCCAAATTCATAATTTGGTATGTTTATATCATTCATGTAAATCCTCAATGAAGTTATTAGAAGTTTCTACCACCACCAAAAACTTCAGAAGCTTATCCCTGGAGTGTGGAAATCATCACATTCCTTACATTAAGAGTGTTGATCAAGGAGACACTTATGGCACCATCTCAGTCTAGGAGATTCCTAGGAGGGAACCTACTAACATCCATCAACAAAACCATCCCATTAGTTCTCCTCAGTATCCTTCTAAGAGTTCCACCTAACAAATTTCCACCCTAGACACTCATGTATGGGTACCAAAGATGTATCAGTGGGTACAGAATGCTTTGGATAAATGGGAGTGAGCTCATATCACCACTTATAATGATGAATACCTTCAGCGTATTCCTATTGTCGCCAGTGATAAGTCTCATCTCCATACTCACTCATACCAAGTCTGTACACATAATTATATTGTAATCATGGGGAGGTATATATCCCTTAACCTTCAAATGAATCCCATCAATATAATCCATTGGAACAAGGATGAAAGGATTGATATTATATCACTACTTAAATTGAATACATTTAATAGTATATCTTGGAGTCTAATAATATTCAGGTCTACATTCATGCACACACTTTTCAAAATTTTCATTTCATTCTACTAGTAACATAAGAGCTCTATCAGAACATTCTATCACTAGTAAAGAAGTAGGTACAAGAGAATATCCTTATCTCTAAAGCCAGAGCATCATATAATCATGATTAAAATGATCAAGTGGATAATGTGGAGAAAGAACACATTATTTCTCCCATAAAAGAGGATTATCAGAATATTCTAGTAATGGACAAGGTACAAGTCTAGGCTTATATCATCATTCCAACTGGGGCACACCAACTCAGTTTGGAACATGACTCATGATAGGTTAACATTATGGTTAAACAAATAATAGTATCATACTTCAAAGGTATTGAACTATTCTCATATCCCTAATCCATCCATGGTTTTTCAATAAAATAAGGAAATCACTAATGAGTAAGATTATATCCCTCTCGGTGAAGATGCTCATAATATTCTAGTTGTATACGGAATCCTTGTTTATATCCTTACTTTAGTCAATGAACAACTACACCATTATCCCTTAGAATAAATACATGAGAGGCTCATATCCCTTCTCCCATTTCGAAGATCCATTGGTAGATTCTGTCAGGGAATGCATATGTGAACTAGGCTCATTCCACCAATTAAACCAGGATTGAATGATATATTTTGAAAACCACCCAAAGGAAGGCTCATATTCCTTCCAATGATACAGAATCTCAGCAACATACTCTACCATCTTATCATTAGTGGGATCATGTCAATATATCACTAGATAGTTATCAACATGTTCTGAAAATCAACATGTTATAGGCTCATATCCCGGCTCAACTCCAAATGGTGGGTCATCATATTCCCACCATAATGTAGGATGAGGCTCATATCCCTAGTATACTCAATTATATTGTCCATGAGGCTATAAAATGCATATATGCAACACCACAAGGGTTTTTCGACTATTTAAAAGAATTTTAAGGTGATCACTAGTATAATAGACCTACTCGTAGTAGTGTATAGATGGATTTTAGGGACCATACTCCTAAAATTAATAATTGTCAACCACCCCATGGTAATTTCTATCTCAGACAAGTAAATTCCCCTTTACCATACAACTGGGTATATATATGCACTTTAAAACCTATAGTAAACAATATATAGTTCCCTATCAACTACCAACAACACCTCACTATAGTTATCATGTGACCCAAAGAAGCAACCTATGTGGTTTGATATAGTATAGGAATATGATTATGATAAATAACTGGATTATATGGATATATAGAGATAGTCAGTTGTAGAAAACATCCCAACTATATTCTGGACCATCAACACTTCAAACTATAAGATCTCAAATGAGCTAGATAAGGAGTGCATTCCTTACTTATTCCAAAACATATGGGTGAATAATTGGTGGTTGATGGCTAGACCCATCCCATATAAAGAGTGTCAAGGTAATTTATAGATCATAAATATAATCTATTATCCACTAGATATGGAAATTTTATCCATATCCAAGATCCTAATATTAGAATATGATGAAAATACCTATGTAGTGTTTTTCACTTTATCATAACAACTCTCTATCAACTGATTTTTAGATCCCCATAAAAATTATGAATATGAGGATGGTGAAATTATGGATCATTTCACTTCACTATGTCTCCAAAATTGAAAAAGAACCCTAGATATAGAATAACACAATGTCATATCCATGAGATAAACAAGGGGAATAGGTAACACATGGTCCATTTGGATAATCTAATGAGACTCCTCCACTTTGAGGATGAAAAGATGCTGCTAATGGGGAGAGAGTGGGATGCAAATATGCTCTTAAGCTGGGCCTCTCAAAAAAATTGGAACACATATCAAACATGAAATTTGAAGTTGTGGACTACTTGAAAACTTTCTGTAATAATCGAATCCCATCATAAGATTTTATTTCACCCACCATAAACGTGAATACAGTTTCACCTAATAAAAAGGTTCACAATAGTCGCATCCATAACATCCATCAAGGAGTGATCCCAACACATAGGGCTGGAGAAATTTTTACCTCCTCTACTAGGATCTTCAAACATTGGGAGGATAACAAAAATATTAGTGGCAGCTGTGAACCAACTGTATCCTATAGGGGTAGGGTAATTTTTATCTCAATCGTCGCAACTAGGTTCATCACATCCCAAGAGGGTCCTAGAGAAATCAGTGGTGGTTCTAGATTAACCCCATCTCATAGGGTTGGGTGAATTTATTTCTCAATTTCCATCTTTATAGTCATTTATCCTCAACTAGAGTTCTCAGATCCAAGTTAATTATATCATAAATTTCCAATAATGAGCCCAAATATTCCCCAATCCCTAGAGATGGGAGAATTTTAATCATTATCATCACCCCAAAGGGAACCAATATTTTCTAGGTTGGGAAGTATATATCAATAGTTGAAATTATAACCATTCCTCCCTCTACAAGACATACGTTTTTCATTTTTGTCCCATTTGGCAAGAACGACCAAAAACTCCCTTAAAGTCACTATTCACAGACCAAGACATGCGGAATGTACTATAAATAAAATAAAAAATCATAAGGTACATATGATAAAATGGTCTAATATGAATATTATTTAGTGGAATGACCCTGATATACCCCTGAAAGGTGGATTAAGCAGTGCATAATAGCCCTATTTATTAGAGAGTTATGGGATAACTACCATTTCTAGATACACCTCAATGAACTTCACCACCATAAAAATAGAAATCAATGCATACCAATATGTAAATTTAGAGGGAAGAAACATAGAAATCATGAATTGAGTGGTGGGTGATTTGGACACACAAACTAAGGCTAAACATACACAAAATAAAAAAAAGGGTCCATAACATGGAACCTTTGAATGATTAATTTCAACCTCCTCAATGGAACTCTACCAAGGATAAAGAGAAATGTGTGGATATATCCCTCTCACCATCTATAGGGGTGAAATGACCATCATATTGGAATGGGTAACACAATTCAAGAATGAGATACAGAATATCAGACAGCTCAGTGAGGAGTTACTTATGGCCAATATTCCCATAAGGTATTATCTTCAAATAGAAATGAATATCCCTACTCCCACACATCAAGAGAGAGGTAATAATCCTATATGAACATCTTTGGGAATCAATTCATCAATGGATATAGGTAGCCGAACTGTATAAATGTGGAAGTTAAGAATGATCGTGAATTTACACTATTATGATGATAGTATCTCCCCTTTTTGGGTCATGATTATGTCCTAGCGTGGATCAGTAATTAGAAGGATACTAAAAAAGGTCCACCACATAAATCATCATCAAGTCCCTATAGATAGGAGGCGTTCCAGTCATTGATACCCCAAAAAATATTCATCACCATCAAATCCTTGGATACTCAAATGGAAGACATGGAAGGACATTGCACTCTTGTGCAGCTTCAATAGAATCCATATCCAAAAATGGGTGGATGATACTTTTCCCTGGCCCAATTTCATAAATCATATCTTCTCAAACTTTGATGATGTAGGATATCTATGATAACATCTCATGCACTTCTTTTCCAGATGTAGCTCGATGTAGCCCAGTTCTAGGCTCTTGAGATTAGCAGGAGGTGAAAAAATTATGATGTTTTGTGAAGACTCTTATAGGGATAGAGTTCATATGGTACGGTATACATCCAAAATAATACATTATTTGATGGGATTAACTTCTTAACAATTCCTTAGTTAATTCATCTCCATGTTAAGAAAAATGAAAAATTTAAACCTTATAATTTCAAATAGCGTGAAAATGAGAAGGTATATGACTTCATCACCAGATAGAAAGGTTTATCATATTCACTCAGTATCACTCAATAGAGAGATAATTTGTTGGAACCTTTTGATGAGAATATTCCAGTTTTTCTGTAAATACCATTAATCCCGATGAATTATCTAGGAGGATTATATGATTTGATAAAGATGACATAATGTCTAAAAGATTCCATTCAGTGGACCCAAGATAAATATCATCCCATGACCTTGACATAGGTAAAAATCATGGTAAGTCAATGACTATTAATATTACCCACGATATAGTTTCAATTCTCATTCAAGCACCCATGTAGGCCCAAAATCATCTAGTGCCTCCCGTTCAGCGGTAACAACAATAAAATCACCCTCAGTCAAAAGAAAAAAAATGTTCATGGTTACATACTATTTTAGGAATAGATGAATAAAGTGTGTTCCTTCCAAAATGATATTCTCATAATTTATTTCCATGAATCCATGGAAAATAACCTTCTCAAAATACCAAAGCCTAGGAAACCCAATGAGGTAAACACCCTGATCATCTTGGATACTTCCCTTTCCATAGGACACTGGGTTACACTATCTAGTACTTCATTTTCTTCAAAAATGTCCTCCAACGAATGTTTGATTTTGGAAATGTGATACTAGAGATATCACTGACATAGTTGACCTACATAACTATCACTCTACTGGATGAAGAGGGTGATTGGAATGTTGTTCTGGATTGACATGGATAGAATTTAATTAACTAGATTAATCAAAATATAGTAGATCGTACTCTTGACATCCTGAGAGAATAGCTTCACAAACCAGTAACAATACTAACACCTATGGATGTATCATGGAATATGCCTCCCAAAGTCTGATGTAATCATTATATATTGGAAAATTATACAATCGAAAGTTTCATACTAAATTAGTACACATGCTCTGACTCTTGAAGATTTTGTTCCTTTAATATCCAGTAAATGGGAACTGCCCCATCAAAAGAAACCCACATTTGATGAATAGATCATATCTTGTTCTTTTAACATAGTTCACTTGATAGATACTTTCTTAGGTAATGAATATGCACCCCTATGTAGGTGTTCCATATACCTAGATGTGGATCTAGAAGCTAATGATGTAAAAGCCAAGGATATAGGGGATGGTGCGGGCACGTCTAAACCAATTTTTTTTGGTTTAATCCCCATAGAGAACATATATGAAATAGACAAAAATAATAAATAACGTCATAAGGACCTAAATAATCATGGATATTATTCAAGGCCCTCTAGTGGTCAATCAAGGCTCGTACCTTTAAATGACAGACTAGAGAGGGTGTGATTGTATGATCAGCCCAGTATAAGGGGATGGTTGGTGTGACCTACACCAATTGAAGTTGATGTTTCCTTGACCTCTATTGAATAACCAATCCCATCCACCCCAATCAAATCAATTACTATTCCATATTTTATGGAGAAACCATACCATGGGAGGTACAGATCTCTGGAATAAAAGTACAGCATTTTAAAATAGTTGTTTGTTGTCCCACCTAAACTCTCAATCATGGATACTCTTAATATTTTGAAAAAAAAACATAAAGAGTCACTCAAAATCCCTGAGGAGTCTGATATGAAATTCACCATAGATGAGGTTTATCTGGTGTAGTTTATTCAATCAGAATTTCATATCTCCATGTTGTTCACTGAAAAAGATTAAGAAAAAGTTATCTTGGGACATATCAGACCCCTGTATGTTTTAGGAAAACATGATACTCTCAAAATTCAAATTTCAATGGGTGAAAATGGTTCTAAGATCAACCAAATCCCAATTTAGACACACTGATGTTTTCTATATAGTGATTTAGACTTATATCCGACAAAGATGGCCATTCAAGGGTATGATAAGAGTGAGAAAAGGCATCTTGGGAAGATCTAGCTCAAGGATCAGTTTGGGGATCTCATGTCAAATGCTAATTTCATTATTATTTAGTAAGACACTACATATAATATCCTTATTAGAAGACATGGACACATATTTACATAGCGGTGCCTTCAAAATTTCATCAATGCCTAAAATACCCCATCAACGGGATGATAAAAAACTATGTGTTTATAACACCCTTTTTGAGTCTTAATAATCCATATTTGACGAGAAATTTTTCTATAGGAAGGATGGAAAATAACCAATAGTGGATAATGATATAAAATCATGAGTTTCCATTATCTTTGGGACCACCCTTATGAATCCATGGAGCATTCTCAAAAATTATTATGTGTTACCCATAAATATTATTGAGGATGCATATTCAATCTCAAAAAATTGCCATGAACCAAAAACCTCACTCAATCATGTCCATGTGATACCGACCACTTTAGTTGGAATGGATTCAGTAAAAGGAAGTCAGATTAGTTCTCTATCAGGATCTAAAATTTCTACTGCGACATTAGTGGATATCAAGGATTCCCCAAAGAAATTCACTATAACATAGGATTTCCATATCTCTATTTCTCCTAGTAGTAGTGAAAAATAATACATTCATCCCCATAATATCTCTGTGACATCATAACTAGTTCGAGATATAAATGTCTCTTCCCATGGTCCCTCTTATCTCAACTAGGATTAATATTCCCTCAAATTATCCATCGTATATACGAATTCCCTCATATACTCAAATATGGAAGAATATAAGGATGGAATCATGAATGCACCTCCTAAATTTGAGGAAGGCATATACACCATAATCGATGATATTGGGAAGGTGAATATGCGAATAAAATAAGACCCATGACCTATATTGATTAGTTCCACCATACATCTCTAAGAGCAGGATATTTATATTATATATCTAAAGTATCATCGACACATGTTCATGTGGAATTATACACATATGCCTGGGATGAACCCCAATGTGTCTACACATCACCTTGGATTACCTGATTATCATTAAGGTTTCAAGAAGGCATCCAAGAAGACGCACCCCACTCATGATACAAATATAGAATTGTATGTTGAAAATTTTATCAAAGAAAACTATTTCTATGAAGGTCCATACCCAAAATGTATCACCAATGTTTTCCACATTGAGGAAACAAATGGGAAGATTAGGGTATCCATTAATTTCAAATATTTTAATCGATACTACCATAAGCACAATTTCCCATGTAAAATCCTTGAACCTTTGATCGATGTAAATGCTGGATTGCAATCCTTTTTTTAGGGATGAGTATTCAGGGTATAGTCAGATAATGATTTCCCCTAAAGATGAGGAATCTACCACCTTTAGTGCACCTTAGTGGGTTTTTTGTATTATTTCATCCCCTCTAGATTAACAAATACTAGTTATTATTTTTATTGCACGATATATCCTATCATGAAGCACTTCATGGGGTGAATTGTGTAATGTTGTGTTGATCACTTGGTGGTTAAATCTCAACAATGATGTGATCACCTCACAGATCCCCAAACAATATTTAGCAGGTTTCACTGGCACAGTTTGAAGATGAATCTACTAAATTGGGAATTTAGGGTAATTTCATGGAAATTAATTAGCTTTGTGGTACACCAACATGTCATCAATGTAGATCTAAAAAAAGTGTGAAATCCTTGGAATGTAACCCCTTGAACTCTTATTGAATTCAGGGGTCTCCAGCAGAACCTCACTTATATTTATCATTTCATAGACATTTTGGAAAAAAAATCCACCCGTTTATTATGTTAATGAATAATGGAGTCGCTTAATAATGTAATTAGTACAACCAATAATCTCTTGAGAATCTCAAGTTGTATATACTACAACCACCATAAATGATTCCTCAGGTGGAAGGAAATCCTATTATCATATATTTAGTTTCTATAGAATGATTTCATGGTGTTGTCCTATCACAAAAAGTGATATAGTCTCAATTTAATGATGTTAGGTACTGAGACCTGGTATTCCAATATCGATAATAACTACATCACACTTATCTTTGTAGTGTATAATGTGATGCATTACATATAGCATCACAAAGTCCTCTTGGTCTGTCATATTGTCCCACTCAAGTAAACCCCTGGAGTGCAAATATTGACTGCATGTTTTTCCCAATTGGTGGTTATTTTGTAATAGTATGACATCATGTTCATGTCATATAAGTAAGTTAAGGGGAACTCTTTAGTTTATTTCCTTGTGTATCATCTCGTACCATATAGGCCACCAGTGGACATAGAACTTTCAAATGATGAGGTTTTCTATTACCATGAAACTCTCTAAATGTGTGAGATGTATTTTTATTATGCCTCTAAAAGTCCAATGAATAAAATGATGGAAAACTCAATGTTCAACCTGGTAGGTCCACTGATTGTATTTTTTTCATAGAAAAATAAAATTTTCCATATTCTTTTTCACTATCTGAAGGCATCAATAATAATATGGTAGAATATCAATCCTGCATTCCTATATTATAAGTAGCCCTACTACTACAAATATTCTACATTAACATAAAAGTGGATTCATTTCTATTTATTAAATAAAATTTATTATTATGCCATAAGAAAAGAATAATTTTCCTCTCTCATTAGTTATATCAAAGGATTGATGGAATAATTCCATTTTGAACCAATATTTCATCACATATCTTGATCACAAAATGAATGTGATTTTGCAATGGCTAATTTAGCCATAGTCCTTGTCACCCTTGATCTGGATGATGTTATTTTAGGATCATACACTAATGGGTTGTTTTATCTATCACCATCTACAATATAGAGTAGTTCGAGCGGGTCAACACTTCCCCAAAGAATGATGAGTCAGTATCCCCCCCCCCCAGATAGATGGAAACATTAATAGATTACCTGTAAAATAAAACAGTACTGTTATATTGTCACAAAATGGAATATACTCAACTTTTAGCAGATAACATCACTTTTTGGGATAGGCCAAATGAGTAGAAAGGCCTTTAAAAATGAGGCATCAATGGAGTCCTCATTAGATGAATTGAAAAATGAGATAATCCCATTTTCATGGAAGAAGTCCATGCAGGTTCATATGGTGGTCATCAGTCTTGGACCAGACTCCCACCCACTAAATTAGGAGGCTTGGTTACTATTAGAAAATAATGACATTACAATATGTTGAATTCACCAGGAAATTTCACACATTATTGATTCCCAAAACCTCAACTATCAATTCTCATAGTTTTTTCATACAAATACATATTCCATGACATTTTTTGTATGGGGAATGGATTTTTTGGGGCCATATCCCCCACCTATAAATAATCTATTTAAGTAAATTTTTACAACAACCAAATTCTTTTCCAAATATTCAAAGGAAATATCCCACAATTATGTTAGGAAGAAGAATATCATAAAAATAATGAATTCAAATATTATCACTAGATTTAGTGTCCTTGAAATGAACTACCGGACAACGGAACCGATTTTTTCTACCAAATTAAGAAATTATTCTAGGAGTATAACATCAAATCCAACCATTAATGCTGCTATCATGCAGCAAAAAATGATTATATAAAGTCCTTCAATAAAACTCTATCAAATATACATATGAAAATTGGGGAAAATACAATATGTTCTATCCAAACAAGCCCTTCCATGGTTTATGGGCCTATTGTACCACCGTAAACACTACCACACAAGTGAATCCATATCCACTGGTTTAAAAAATCGAATATGTATTTCCCACTGAAGTCCATTTTCCCTCACTTTTAATATGTATATTTGGAAACATCATAGATAACGATATATCACATAACAGTCACGATGAATTGAAATGAATTTATAAGAAAAGGTTTCACACACGACACAACCTCAAATTTTGTCAAGAATTGGATTGTGTGAGAATTCAAAAAAAAGTTTTACCTATTTTCATTACCTCCAGGAAAAATTGTATTGGTTATCATAATCCCAATGATGGTAGGAAAGAAACCTCTAATATTGAATCCCAAGTTAGATGGGCCTTATATCCTATATAGTTTCTATTCCAATATAGATTAAACATTGGCCATAATGGATGGGGAACATGTTACTCCCACCCCCACCAATGCAAGGTTCCTCAATAAGTACTTTTCATAACTACCATCATGAATTAAAACTCTTAGAAGAAATAATTTAGTAATCATGGAATATTTCCTTACCACATGACATTAAACTTCAAAAAATACATCCTTATGACATGACATTAAACTGCATGGAGGGTTTTATTACAGCATGATGTTAAAATATATGAAAGACATCCTTACATCATTACCACAGGATTTTAAACTTCACAGAAGATGTACATACTACATAACATTAAACTGTATGAAATACATCCTTACCATATGATTTCAAACTACACAGAAGATGTTACATCATGAACAATTCTATGAATATGAGTTATATCTAGGTGGAGTCATAATGAAGTAGTCACATCTCCATGTATGAGCCATATACACATAGTGTATTTTTATTTAGGAAATACACGTGTCTTGATTATTATTTACACAAGATACATAGTGACATCAATATCATAAATCCTAGGTCCATCCTCAATATAAATAGAAAAAAATCGCTCTATGCATACATGTCGTACCTGCAAATAAAATTTCCCATTTCAAGAACTACAGGTGGCTTGATTGCTATTACAATAGGATACATAGTGACAAAAATATATCTAATCCTATATCTATGTGAAATATAATAATGTATTCCCTACCGACTCCAGGTTATACTGGTATAGGGAAATTTTTTTAATAACTATGTGTGGCTAGATTCATGTTCCCACATGACACATTTTTATGCCTAGATCCCAAATCCTAGGTTCATCTACAATATAAATAGAAAAATTATTTCCCCCTATATATGGGATAGTCCTGTATAGTGAATATACATTTAAGAACTAAATATGGTTTAAATCATCTTCCTCTATGATGTGATGTGACACCCAGATCCTGAGTCTTGGGCCTAACCAAAATATATTAAAAATTCCCCCTCCCTACAAAAAAAACTCAGGTAGTGTGAGGAATGTCATTGCAATAAATATATATCGCTTTATTCCCAAATTATGGGATATATAGTGATGCATGGATCCTCTATTTTCTGGCCAATACGTGAATTATTATCCATCCCAACCATGTATCTTGATGAAAACTAAGTTGTCTTTGGGATTCCCTCTCTTAAAAATTTAAAATATCCCCTCTCCCTGATATTCTTGGTCATTCACTCTCACATGGTTTGATTGGATATCCAATTGTCCAATTTTCCTACTGCTAAGCATGAATCATGTGATATTAGAGAGCCTATAAAGTCAATCTTACTAGCATGGTCATGATTAGTTCTATCTAAATATAGGGAACCACATCCTAGTATTATGACATTAAACTGCATGATAACATCCTAGTAACATAACGTTAAGCTTCATGATAACTTCCTAGTCACATGATGTTAAACATCATGACAAGAGGTCTTCATGTTGTAAATATCTTCCCCTATGATTATTTTGTACCCAAAAATCGCTTGTTTAATCTCCTTACCTAGAAATGTGTTCTATACACCCTATTATATCCTTTAAGGATCTCACACCCTTCTTGAATCATTTTTATCCATGGACCTACTTCATATCATTAATATTTGAGTTGATTCAAGCCAATTCTTTGAGCTGATATTATTCTCATAGAACTACATGGATCTTGGGATCCCCTGTACCCATTGTCCCCTATATAAAATTGAAAACCAGAATTGGTTAGTCCAAAGGGATGCCACTATGATTCTATTTTTAATAACACAATGCCTCAGAGATTTCACCTACTAGATGTTTTAGTACCTGAGGAAATTCCCCCAATAAAACCAGGAGTTATTGTCTTGATTTCATGGAATATGGGATTCCACCATTATCAATGGTTCACTTATACCCATCGGTATCCACCTCAGTGAACTTGGATATTCTACAGATTTGATTTAAACATCCCACAACCCAACTATTCATGTGGATTTATATAATCTTGATGTTACACGTATGTGCATCATAACCACTGTCAATGAAATATTAAGACATCAATTTTTTTGTAACCTTCCATTTTGAATTAATCATCTTATTTGAAGAAACAATTTCCCTTTGTTGGTTATTAATCTTAGTGATACATCATACTTTCATGGAAATAAGTTGCATCAAAACTTCCTAGAAACATGATGTTATACAACATGACATAAGGTACATCTATTAAGACATAAAATTTCTTATAGTAGGAAATATTATACATTAATCTATACTAGGAATTAATTTTTGACCTCTATACTAGAATAAAATATGGAAATTAAATATCCCTAAATACGAGTCTAATATATGTAGAGGATTCCTTAGTTATCCTTGATATCATGACACATTAAGAGAATAAAACATTCATTTATCCCTTGTATATTAGTCACGTCGACATAGTTGGATCTCATTAAATGAAATAACATTTACATAATTCCTACCCTTAAATTGGGCATACTTAAACCCAAAAAATTTTGGCCATGAAAATAGAAAATGCAACTATTTGGAGAGAGGAAATTCAAACACTTTCTCTGCCTATGTACTAGTATGATCTATGTATAACCTACTTGTGCATGACATAAATATGCTCAGGAAGGGCACTAACAAATAGATACCCATCAATATTCATGGGAAAGGATAAAAGGTGCTTCCCACATCTAAATTCCTCCAAAAAGTACAATTTTTAATTAAGGATGTATTCTAAAATTGTAAAGTAGTCCATACATCCTTACATAATGATGTAAAACATGAAGGAAGATGACCCGATTGAAAGATATTAAACTACACAATGAATACATTCCTATTGCATGATAATAAACTATGAAGACCATAATCCATCATAACTCTTTATTAAAGGAACACAAGAGAATGACCTTGGTTAACCAATGTTTAGGGTACATCCAATAACATTTCTAGAACCTCAATTCATAAATCATACTTCATCTCATAAGAACCTCCGGTTTCCAAAAAACCTTGTAGGGACCTTGGGGAAGGACAATTGGCTTATAGGAACCCTTTATTTGACTATTCATGTGTTCCATGGCTCCTATATATGAGTTACCAACCATTAACAAATGTTTCATTTCCATGAAAAAATGTATTCGAATCCTTAGGATCAATAAAATCGTCGTGGTGGAGCTCATCTCCCTAAATTTATTCATTATCACATTTATAATTACTATCACATACCATTAATCATGAAATGAGAACCATAATCCATTATTTACAACATTTTCAGCTCATTCTCAATATGATGTTAGAGTACTCCTGAACCCAGGAGTCCTAATTAGGCCATTTTGTAACACTCCCCTCATGTTAGGTCTACATGAATCATGACTTTAAAACTACAAGTACCTTGGTAAAAACTATACTACATTAATAATTACCCATTTATGGTCCAAATCATTGAACCCTAAACTGCTAGTGAAAGAGACATAAAACTTTCATGCTAAAAACATACAATAGTAAGTCTAAGAAATATTCATGTGTAAGCTCCCTAAAATATTTACCTCTTGAGTTTAGGAAACTTTTAGAGCATAAATAAAAAAGGCATATAGTCATGGATCCATTATTGCAGCCTTAGTTAAAGAAGATCCATGATCAATAGACCACTTGGTATTGCACAATTTTAGAGTCATAGTTTATCAAATCTCATCTCTATGATAACATGTTCAATAGTTGGTGAAGAAACTTTTAGGGGGATGAAAACCTTATTTAATATTAAATTTTTGACAAATCACTTTTTTATATTCGATAAAAAAAGTTGATAAAACCAATTC
Organism: Viscum album; assembly: GCA_963277665.1. NCBI lineage: Eukaryota > Viridiplantae > Streptophyta > Magnoliopsida > Santalales > Viscaceae > Viscum > Viscum album. The sequence goes on from OY728163.1 coordinate 710,527,123, forward strand.
ATTAAGTTGATATTCTTCTCTAGGAACCCCATAGTCCTTAGGCTCCCCTTATCCATGTTCTCCCCTATATAAAATTGGTTATAGGAACTAGTTAATCCAAATTGACACTATTAGGATTTGATCATGAATAACACAATTCCTCAAAGCTTGCACTTAGTGGATATTTTGGTCCTGGATGAATGAAACCTCCTTAAACCCCGGATTTATTGTCCCGCCAACATGAAATATTAGTTTCCACCATTATTAATGGTCAAAATATATCCAATATCCCATATTTTAAGTTGAATCACTTATTCCTATACCATTATTTAATATCCCCATCACTAGACTATTAAAGAGGATTTAACATCCTCAAAATTACATTCATGTGTATTGTAGAGACCCGGAGCTTGACGTACATTGACATTACATTACATTTTCGGAATACTTAGTACATAACAAAAACACACACACAAGGATCGTAATAGTTTAGTGTCTTTGGAAACTCGGAATATAATCTTCTAATCCTGGTTAAAGATCTTCAACATCTCCCATAAAGATCTTCCATTTTTTATACCTAAAAAATTTCTTTATATCCTGGGGAAACGTAAAGATAAAAGGGTGAGCTCAAATGCTTAGTAAGGGTAAACAAAAGAAATATCAATCACATCATATACATAAGCACATAACTTTTGGAAATCATAACCTGTAAAAGAGATCATAATTTCATAATCTGGGATAACTCATGGCAGTGAAATGTAATCACAATAATCATAACTTAAAACATTAAACTTTGTGGCATGCACACATAATCATAGAGAATCATTTCTTGTTAGTCAAGACTCATTGCCAAGACTATTTTAGTGGAAAAGTCCCTTTCTGAACCGAGTCACCCTCGTTTTAGTCCTGTTTCACTGAACAGGTATAACCTACCATTCCAGCCATGTCTATCTCATGAGATATAAAATCTTTACCCAATGCATTGGAGGGAGATATAGGTCCCACCCATCTCATAATGATACCATTCTTATGTGTGCCACAAAATCATAAATCATACATCATTTCATAACCCATGTAATACAAATGGGAATCTTAAACATCATGACATCATAAAACAATTCATATAAGATAAAGGAATTCATAAAAATAATTCCATCACAACATAATCAAATCAATGTAATAATAGGGATAAAAACAGAACCCTTTATTATTTTAGATGGAAAATAATTTTGATAAAACACTTGAACTCCATTCTTGAGGAAAATATCCTTTCTTCTTCAAAAACATTTTTCCTTTCTTAACATGTCATACAACATTAAACTAAAAGAAGTTGTTGAAAAATAAACTTGAAAACTTTTAAAGGAAGCTTATTGGAAATAATGTTTTAAAAATCCATTCATGCCGTATAAGTTAAAAAAACATTCTTCTCGTACTTTTGTCGGAAAAGTAAAAAAAGTACCTCGTACGAAAAATGACAAAAGATTCCTTTCATATCTTTTACTAAAAACTCGCCGAAGGGTAAAATAGGTTTTAAACAATTGTAGGTGTATGTAAATAATATTAAATATTTAGGAAACATGGATGTGGATGATAAAATACACCCTAGTAAATACCAAAGTATAAACAATCTCGGATAAAAATGAGATTGTGATATTTCCCTTACCTTAGGTCTGATTTTCTTCGTAAGTGTCCGAACCTCCTGTATAATGATTTAAATAATGTCATTGACTTATTACAGAATCATATTCATTGTTATTATATCATATATGGTTCACTTATGACTTTATATTACCCGTTCTTTTGTAAATTCATGTTAAAGTAGCGTTTTGGGTAAAATCGTCTCATTTGTCGTTCGTGTTTTTACTTGTAATTATTCATATGATTACTTAGATAATTATTAAATAATTATAGAATATAAAACATGATTTATATTTAATATATATTCAGAATATACATACATATATATATATATAATAGATCAGTAAATGGAAAGAAATACACCGTTCATGGAGACGGTAGACCATTCGTACGCATGAATGTTGTTTTCGTTTCCTTATTGAGTTGAATGGAATTAAGTAGATGACATACATATATACATAAATCCAGTAGCTTTATAATTTCATATATTTCATTATTATTTCTTATATATACTTTATAATCATTCTTAAATGGTTAACATGGAGAATGAATCTCATCGCGTCGTGGAGACGGTAGTTCGTACGTACGCACGAGCGATGATATCGTTTCCATAATTATTGAATTGAATTGGAGTGGTTGATACAATATATCAGAATCAATATGATGTTCTAATAACTATGTATAGTTATTCTTTACACCATTATACCCATCCATGTAAGGTTGTGGTGGAAAATAGATTACACCACGGCGTGGAGACGGTATTCCGTACGTACGCACGCGCGGTGATTTCGTTTTCCGTAGGATGGATAGATGGTGAAATAGGATTGTTTCATACTTATAATAACATATATGTATATTAGTTATACTGATGTTATTACTTCATAATGAAACAACCTAAGAAGAAGAAGTGGAAGAATAAATAAAGGTGAAAGAATCGGTAACGGAAATTACCTCTTCTTTGAAGCGCCTCTTTGAGACCTCCTCTTAGGACACTAAAATTGGTCTTTGAGGAAGACCATAACCTCTAGGATGTTTCTAGGGAAGTGGAGAAGAGAATTTGGCAGGGGTTGGCAGAGTGTGAGGGCTCAAATTTGTGTGAGGAAGAGAGGGAGGAGGTTCCCTTTTATAAGGGAGGAGAGGGGCACCTTTGAAATAACCAAAAATATTATTTTATTATATAGTAAAGTTCGGTTTTAAATAGCTCCAAATTGATTAATTTCGAGTGTAAGGTGGGGATGGGTCGAAATCCTCTCATCCAATAGAATTTAGACAAGTTTAGGTTCCTATTGTAACCTTATCATTTAGATTTAACATTAAGTTAAATAATTTTACTTTTACCGTGTCTTCTTGTGTTATTACACTATAAGGTTAATAAACATACTATAAGAAGTCAAAAGAACCCCAAATTGTTTATTATTAATATATATAACCTTATCTAAGTCATTTGTCCGAACCTTAGATTTTGAGGAATAAAATAACAATTAATAATATAATATTTGTTTTAAAACCTATTTTATGTCAATTTTGACACTATTTAGTAATTGATTTTTGTGAAACTCATAACAGAATTATAAGTTAGAAAACAGTTAATTAAATCAATACTAACATGTCATATTAACCTTGAAAATTATTTAAATTCATAAAAAGTCTCAAATTATATTTATTTGTGTATTTATAACATCAATTATGTCAATATTTCATTAATAATATAATTACTGCCTCATCGTTCTGTCATAAATAAATTAAATTATTTAATGTCTAAAAATTACAAATAAAATACCATTATGTAGGAAAGCTTTTTAAATTTCTAATGAATATTTATAGTTGAATTTATCTTATGTATAACCCTCTATTAAAAATGTTTTATTAAATAAACTTTGATTTTAACTCTTTTAACCCTTCTTTAAATTAATAAATAATTAATGTCATAATCTAATCCAAGTGGGCCTAAATGGTCATATTTTATTCCTAAGTTTTTTTTTGGTCGAATTACACTTATCCAATAGAATTAGGACATGTGTTAGGGTAATAATAATATCATTTTTACCCTTAATTACCCTATTTACTTTTAATCGTGGTAAATAAAAGTAAAAAGTTACTATTCACCAAAAATAATTTTCATCTCATTGAACCACATTTTACTTACTTACATCAACCGTGTCTCTCGGATTTTTGAAATTCCACTCACAGAAGCGGTAAAATTATGTTTTATGAACAATTCAGTTTTTTTAACTACCACTTAGTGGTTTCACTATTCATCAAAAATTGAAAGTTTTCATAAAAATACCAAAAATTAGGCCTAAGCTATATTTGATATTATGAACTCAAAAATGATGTCTATTTTACCAAATTCAAAAATATCAGTTGAATTAACTAATTTAAAAATTAATTCCCATCATCAAAACAAATAGCGTGTTTTTAAGAGATAATAACTATCAAAAGATTGAAACTTGTTTATAACTGGTTTAAATGGGAAATTAAATCCAATGACCATCATTGTATTAAATTGTAAAAATATATTCTAAATATACTTTAAAACCACTAAAATTAATAATTTATCACTATTAATTATTTCGATTGAAAAAGTTGTTTTTATTTAAAATTTAGTAATTTCCACTATTCATCAAAATATGAAAGTTATCCGAAAATTACCAAAATTTCACTCTAAGATAATTTCGATATTCCGAATCCAAAAATGAAGCCCATTTTGAAAAACAAAATTTAAAAAATTTCAAAAAGTGGTTAATACTATTCATAACGGCTTGTTTTAATAATATTTTAATTGTATATCGTTGTTTAGTGAAACTCGGTATTGCGTACTACACACGCTATCGAGGAAGGTCGCGATTGCGTGTAATACAAGGAAAGTCAAGGATGCGTGTTGAGCAAGCTCCTTTTGGTGTAGTGTACAACACAAGACATTAATGAAATTAAAAAGAATATTTTTCATAAAATCTCGGGGTGTTACATGTATTGTACCCATTTTCAAAGGAGGAATGTGAAATTATATTCCCAAACATTTTTATGGACCTCACCATGTGACATGGAACTACATGGTGTAGGGTCAAAGCCCCCCAGTCGTAAACTAAACAACCATAGGGTGCCAAAACCCTTCGTGGATAGTTGTATTCTATATATCCGAATTCACCATCCAAACATTTGAATCATCAAAAATCATCCATATCCCTTAGAAATGAGTGGGGACCCCATTTGAATAACCATTAATGAATGCCTTGTGGGCCCATTTATAATGGCCTTTGACCCATTAACTTTATTTGTATCCTATTTATAGGAAAGTACCCTTAATCCTAATGAGCCCTAACAATATCGTGGAAAAACTTGACTTATTAGAGTATTTCTCTATCATCCCCGACACGCTTATCCCATCCTGTAACCTTTAGTACAAAAATTGTTTTTATGAATTAAAAAATCCATATTATAACTATCTAAATATATTGGGTTACCCTAATACTAAAAGACAATATATTAAATAGAATATTAGCAAGGATACAGGGGGTCACCACCTAACTTGAATACGCATCCTTCATTATTACGTCAAGAATGCAGGGTGATAGAACACTTCATTAACATTCATTATTCAAAATATAAATTAAGAATACATGGTGATATAACCCATCATGGATACTCATTATTTATAATCTTAATAAGGATTTAGGGTTCCTAGTCCATTCATGAAAACCCATCCTTCACTACCGATAATAGAAAGTCCAATCTAAAAGACACTAAACTACAATAACACATGGTATGATCTAACAGATAATAAACTACATAAATGGAATTCTTGAGATAGAAGACCATTAAATATAGCAATATATGTTACATACTAAAATTCCCTAAACAACATAAATAGAACATTCAAGATAAATGACCGTAAACTATAGAAAAATAATGTTTGAGCTAAAAACCCCTATACTACAACAACAGAATGTCGGAGCTAAAAAACCCTTACATAACAAAAAGATTATATGATCTAAAAGACACTAAACTACAATATTTATTGGTCTGATGTAGAATACCTGAAAACTAATGTATCATTATAGTTCACAAGACCTTTAATATCCAATTTAATGATACATAAAACACATTAGGATAAAAACCCATAAAGGAACCCCTAGGAAAAAAATTGAGTCTCTACTCACTGGATAAGCACTTTATGTAATTTTGGAATTAATGTGAACTTATGAAGTAGAATAGAAACAAAACTATTCTATTGGAAACCCCATTAAAGGGAGGCCTAAGAAAACACCATTCCCACACCCATTAAAAATTCACCTTTTGAAACTTAGAAAAATGTATGGAATTATTAAAAAATATAAAATGATTATAGGAATCATCATTGGTCCCTAGAAATATTCATGTTATTCCCACATGGTCTATTGATTTGGTAAAACATTAGTGAACAGTACAACTTGTAAATATTCATTGAAATTATCATTTTTAACTAGGCAATCCCATGATGGTTGGAGAAGATACATCAATAATGATTCTTAGGTCTATACTCATTCATATAGAATTATCAAGATAAGTATTTTAAGATTTAGAAATTTATATTATGGCATTTGGGTTTAAATTGTATTCTAAAAAATATGGATGTATTAGATGATCTATATGATACCAATCTATCAAAATTCTATTCACATAATGAATGAATGAAAAGATGATAGTGACATATAATTCTTTGAAGGTATGAATAATTGATAAAATATAAAATAGGTAAGAATATTTATATCCTAGAGTCTCTCCCATGAATCCTTAAACAAACTAAGGCTAATAAAATATAGTCCTATTTCAATATCTTCTTAGAGGATTCCTTGATATCTACTATGTTTTTCTCTAGGGAGACCATGGATTGGTGCAATTAATCAAACTATTTAGTTTCCACCTCTATAATCATCTGTAATGCTACCATCATAGAAATAACATCATGTTTATCCTTCTCCCATATGTCAAAGATACCATGTTTCATTAAAATGGTATTCTCTACGGTTTTTAGTGCATGGTGAAACTAGAAAAACTCTTAATGAAGATGGATGATTTTTGAGCAAGATTGGAAAATCCCATCCTTCCCATCATTGATAATGTTTTGGTTATTTGTTTCCTCCACTGCATGTTGGTAAGTCTCTTTTAGGGCCTCATCTTAACCACATTCAAATTAATATTAATCCTTTTATACTATTATACTGAATTCATAGCACCTCCTCTAGTCTCTTAGTGAAATCACTTCCTTCACATGGACATGGAGTGAAGTATTGTCAAATGAACCATAGTTAAGAGTTGTAAACATATACCTAAGATGAACCAATTGTTCCTTTAACTCCCATAATGGTCCCTCTGAGATTAGGGTCCATGTATCAACCCAAACATTTATCCACATCAGTTGATGAATTTTTGTGGAATTCAATCCTAGAATGATGCCCAATTCAAAAACATGAATGTCTTACAGCACTAAGTCACTGAGTGAGGTAATCTTACTCATGATCTATGATGAGTTGGGTAGATTTTCAGACTCTGCTTTAGTTAAATCAGATGGGAAGAATTCTCAAGAAGAAGGGACTTGAACTTCCTATATCCATGTTGATGGTAATGTAATTAGAGTAAAAAGGTATTATATTTCCGCAGATGAATAATATGATTTTTTTTTCAAATAGTCAATGGTTATGATCAATTATTGGGAAATAATTTTGTTAGTTTCATCACTAGAAAAAGTTATCATGCCAATTCCATCTTTATGAAAGGATGCAATTTCCTCTTACAATGGTAGACTTGGTGGCGTCACTGATGTTTCCTCCATTGGAATAGTTTTCTGACTACATTTAAGGACTATAATAATTAATAGATATTTGGATACATTTTAAAAATTGGACAATATGTATGGTCTCTATAGAATGGATCATATTTTACCAGATACAACTCCATTAAGGCTAAATCTAATGTAGAGTAGCTACTAGAAATAACATCCTTTAAAAGTGTGATTTCATGTTCCTAGTAAAATGGTACAGCCATATAAACATCAACAGTAGGAATTAAATTTGATTGTGGGGACAACTTGACTATGTCATATCCTTGATATATTAGGCCTATCACTATATTTTCTTCTATACGAGTATGAATCCCACCTATATTCTTGTAAACATAGGTTTTTTATTCCACACATGTTTGGTGAGGGCTTACACTGATTAAAATATTAGGAAAATATTATTAAATGTCTTAGAAAAAACTAGAAATAAAAATCATGACCCTTAATCGATGGTTCTGGGTGAGAATGATCCTTTCACTTACAGTGTATTATTTTTCTTTTACACTTCAAAGGAAGGTCCACATAATGGATGATGAAGAATTCGCTAAGGATGGTTCTGATAAATTTATAGATTATGACACCCTGTGAATGACAACCACCGACATCATAAGTTCAATTTTATCCAAAGAGACCCAATCCTCAGTCCCCTTATCATCAGCCAAGATAACTCTAGTTCCCATACCCCTAGGAGAATATGTTGAGGATTTCAACAATAACTGATCTCCTTGATCCCCTACTATATATAAAGAGATATAGGAAAATTCAAAACATTGTAATTTCAATATGTCCAATAATTCATTCTTGCCACTAATTCAGGGATTTGATAGTTTCCTTCATCTGCGGAGACTATAATTTTACCAGAAACTATGATCTGTTATACCTGAGTAAAATAGTGGACATGGACTTTTACACACTATATCACCACATTAAGATCATGAAAAAAGGAATTGATAATGGAAGGTCATTCTTTAAAGATGGTATCCACGGCATCATTGATTTGTTAAAATACTGTCAATTCTATTGTCACATAACGTAGAAAACCCCATATTTCATAAGGTGTGTTATCCTCCCTCTAGATTTCCCATTTTTGATATGCAGTGGGAAATTCCAGCTTGTTCAAGACTTTGCGTATAGGTTCTTTGCTCATAGTATATATGCTTGTTGGCACCCTGACTGGTAAAAAAATGATTCTAGATGTTGCACTTCCTTATGAGGCATTTTTGAAGATGTTGGGCTACTGAAATCAATTTTTTGCTAGGTCATGGGGTGGATTCTAAAATTTCAAATATCCCTATGTATTTATGTATCGATGAAGATAGTTCCCAATTAGATATGAGAGGATATATATATTAGTATAGCATCGGGGAAAGAAAAATATCATCTTTTGTTGGAGTGAAGTATACTTGAGTCTGATTCATTTCCCTATTGAAAATCATCCAAAATTAATGGGTTGTTATCAGGTGCCTTTCAAATCAGATGTCAAAGAATCAGTACCCTTCATCTAAATGCATCGAAATTTATGCTCAAACTGATAGGGTGCATACCAATCACATAAATGTTTTCCATTGATATAAGTAATGAGGGAGCCCTCGTGAGTTGAAATTATGTAAGACCAATAATCATAAATGGATTCACCATTGCTGATTATACTTACAGTGGGTTCCTCATATGGCCAGACATAATAGATATTATAGATATTTGGTTGGGCCCAAATCTACCATCCTTTCAAAGTAACAGGATTTACCCCACTCATATATTAAAAAAATTATTCAAAATGAACACTAGGGATATTATGGACACTATGATACTTGTATCCACCTAGTTGTGCCCCAATCCATCCAAAAAACATGGAAGGGGCCAAAGACACTTTATGTGGATCTTTCCTTATAAATATGGTGTAATATATGATATAATATGTCCAACGCTGAAATTTTCAAACCAACGAGACTTCCTCCTCCAATAAACTCAACCATCATAGAAGTAGAAACCCTGAATTTAGTCGTTTCCCTAGTATGGAGAATGTATCCTCTCAAATACACTATAAGAAAATCATCCAGTTGAATGGGTGGATCGATATCAAAAATTCCTCCCACCCCCAATTTTTTAATTCTCATTATTAAAATGTTGTCCAATGGTCACCTTCACCCCCCAAAATATTCATATAATGGTAATTCCTTCAACTTCTTGGATTTTGGTTTGGAATGGGCCTTCTTGATAAATTATCCATCCCATTATTTAAACCGGATGTCTAATCCGATAAAGGGGTCCTTCTTATGGGACTTCTATGATATCTTTATCAACTCCCTGACAATAATATGGGTCTTCTCTACATCACTATTAGTAGATGATGAAGGGAGAAAATCATCATACATATCTCCTAAAATTAGTATAATAGAAGTTTTCTCAACTTCCCAGAGACTGATTCCCACATCACTCTGTGTTAAATGAAATATATTTTTTCTATACTCCATTGACTGAATAATTGATCCATTAAGAATTTATCCAATTAACTTAAACTCATTAGTGAATGTTTTGGAAGTATGTTCTTCCCATAATGGTAATCACTAGTCCACTATAATGGTCTTTCCTAACCAAAGGTCCTGGTTGGGAAACCATCCAAACTTTGTATTCATATAATATTTCCATAGTATCTATCATTACATGTGAATGTTCAGAATGTATTCCTGATAAACCAATTTAATTTACATTTCCATGAATTTTAATATTTAACCAATGGATAATTTTTCCTTGGAAATGATGAAGTCCCCATGAGATATATTTTCTCAAAAGGTGATAAGGGTCATTAAGATCCAAGAATAATGGATGATCCTTGATTGGGGTTTCGAAATAAGATCATATTTCTTAGTCAAATCACATATATAGGTAATGAGTATAAATAAGGATAATCCAAGAGGTTATTCAACACCAATTTTGATGGCTACATCTTAGGTGACTAAATGAAAATATGTTGTTCGACATCAAAATTGGAAGCCATGGAACTTTGATGATCTATTGATATTTTGGCCTCTATTATTGGGTAAATATATACTTTGAAATAAAAATATGTCATATGAGAAGGGATCTTATCAAAAGGAGTAAAATATTTTTATAGCTCAAGCATCATCACACAAGTTTCATGACCCATATATGGGTTCATGATTTCATGAACTATTATAGGTCTCCGAAATCATGTGACCCATGAAACAACTTGTGATAATTAGAACCACTTTCAATACTAGAGATCATTTAACCATATGAAGATCATGAAAATAACATAAAGATCATGAATCCACATGAAAGCGTCGAAATATCATGTAAAGCACACAAGAAAGTCACATGTCCATGGATGTGTAGAATAGCATGATGAAATTAATGATTGATCAAATCACATAGTTATGAAGTAAGTTGTTGAGACAAGGTGATCATGTGAACGGATCATGAGATTGAGCCTAAAAAGGATTAATGTGGCAAGATTACATGGAGGTGTCTTATGAAGCAGTCACGTGAATGTTGAAATTATGAGATCTCTAGTGGTCTGAATCATCAATGGAATTAATGACCCTACACTCACTTATTTATAGGGTGCTTTGTGGAATACCAAAGTTCAACCATAAGACTACAATCCACTCAAAACACCAACTGGTGAAAGACCAAGGGATTCAAGCATACATTTACTTTCCTTGGAACCCAATATATGTCCCTATACACCTTGATTTTTAGGGGGGGGTTAATTCCTACCAAATGATCATTAGAAATTTTAGGATCAAATAAATACTCAAATTATGGGTATTATTTGCTCTATAAAGGGATTAAAGGAGAAGAATGTATTCATGGGGATTGGGAATCTCGGTCACATGAATCATGTGACCCAAAGGACATCACTTGAATAGGTCATGTGGTTCATGTGATATGTTCATGATCATGTGAATCTACTATGACTAGCCATCCTGGTCTCATTGAAGAATCAAAACAATAATTTTTTAGCATGTAAGGATTATAGATGAGTTCCCCAAACCATGAAATCTTCCATTCAATAGACACTTGGAAATTAACCAAACCATGTGTAAAATAAATGCTATAAATTGTGAAAGATTCCTGAAAAAGAAAGTTTTGTAGATTTTCATAAGAAGGGATGATGTGTTACACATGAAAAAAAACATTTCTCACACATAATACCAAAATAAATTCAATATTCATCATGCAACACCCATTGGACTTGTCACCTTTATTAAGTGAAGGACTTCAAACATGTCTGTTTGATCATGTGATGCCCTGATAGAAAACCATTGGGGGAGTGCCATAGGCATTATAAAATAAAATCTAAAAAAGGTTTGCAACATCTAAGACCTAGAATCCTAGATCCGGCGCATTATTCTAATACATTGGCTTGATTACAAGCAATTAAATCCCAAAGGACCAATCAGTTTAGCATATGAATCTTACATTATAATTTGAAACATAAAATTTGACATGGATAATCCTTTGAGAACTCCATTATTCTCAAAGCTTAACCCTGCATATAAATCATAATACACATCTTGGAATATTTAGAAAATAAAACATAAGAAATGGGTGAGCTCACCTACACTATAAGGGTAAAAAATATAGCATAAGCTAATATAAATAAGCACAAACTTTTAATTAAAGTTATAAAACTAAATCGCAAGCCTTTTAAACAAAATATTCAGTATAATATGGAAAAACTAAATCAAATAATTCCATTGAAACATTCACATGGATATTCTACTGGTCGAATAAAAACATTTAATATCAATTCTAATATTATAATGAGGGAATGAATAATGCCTTAAAATTATATGTCACAAACCATACCAGAGGGTCCCATTCCATGAATACCCCAAGCTCTCCTCCGATAGGCTAGGGGCCGGTGACTAGACCTGAGTAGTTATATACCATAAATGGGAGGATGTTTCCTAACTACCTGTACACATGCACGCATCTCCATTCCCAAAATGGTGAAATGTAAAAACACTAAGTAAACAACATAAATAACACTAAGATACTAACAACAGAGTACGATAGTAGGAAAACTGGAAATTAAATAAGGCCACAATACAATCCCACTAAAAGTAAAGTCTTCCAAAGTGAAAGAACAAGTTCTTAAAACTCATCTACAGAAAACCCTACTCGATGGCTAGGTATAGTAATGATGTTTGAATATGTATTATAACACCTTTCATGTCTGATCACTCTAAGAACCACCTAGTCCTGTTCCACCTAAGACTCCATCAAAGCATTGATTTTCTACATAAGACATGACATGCGTCGGAAAAGCGTGTAGGGGTGACTAAAACAATATACAGTAGGACACCCAAAAACCAAAAATGTAATACCACTAATAAATACTTGAATTATACCACAATGGAAACACACAAAGTACACCACCAAAGAACCACATGAATTATATTGTAGAATGGTCATCTCATAGAGGTATAAGCCTAAGGCATCAAGAAAAGGACTTCTAGTTATATTCCATAGATATTCTAGTATCAATGACAATGGAAGTGTCGAAGGTTCATGGAGTGTTGATGTTACATGGATTATTATTGGATCATGGAGAGTCGATTGTGCATGGAGCCTCAATGGTGCACAAATCGTTGGTGGTGCTTGGAGCAGCGATGGAACCTGAGGTGTCGATGACACATAGAGTGTCGGTGGCGCACTAAACATCGATGGAACGCATACAATCTATATTGGGTGGAGTGTCAATGGGTCATATCTCCCCCATGTCACATAGTCACCAAGAACATATAATCCCAGCCAGCAATAAGATTATACTCATTGCATGCTTTTTTCAAGAGAAACTACGGCTAAAACCATTGGGTCTCATTCTATCATCCATTTAAACTCACTTAAAGTTTTTTAAAAAGTATAGTCTTGTTGAAAGGGTCCCAACGCCATATATGGCTCATCAAATGTGCCCTCCATTTGTAAGATATGGAAAATTTAGTGAAAAGGGGATAGTTCAGTTCGGGTATGACCCGACCTGGTCCGACCGACCCGACCCAACCTGGTTCGGCCAATGAGACCTAACCTGGTCGGTCTAGGCCGTACGATCCAAATCAGCTTGTTTCATGCAGTCTAGCACAACCCACAACATGCGGTCTAGCTTATCCCGCGTCGTGCAGTCCATCTCGGCCCATGTCATGCAGGCCAGCTTCACTCTTCCAGACATGGCCCGCCCTGGTCACGTCCCCCTTATCCATGTGGTCTCCCAACCGCATGTCTAGTCAGCTCCCCCAGTCAACGCGGTGTCATACCATATTTCTCACAAATGGCCCACATTCTCTACCTAGTTCGACAACCTCACTTCCATTGTGGGATCCCACTAACACAGCTACAAGCCATGTCCCACTGTGCTCCAACCTGGACCATGGTTGCATGACCCTCCACCGGACACCCCACCAGCTGCTCATCCATCTAGCACCCGCTATGACATAGCCTCCCACTGGGCCGCGTGCTAACCTCACCGCCAGCTGCCCTGCCAGTTGCCCACTTTTCATCATACCCTTTGCTGAATGCCGCCACCTAGAGTCTTCAATCACGTCGCACCTCTACAATTACATCCCAAGTCAAAAAAAATAGTCCTAGATCATTGCGATGTGGATTATAGGTGCAACAATACTGCATTTACATTGGGTTTTAAAGGTTAAAGGATGCATGAAGTACATGATATATTATATGGGGAGAATATATTATGTACATAGAAACCCAAAGAACAGATCTTGGCCTTGTTCATGTCAACCTTAATCCTTTCATGTTAGTGAGATCATGAAGAAACAACAATAGATTAATAAATATGATTTAATCCCCTATTGAAACCCGTAATAAACATCCCTCCCACAAGAATGATTCAAATGTGGATAAACCTATTCTTAGGTTGGTCTAAATTCATGGTTTGATTCTATGAAGGGGAAAGGAAAACACAAATAGATCAACATCCTACCTCAATGTTGGATCAGTCATTGACAAAGAATGAAGTTCTGTGTCATCATCAATCCTCGATCTTCCAACGTTCGTTGTCGAGAGATATTCGTTCTCCTTCTCTCATGGGAATTCTATAGTTGTGATGATAACCTGGAATTTACCTAACATGAATTATTAAAAAAATTCCCACTACATCAACACATAATATTCAATAATTTTTTTTATTAAATATATTAATGGAGCTCACATCCGAAAAGTAACATTCACCCTCAACCCATGCCAGTCGAGAATAGGTCATGCCTAAGGTAAAGTTATTATTATGAACGCAATGGTGCCCTAGGATTTCTGATCCATGCACCCGTTTAGAATTTATTCTTGTTTTAACAAAAAAATACACACACACTTTTTTAAAAACATAATCATTTTTGAGGAATCATTTCGGGAAAACTGGGCCTCATAATCTCACACAATCTTAGCGCCTTGTCTCAGAATTTTTCCAATTGATTTATAAAAATAAAATCGTAGAATATATGAGTCTTTAAATTCCCCCCACCTTAGGTATTTTGATCCCCATATGCCAAAATAAGGGCTACTCAACAAAAATATGAGGGTATTGAGCATGAATCTGAGCCTCTTACTCCCATGTTCTATCCTGTAGATTCTCTTGTTTCCACTGAATGCACACTAGAGGGATCGACCATCCACAAAGGATCCTCTCCTATCGATCTTAGATCTCCTCTAGTTACTTCGAAAAAGTCTCCCCATCATTAATGTATAGCTCTCCCCAGTAGATGTAGTGTGATGGATCATGCACATACCTTATCAGTTGTGACACATGGAAGTCATAATGTACCCAGTGTAACTATGGGGGTAGAACTAAGAAGTACGCCGCCTCCCGAACTCTACTTAGAATCTAAAAAGGGCTGATGTATCTTGGTGATAACTTGTCGCCCCAGCCAAATATTTCCAATCCCCATTGAGGTGAGACCCAAAGGAACACATGGTCTCCCTCCTCGAACTCTAGAGGCCTCTATATCCTATTAGCATATATTTTTTTCCGACTATGTGCAGTCCCCATCTGCTCCTTGATGTTCTGCACCTTCTTAGTGATAGCTCGTACTAACATTGGACCCTTCAGTGTTCTCTCTCCTGGGTCTATCCATCATAGTGGTGACCTACATGGTCTCCCATACAGGGAATCATATGGTTTCATACCAATGGTAGAGTGATAACTGTTGTTGTTAGAAAACACCACCAGTGGTAAGTGATCCTCCCAACTACAACCAAAGTCTAAGATGCAAGCTCGTCACATGTCCTCAAGAACCTGTATGGTCCTCTCCGTCTTCCCATCCAACTATGGATGAAACATCCTACTCAAGAATATCTAATTCCCATACACATCCTACAATCCCTTCCAAAACTGGGATGTGAAACAAAAATCATAATCGGAGATGATCATGGATGGAACTCTGTGAATCCGAATTATTTCCTACTCATATATTCGTCCCAAGATCTCTACTAAACTCTGTTCATAGATCGGTAGGAAGTGAGCCCACTTGTTGAGTTGGTCAATAATCACCCAAATGGTATCATGTCCTCTGTACATGTGTGGTAAACACATCACAATGTCCATCGATATCCCATTCAACTTCCACTCTGGCACCTCTAGGGGTTGAGTCAAACCCGATGGACCCTAGTGCTCGAACTTCACTTACTGGAAAGTGTGGAATATATAAATGATCTCTTCTGCTACCGTCTTCATCCTAGGCCACCAAAACTGACATCTGAGGTCCCGATACATATTTTCCACTCCATGATGTACTACCAAAGGGGAATTATGAAACTCCCTCTAGACCTCATCTCACTATAACGACCCAAAGTTTTTTCAATGGAATTCTCTTCTTATAATTAAGCATTATAGTATAATCAAATTGTTAATCACAATGACATATAAAAATACATAATACTATGTGACCATTAAACATAATTTTCCCACTTCTATGTTTTGAATTTCAAAAATCGGACATACACATTTGTGTTAAGGGTAATTTTTGGAGTCTAATAGAACAAACATATTTTTTGGGGAATAGTAATGTTACCCTTACGAATAGTGACATGCCCTAATAAATAGTAACCTTAAATATTATAGTATATATATAAGATTTTAGTGAAAGTATGATGTACCTATATCTTGGAATAAGAAAATAAATGTTTTAAAATAGTTATTTTTCTCGAATAAAATATTATTTTATTTAAGAATTAAATCCCTCATTTTTAAAAATTTATTTTTAAAAATTGTACCTCATTTTTCAATTATACACATCATAAATGGTTGGGGTGAATTTTTTGTATTTTTCTGAAATACATGAATTTCCGATGAATAGTGTAATATGGTAAATTACGAAATAAGTTAAATTTATCAATTATAGAGTCATAGGTGATGTTTTTATGATCTAAGAACATATGGTTTGGATTCACAAGATAAAATTACATTATTTATTCATTGAATAATCATTATTACATGTCTTGTGGATAAATAATTAGTTAATGAAAATAATATTGAGAAAACCCCTCTCCTCTCCACTATAAATACCACCATTCAGACCCTCATATCCTCACATCTCTCGAGCTTCAAGACATTTCTAAACTTTACCCAAAAATCGTCCATAGACCCTCCCCCACGTCCATGAAATTTGATTCTCATCAAAAGACCAATCCAACGTTCCTTGAGGAGGATCTCAAGAGGATAACTCAATAGGTAACTCCCCTCTCTCTTTTCCTTTAATTTCCTTTAAATTTCATGTTCTTTTCTTATTTTACCCCCACATATCTTAATAAACATGGTATGGTAACACTAGTATCATAAATATACTATAATGTTATGATAATAATGGTATATTATATCATCGAAGCCCCTTATCCTATTCTTTTTATTTTAGAAAGTAAAATGGTGTTCCTGATGTGTTAATTTATCACCTTCAAGAGCGACATGATTTCAATTTCCTTTAACATCTTATGATCTGGTCATCAAATCATTTTTATAGATGAACCAGATTATTTTATATGTATTATATCCTATTTAGTGTTCTGGAACAAATTTATGTACATATTACTAAATGATAAATCAAAACATGTTCGTTGTGATCCAAAAACCAACCAAATCAACCTAAAATGATCATCATTAAATATAAACAAATTATTAATCCACATGGTATATGACATAATAAATTATAAGATAATTTAAAATCCGTTAATATCATTAATAACATGTAATATCAGTTCTATATGTTTATTCGTGTTATGAACGATCTTCCATTCATAAATTCAAGTGAGTTGTTCAAGAAAACAATAAAAATGATCATTCCCGAACAATTAATTTAAACAATATAACTCATAAAAAAGAACATAAATGAACTTATTAAAACCATATTTAATATTATTAATGTAAAAATGGTTCTTTTGTTATTAATTATTTAATCTAATGTAGTTATTCAAGACTTTAATGTGAAGAAAGTGTTCAGATAGTAGTTAAGGGAAAATTCTCAGACCTAACTTTTTTTCTTCAGGTTCTCCCTATTTCACTACATTTTTGTTATGGTTACTCCTTAAAAAAATTCATCATTATATTACCTATTCTGGTATATACATGTTTTCCCCTAGATTTTATGCCCAACACAATGTTTTCCAAAAGAAATCTTCTTTCAAGAACACACATTTTACTTCTCACTCAAGGTTGATGGTTCTTGTATCAAGTATGTTATTCCCTCTTTATTTTTTGAAACAATAGTTTATGAATGATATCTTATGGGTTGATACACATTCCATTCCCTGGTTATGATTGATATATTTTCTATGTTCCATGCATGATAATGAAAATATTATGATGTGACGGGTGTGCCTGAAATTATATAGTGCAATATGAATGTTTTAATGTGATTAGTGTGCCTGGAATTATACAGCGCTCCAATGCATTGGGTAAAGTGATGAAACTCATGACATAAATTGATATGATGTAGGAACATGATGCTCGCTTTGTTCAAAACTCTGTGTTGTAGATGACCACAAATACATGATGTTTCATTTTTATGCATTGTCACATTTCAAGTATTTTATTAAAGTTTCCTCTCATGATTCTGATTATGATGTTATGATTATGCTCACCCGATGCTATATTTTTCTAATTTATCCTTTTACTATGATTTTAGCTCACCCCTTTTTGATGTATATCCTCAAGTGACTACATATAAGTACCTGGCTCTAAACATTACATAATCATGAATTAAATGAATAATTCACATTGAGAATCTTTTTAGGTTTATGGTTTTAGAAAATTATGCCATAACTATTACATATCAACTAGAATATTACAAGTAGACACTACAAATTAGTATCCATTTTTTCATAAAATAAAAAAGCAACTTGTCTAGTCCATGTTTTATACATCATGACTTTTCCTTGATCTCATCCATGACCCTTATTCATCTTTAATTCCTATGGAAAACATTTCAAAAACTTGGGACGAGCATAAAAATTTCAGTAAGGGATATAAAATAAGGAATTAAAACATTATCCCGTCAATAAATACAAAACAATGAAACCATTCTTTTCAATCAAGAACATACCATATAAAATCATAAGATTTTTGAATAACACACAGAAATATAAAACATAAAGGTAACTTATGGAATACATAAAATACATACATTGTAGTTACCACGTCTATTTATGGAGTTACATTGGAATCCCCATCATATTATATTCGATAAATCTCTTATGAGAAACTATAAAATTTACCTCTGTCACGTTACTCAATGCATTGGAGAGCTATCTCAGGCTCACCTGCCCTAGGCTTATCACAGAACCACGTATATACGTAAACAATGCCCAAGAACCATGACATATTCATAACACATAAAACAAGAATAATGTAAAGATAAAATTTCAACATCTCAAACACATATATCATTTCAATATATTGACAAAATCAATGATTTATCAAACCATTTTCAAAACCATTTAAACCTTTTAATAAAGATATTTTTGAATCAAAGTGTCCCATAACACTTTGAATATTTTAATGAAATTAAAATTTTAAAACATTAATTTCCATATAAATGAATATTTAAATCCATTTTTAAAACATGGACATTATTGAGAAAGATTTAGAATAATAAGTATTTAAAACATTTAAAATTATATTTTAGTTAAAGAGTTCTTAACCAAAAGTGAGATGCTTGAATAAAAATAATTGAGGAATAACATTTAATCATAACTTTTTAATATCATGAGAATAAATGGATTCATGATATAATATTCCAAAGGACATTATATTCACCATATAAGAGTGAATTGGTACATAACAACAATGAAGTCTCATTGGAATGTAAATTGAGATGAAATTACTTATAAAAACCTTATCCTTGGATTAAGGATAAATCAATTAAATAATAATGTGTGAAAAATATAAATACACTCAATATTATTGGATATTAAATGTAAATCAATTAGATAAAATTCACACTTATTGTTGTAAAAACAACACCAATGACTTGGATGATAAACTCAATGAATGGAAATTGAGTTAAAATTACTCTTATCAAGTTCATATCAATGACTTGAGAATTTATCAATGGATTTATTATGTGTATCCAAAGTATATTCACATAAAGGGGAGTTTAAATTACAACATAATTAAATAAAAATTTATTTTATGAATATTATTGGAGTAAAATAACAATGATGTATGCATAAACCCCACAGAGTGGAAATTTTAATTTGAAATTACCTTACCGATTTGGTAATATAGAAAACATACATCAATTGAAAGAAAGATAATACAATGAAGATTTAAATACCCATAAATTAAATTATATTACACCAATAATACAATCATGGGAAGTATATACACTACACAAAAGGAAATAGTGCCTAATATTGCTTCAATCTCACAGGAATAAAAAGTGAGATTAAAAACCCTTACCACGTTGTAATCAATCGAGTTGTAAGAAAAAAAGTTTATAACCACAAAATTAATCCCATAATACCATTAATATCAGTAGAATCATTATAATATATATCAATTGTATGTACACAATACACCACATTCAATAAATAAGTGGTGAACAATGGAAATCTCATGAAATTAAAAGTGAGATAAGAAGCCCCTTACCTCGTGTCTGACATGACTTGTTTGTTCCCTGTTCTTCCTGAAGAATTATGTTAAATTAATTTATACTTGATTGAGATCCTTTTTTAAGTTTATTATTCCTTTTATATCACTTATTACCATGTTATAAACATTGTGAAATCATTTATGTTAATAATGGTCATTTTGTCGATATTTGGTACTTCAGTCAAAAATGAACACCTTATAAATACAATTTGTCCATGTGGTAAAGATTACCTTATATCCAAAATTATATTCATGATTTATATATCATATATTTCATATATTTCAAGTATATATATGTATTTATAATATTACATAACATTTAGAGGTAAGAAATGAATTGCACCGTTCATGGAGACGGTAAGTCGTACGTACACATGGACACTACTTTCATTTATATTTCATCTTTAATGGAATGAAATCATAATTATACATAGGTATATTATAATTATAATATAATATAATATCTAATTTCATTAACTCCATCCTTTATAAATCCCACATATGGCATTAATGAGTCATATCACTTTGAGGGGGCGGTAGTCCGCACTTCCTGAAATGAGATTATCGTATTTACCAACTATGGTATCCTTAAAGGTATTCTATAAATGAAAAATACATAAGAATAGAAACAATATAAATATAATATATATCATATATAAATACTGTTCCATAATAATGACCACTTAAGAGGTGATAGGATAAGATTTAACAATCATCATTTCGTGAGGCGTTAGTTTGTCGTCCACAGAAACAATATGTTCTTTACCCATTATATGGAAGTGTGTGTAAATGTTGTTCGAATAATAATCATAAAAAAAACCTAGTATATTTAGTATATTGTTATTGTTATAAAATATAGTAATAAAAAGAGTTTATGGGGTTGGAGAAGTAAAATAAAACAAAAGAACTTAAGAGAAGATGTTACCTTTAAATCGGGTAACTCCCTTTGGTATGAACCAAAAGGGTTTCTTGAAGTGCCTTATGCCTAATACAAGGCTTCTAGGAGGAATATGAGAACCTTGAGAGATTATTTGGGTAGATTTTGGATGAGAAAAGGTGCTTAAGAGGTGTGAGTAATGGTTTAGAGGAGAGGAATTTCTATAAGGGGGAGGAGGGGCTCTTTAGGAAAGTGTGAATATATTATTTTATTATATAATGATTTTATATTTATAAAGGTCCAAAACTTATTAAAGTAGAATATAAGATGAATCATGGTCGAAATAAAATCATAAAATAAGAATTAGACCGGTTTTGGGTATTATTTTAAAATTTATAATCTTATTTATTTAAATCATTTATTAATAACGTAAACACTGGATCATTATTGTGTCATAAATAATTTTATTTATTGGATGTCTAAAAATTATAAAAAAAATACCATGATGTAGAAAATATTTTTAGATTTCAGAATAATATTTATATTCTAAGATATAACTTATATAACCCTATGTAAAATGTAATTTCTGTTTTCAAAACAAAAAGTGTGTTTTTGAAGAAATATTAACTATCAAGATATTGACACTTTCTTATGTCCAATTTAGAAGTAAAATTAAGTCCCATGACCAACATTGGATTACATGGTAAAAATAAAATTTAATTAAAATTTAAACCCAATTAAAAATATTATCTAACCATATAAATAAATTATATTAAAATGCAATTTTGAATTAAAATACAATATTTTTCACTATTCATTAAAAAAGAATTTTATCAGAAAAATAACAAAATTTTACCCAAAGTAAATTCTGATGTCCCGATTCTAAAGAAGATTGTTATCTTGTTAAATAGAATATATAAAAGTGACCAATACTATATTTATAGAGGATTCATCATCAAATGGTGGTAAATCGACCTTTTAATTAATATTAGAGTATTTATGCTTTAAATTAGATTCATTCAAATTTTAAACCTCTAAATTTTATTGGATAAATGTAAAAATATTTAAAAAAATGTTTATAATCATTTGGTAGTTAGTTCTATTCATTACCGTCATTAAAATTGTTAGGGGTTAACTACCATTTAAAATAATAATAATATTATATGATTATTCAGTACAACTCAACGTGTTGTGCAACGTAAGATTTCAAAGAAAATAATTGTTCTGTATCAGATATTCCATCGAACATACCATCCCATTTAAAGTAAAATTAATAATTAATTTATGAATATTAATAAATATTAAATTGTCATAATCTTTATTTACCTGGGATTTTACATCCTTCCCCCTTTTGGGAATTGCATCCACGCAATTTTAAAATTGGGCTCGAAAACTTCATTGAATGTCCCACATTAGAAAAAGAGTCAATAAATCTATCACCTTAAAATAAACGAATAGAGGTAAAAAGTTCACTGAAGACAAAAGATACTAGGATTCCATGAAAACATGGATATGGAGGAGAAAAAACCATCATGTTCTTATGGAGAGTGATAGAAAACATGATTAGGAGAAAGTTAACCACCAGAAAATCAAAAAACTTGTGTTGGGTTAAACGGTCTCTGATTCCCCAGTAGGAAAAGTTAACAGAAAACGTTTTTTTAAGTTACTTTTTCTAATGTTGAGGAAATTATTTATGACCTTAACTAAAAACATAAGGAAACATATTTAATTATCATGTATACTTTCATCCTTTACTAAATTCCTACCACAAACTCATTTTTTCATCAAATGATGTGTAATCAAGATGACTTTTTCACATTGAAAGCACTATAATAAACTTCTAGATTATCACATAATCCACAAAAGATGAACTATATTTTTCCCATGTCATTAGATGTTAACCAAAACAAAAATTGGTTAGTACAAGATCAGATAATCTCAAAACGGATAATCCTTTATAAAATGAAATACTACTCTTAATCTCCAAAATTTATCAAAAATAACCCAAAGTTCAAGAAAGACCATTCAGTATAGAAATTTCCTCAGAATTATTCAAAATAATCCAAACAAATATTGAAACCCAAATCTCAGATGGATCTAATCACATATTCTTCCACAGTAAAACTTTACATTTACCTCCAAAAACAACAATTACTCTTAAAGTCTCATACTGAAGAGTAATTAACCCAATCACATTTTCTCTATGAATGGTTAATCGTTTCCATAAATAACTCTAATCATCTTATTTCCACAATAAAAACATAGATTCTTCCAAAATAATATTTCAGCCATTACTCCATAAAAAAAGAAAACAATTTCATGAATAAAATTTACACATGCGAAACTTCATGGTTACAGATACTTCAAAATTCTTCCAATCTAATCCCATTATCAATAGATCATTAATACTTTTAAGTATTTCATTATCCTAAAATGGACCATAACTCTGGAATCCCTTATATGGAGACTTTTTACTCATTCAAAATTATTCATGATCCGTTATCCATTCTTTTCCAACATATTCCATAATACTTCATTCCTACAAACAAAATCATTAATCATATCCTAAGAACCAATAATTTCAAAACATCAACTAAGAAATAATTTATACCTTCCATTGGTCATTTTTAGTTTCCTCATCTTCAATTAGAATGGCATTAGGAATTGGTAAACAAATATTTGTACGATTATGATGATCCCATTCTAAAACCTTCTTCGTAGGACATCTACTTGTATAATGACCATGAGCCCCACATTTAAAACATTCAATTGATCGTTTGTAAATAACTTCTAACCCTTTCCGGGAGTAAACTGGAATATTCCTTTTTCCATGGAAGGTTCTTGCTTTGTGACCTTCACTTTCACATCTATAGCATCTTCCCATCCCTTTGAAACATTTTCCTGTGTGTTTCTTTCCACATCCTTGACACATAGGTTTTTTAATATACTTACCTTTATGATTATTACCTAAACATTCCTGGGCATTTTTTTCTCACATATATAATGCCTTATAAAAATCACCAAGGTTCAGGTGGTCAATCATGAATCTAGATAGTCGGTTGAAAATTACCACAAGAGTTCTCATTGAAGCTCACATTTCATTCAGTTTCTCATTCAGAAACAGTCAAAGTTTTCTTCACATCCATTGTTACTTTGGTTCCTACTAGATCCATCCATTTACTAAAACCAAAAAGATCAGTGTGAGTATATTAGTAATATAATCATATACTATCTTATGAGGAGGGTAAACACTAAAACATACTTCTTCATGTTATCTTAAACCTATTTGATATATATATATAAACAATGACTCTTTCAAAAATCATACCCATTATGGTAATGTCACGTATGCTTAAAGAACACCCTAGCCTCTAAAATTATCTAAACAGACCTTTGATACCTACAACAAGGACCCAGCCTTAAACATTACATAATCCTGAATTAAATGAATAATTCACATTGAGAATATTTTGAGGTTTATAATTTTAGATAATTAGGAAATAACTATTATATATCATCTAGAATATTAAAATTAGACACTAATACTTATTATCCACTTTTTCATAATATAAAAAAGAAACATTTCTAGTTCCATGTTTTAGATAGCATGACTTTTCCTTGATCTCATCCTTGACTCTTATTCATCTTTAATTCCTGTGGAAAACATTACAAAAATTTGGGATGAGCATAAAAATCTCAGTAAGTGATATAAAATAAGTTATGAAAACATTAGACCATCAATAAATACAAAACAATGAAACCATACTTTTTAATTATAACATAACTTATGAAATCATAGGATTTGTGAATAACACCCAAAAATCATAAACCATAAAGTTAACTTATGTCATACATAAAATATTTACATTGTAGTTATCACAGATACGTAGGGATTTACGTTCTAATACCCATCACAGTATATTCCCTAAATCTCTGAGGACAAACAATAACGTTTACCTCTGTCATGTTACCCAATGCATTGGAGAACTATCTCGGGCTAACCTACACTAGGTTTATCATGGAACCACCCATATAAATAAAAAATTCCCAAGAACCATAACATATTCATAACACTTAAAACGAGCATAAAGGAAATGTAACATTTCAACATATCAATCACAATATACCATTTCAAGATATTGAAAAAATCAAAGATTTATCAAACCATTTTAAAAACCATTTAAAACATTTAATAAATAGATTTTTTAATCAAAGTTTCCCATACCACTTTGAAGCTTTTAAAGGAATTAAAAATTTAAAAAATTAATGTTTATATAAATGAATCCTTAAAACTATTTTTAAAACATGGACATTAATGATAATGATTTAGAATAATAACTCTTTAAAAGAATTAAAATGATATTTTAGTTAAAGAGTTCCTAACCAAAAGAGAGATGCTTGAATACCAATAATTGAGGAATAATATTTAATCAAAACTTTATAATATTAGGGGAATAATATGATTAATGATCTAATATACCAAAAGGATAGTATATACACCATATAACAGTTAATTGGTGAATAACCACAATGACGTCTCAATGGATTGTAAATTGAGATGAAATCCTTTATAAAAACTATATCCTTAGATTAAGAATAAATAAATTACATAATAATGTGTGAAAAATATAAATACACTAAATATGATTGGATATTCAGTGTAAATAAATCAGAGAAAATTCACACATATTTTTGTAAAAACAATACCAATGACTTGGATGTTAAACTCAATGAAGGGAAATATAGTTAAAATTAATCTTATCAAGTTCATATCGATGACTTGAGAATTTATAAATGGATTGTTTATGTGTATCAGAAGTATATCCACACCAAGGGGAGTGGAAATAACTAAATAAGTAAATAAATAGTTATTTTAAACATAGTCATGGAGTAAAATAATCAACGAAGTATCCGTAAACACCACTGAGTGGAAATTGAAATTTGAAACTCTCTTATCGATTTGGTAACTTCCGAAACAGATACCACATGAATGAAGGATCATATAATGAAGATGTAAATACCCATAAATTGAATTATATTACACCAAGAATACAGTCATGGGAAGTACATACACCACAAAAAAAGGAAATAGTGGCTAATATAGCATGAATCTCACGGGAATAAAAAATTGAGATTAAAAACCAGTAGCACGTTGTAATAAATCGAGCCGTAATACAAAAGGTTAAAGACCAAAAAATTAATCACAAAATACTATGAATATAAATATAATATTGATAATATAAATCAATTGTCAGTACACAATGCAAATCATGAAATAAATAAGTGCTGAAAGATGGAAATCTCAGGAAATTAAAAGTGAGATAAGAAGCCCCTTAACTCGTGTCTTACTCGACTTGTTCGTTCCTTGTTCTTCCTGAATAATAAACAAAAGTTAATTTATAATTGATTAAGAACCTTTTCCCAGTTTATTATTCCTTTTATATCACTTAATATTATGTTATAAACATTATGTAATCATTTAAGTTAATAATGGTCATTTAGTCGATATTTGGTACTTGAGTTAAAAATGAACACCATATAATTACCTGTTGTCTGTGTGGTCATGAGTCCATTATATCCAAAATTATATTAATTATTTTTTTATCATATATATCTAGTATATATATGTATTTATAATATTACATAACATTTATAGGTAAGAAATGAAATGCAACGTTCATGGAGACGGTAAGCTGTACGTACGGATAAACGCTACTTTCATTTCTATTTTGTATTTAATAGAATGAAAACATAATGATAAAAATTTATATTATAATTCAAGTATAATATAATATATAATTTCATTAACTAAATCCTTTATGCGTCCCATGTATTTCATGAACGAGTCATATCACTTTGAGGGGGCAGTAGTCTGCACTTCCTCAAATGAGATTATCGTATTTACCTACTATGGAATCCATAAAGGTATTTGATAAATGAAGAATAAATAATAATAGAAATAATTTAAATATAATATATATAATATATAAATACATTTTCATCATAATGGCCACCATAATATGTGGTAGTAGAAGATTGAACAATCAGTGTTTCGTGAGGCGTTAGATTGTCGTCCACAGAAATAGTATGTTCTTTACCCATTAGATGGAGGTGTGTGTACGTTTAGTTAGAATATTTATCATACATATAACCAAGTATATTTTAAATAATTTTTCGGTTATAAAATAAAGGTACACTAATAGTTTAGTGGGTTGTAGAAGTAAAATAATACAAAATAACATAAGAAAAAATGTTACCTTTAAATTGGGTAACTCCCTTTGGTTTGAACCAAAATGGTTTCTTTAAGTGCCTTATGCTTATGTTAAGGCTTTTAGGAAGAATAAGGGGATATTTAGAGATTATTTGTGCATATTTTGGACGATACAATGGGCTTTAGAGGTGTTATTAATGGGTTAGAGGTGAGGGCTTGTTATAAGGGGGAGGGGCTATTTAAGAAAGTGTGAAAATATTATGTTATTATATAATGATTTTTGATTTCTAAAGGTCCAAAACTTATTAAAGTCAAATTTAAGGTGACACATGGTCGAAATAAAATCATCCAATAATAATTGGACAGGTTTTAGATATTAATTTAATATTTATAATCTTATTTATTTAAATCATTTATTAATAAGGTAAACACTGCATCATTATTGTGTCAAAAATAATTTTCTTTATTTGAAGTCTAAAAATTATAAAAAAAATACCATGATTTATTAACTATTTTTATATTTAAAAAGAATAATTATAGTCAAATATATAACTTATACAAATCTATGTAAAAATAAATTTACTAAAAGATATTTGTTTATGTCATTTTTCCTTTACTTTAAGTTAATTGAAATAAAGTGTCATTATCACTATTAAGTAGCTAAATGGGGTCCCAAAATTGACCCAAGTATGCACATGGTTGTCCATGACTCTTCCAATAAGGTTAAGACAAGTTTAATGGTAATTTTTTATTATTATGATATTCTTTTTACCTTGAATTACCCTATTTACCTTTAACAGCTGTAAATAAAAGTCAAAAATTATTATTCACCAAAATATATTTTCATTATAATGAACCAAATTTTACATACTAATAACTACCATATATGTAGTATTTTATAAATTAAATGCACATAAGTTGTAAAATTTTATTTAAATGAAAAACATAGTTTTTAACTACTACTTATTGGGTTCCTTGTTCATTAAAAATTTACGTTTTTCAGAAAAATACCAAAAATTCTACATAAGATATATTTGAAATTCCGAATTCAAAAATGATTTCTATTTTACCAAATTCAAAACATATAAGTTGAATTAATTAATTTAAAATTAATTCTCATTGTTAAAACAAAAAATGTGTCTTTTAAGAAATATTAACTATCAAAAGATTGACACTTGTTTATTATAATTTAAAAGTGCAATTAATTCTAATGACCAACATTGGATTAAATTGATAAAATATAATCTAATTACACTTTAAAACCAATTAAAAATATAATCTAACCATATAAATAAATTAGATTAAAAGGACGTTTTGAATTAAAATACAGTAATTTTCACTATTTATTAAAAAAATAAATTATATAAGAAAAATACTAAAATTTTACCCAAAGTAAATTTTGATGCCCTGATTCTAAAGAAAATATTTATTTTGTCAAATATAATATATAAAAGTGACCAAAACTAGATTAAAAGTGGGTTCATCATCAAAAGGTGGTAAATCGACTTTTAATGAATATTATAGTATTTATGCTTCAAATTAGATTCATTCAAATTTTAAGCCAATAACATTTATTGGATAAATGTAAAAAAATTTAACAAACATTTATAATCATTTTTTTGTTAGTTATGTTCATTCACTATATTACAATGGTTGGGAGTTAACTACCATTTAAAATAATAATATTAGTATATTATTTTTCAGTACAACTCAACATTGTGCGCAATGTAAAATTTCAAAAAAAAAATTGTTGTTGTATATCGTGTACGTCATCCAACATAACATTACCTTTAAAGTAAAATTAATAATTAATTTACAAATATTAATAAATATAAAAATGTCATATTATTTATTTACATGGGATGTTACATCCTTCCCCCCTTTTGGGAATTGAGTCCTCGCAATTTACTATTGGGCTCGAAAACATCATTTATGCCCCACATTAGGAAAAGAGTCAATAAATATATCACTTTAAAATAAAGGAAGAAAAGTACAAAAGTCACCCAAGAAAAAAGATATAGGATTCCATGAAAACATGGATATGGAGGAGAAAACAAACCATCATGTTCTGGTGGAGAGAGATTGAAAACATGATTAGGAGAAAGATAACCACCAGAAAATCATAAACCTGTGTTGGGTTAAATAGTCTTTGATTCCCCGTAGAAAAATTTAAAAGACAAAATTTTAGTTTTTTGTTACTTTTCATATAGTTGAGAAATTTATTTATGAGCTTAACTAAAAACATAAGGAAACATACATACCTGTCATGTAGACTTTAATAATTTACTAAATTCCTACCACAAAATCATTTTTTCTTCAAATGATGAGTATTCAAGATGACTTGTTCAAATGGAATGCGTTATAATAAATTTCTAGAGAATCACATAATCCACAAAAGATGGACTATATTTTTCACATGTATTTAGACATTAACAAAACCCAAAATTGGTTAGTACAAGATCAGATAATCCCCAAAAGGATAATCCTTTATCAAAAGAAATATTACTCTTAATCTTCAAAATTCAACAAAAAGAACCCAAAGTTCGAGAAAGACCATTCAATATAAAATTTTCTTTAAAATTATTCAAAATAACACAAACTAAGATTGACACCCAAAACTCATAAGGATTTAATCACATAGTCTTCCACAGTATATCTTAACATTGAACTCCAAAAATATCGACTACTCTTAAAGTCTCATACTGAAGTGTAATTATCATAATCACATATTCTATATGATAGGTTAATCATTTCCATAAATAACCCTAATCACAATATTTCCACAATAAAAAATAGATTCTTACAAAATAATATATCAACCATTACTCCAAAAAAGAAAGGATAGATATTTCTTGAATAACACTTCCACATATCAAACTTCATGGTTATAGATACTTGAAAAAGTCTTCCAAATTAATCCAATCATAAATAGATCCTTAATACTTTTAAGAATTTCACCATCCTAAAATGTACTATAACTCTAGAATCCCTTATATGCAGACTTTTTACTCATTCAACATTCTTCATGATCTATTAACCAATATTTTCCAAAATATTCCATAATACTTCATTCCTATAAACAAAATCATTAATCATATCCTAAGATTCAATAATTTCAAAACATCAACTAATAAATAATTCACATATTTCATTGGTCATTTTCAGTTTCCTCATCTTCAATCAGAATCGAATTAGGAATTGGAAAACATATATTTTTACGATCCTGCTGATCCCATACCTGAACATTCTTAGTAGGACATCTATTTCTATAATGACCATGAGCACCACAATTAAAACATTTAATTAATCCTTCCTAAATAACTTCTCTCACTTTCGTGGAGTCAACTGGATGCTTCCTTTTTCCATGGAAGGTTCTTTATTTATGACCTTCACTTCCACATCTATAGCATCTTCTCTTCCCTTTGAAAAAAAATCTATGTGTTTCTTTCCACATAATGGACACATAGGTTTTTGAATATACTTAACTTTATGATAATTACCTAAACATCCCTGGGGATTTTTTTCTCATAAATATGATGCCTTATAAAAATCACCATGGTTCAGGTGGTCAATCATGACTCCAGATAGTTGGCTGAGAATAACCACAAGAGTTCTCATTGAAGCTCCCATTTCAATGAGTTTCTTATTTAGAAAACCATCACAGTTTTCTTCACATCCATTCTTACTTTGATTCCTGCTAGATCCAGCAATTTACTAATACTAAAAAGGTCATTGTGATTATATTAGTAAAATCATCATATACTATCTTATGAGGAGGGTACACACCAAAACATACTTGTTCATGTTTTTTTAAACCCATTCGATTTATCTAAAAAAACTATGACTCTTTCCAAAATCCTAACCATTATGGTAATGTAACTTATGCTTAAAGAACACACTAACCTCTAAAGTTATCTAAACCGACCTTTGATACCAACTATAAGGACTCGTCCTTAAAAATTACATAATCATGAATTAAATAAATAATTCACATTGATGATATTTTCAGGTTTAGCGTTTTAGAGAATTAGGCCATTACTATTACATATCTACTTTAATATTACAAGTAGACACTACTACTCAGTATCCATTTTTTAATAAAATAAAAATGAAACAGGTCTAGTTCCATGTTTTAGACAGAATGACTTTTCCTTGATCTCATGCTTGACCTAATTCAACTTTAATTCCTATGGAAAACATTTTAAAAACATGGGATGATCATAAAAACATTAGTAAGGGATATAAAATAAGGAATGAAAACATTATCCCATAAATAAACACAAAACAATGAAGCCATACTTTTTTATCATAACATACATTATGAAATCATAAGATTTGTGAATAATACACATAAATCATAAATCATAAAGGTAACTTATGGAATACATAAAATACATACATTGTAGCTATCACAGCTACATAGGGAGTTACATTGGAATACTCATCACTGTGTATTCCCTAAATCTCTCAGGAGAAACATTAAAGTTTACCTCTTTCATGTTACCCAATGCATTGGAGAGCTATCTTGGCTCACCCACCATAGGTTTATAACGGAACCACTCATATATGTAAAAAATTTCCAAGAACCATAACATATTCATAACACTTAAAACAAGAATAAAGGAAGGATAAAATTTCCACATTGCAATTGCAATATATCATTTTAAGATATTGACAAAATCAATGATTTATCAAACCATTTTCAAAACCATTTAAAACATTTAATAAATAGATTTTTGAATCAAAGTGTCCCATACCACTTTGATGCTTTTAAAGGAATTAAAATTTTAAAACATTAATGTCTATATAAATGATTTCCTAAAACCATTTTTAAAACAATGACATTAATGATAAATATTTAGAATAATAAATCTTTAAAACATTTAAATTGATATTTTAGTTAAAGAGTTCATAACAAAAACAGAGATGCTTGAATACGAATAATCGAGGAATAAAATTTAATCAGAACATTATAATATCATGAGAATAATGGGATTCATGATATAATATTCCAAAGGATGGTATATACACCATATAAGAGTGAATTCGTGCATAAAAACAATATAGTCTCAATGGAATGTAAATTGAGACGAAATCCCTTATAAAAAATGTATCCTTAGATTAAAGATAAATAAATTACATAATAATGTGTGAAAAATATAAATACACTAAATGTCATTTGATATTTTGTGTAAATCAATAAGATAACATTCACACTTATTTTTGTAAAAATAACACCAATGACTTGGATGTTTATCTCAATGAATGGAAATAGAGTTAAAATTACTCTTATCAAGTTCATATCGATGACTTGAGAATTTATCAATGTATTGATTATGTGTATTTGATGTATATCCACTAAAATGGGAGTGTAAATTACTACATTAGTAAATAAATATTGATTTTTCACATAGTCTGGGAGTAAAATAATCAATGAAGTATGCGTAAACCCCACTGAGTGCAAATTGAAATTTGAAATCCCCTTACCGATTTTGTAACTTACGAAACATGTACCAAATGAAAGAAGGATCATACAATGAAGATGTAAATACCCATAAATTAGAGTATATTACATCAATAATACAATCATGGCTATTAAATACACCACACAAAAGTAAATAGTGTCTAATATAGCATGAATCTCACGAGAATAAAAAATGAGATTAAAACACATTACCGCGTTGTAATCAATCGAGTCGTAAGAAAAAAAGTTAATCACCACCAAATTAATCACAGAATATCATGAATATAAATATAATAATGATAATATATATCAATTAGTTGTAAGCAATACACCATATGCAACAAATAAGTGGTGAACAATTGAAATCTCATGAAATTAAAAGTGAGATAAGAAGCCCCTTACCTCGTGTCTGACATGACTCGTTTGTTCTTTGTTCTTCTTGAATAATAAAATTTTGTTAATTTATACATGATTAAGAACCATGTTATAGTTTATTGTTCTTTTTATATCACTTATTACCATGTTATAAATATTATGTAATATTTTAAGTTAATAATGGTCGTTTTGTCGATATTTGGTAGTTGAGTCAAAAATGAACACCTTATAATTACAAGTTGTCCATATAGTCTTGAGTCCATTATCTAAAAAATTATGTTCATGATTTAAATATAACATATATCATATATATCCAGTATATATATTTATTTATAATATTACATAACATTTAGAGGTAAGAAATGAAATGCACCGTTCATGGAGACTGTAAGTCGTACGTACGCATGAACACTACTTTCATTTATATTTCGTATTTAATGGAATGAAAACATAATTATAAAAAGGTTTATTATAATTACAGTATAATATAATATATAATTTCATTATCTCCATCCTTTATAGGTCTCACGTATGGCATGAACAAGTCATATTACTTTGAGGGGGCGGTAGTCTGCACTTCCTCAAATGAGATTACCGTATTTACCTACTATGTAATCCATAAAGGTATTCGATAAATGAAAAATAGAGAAGCATAGAAACAATTTAAATGTAATATATATCATATATAAATACATTTCTATCATAATTTTTACCATAATAGGTGGTAGGAGAAGATTGAACAATCACCATTTCCTGGGGAGTTAGTTTTCCGTCCACAGAAACAATATGTTATTTACCAATTAGATGGAGGAGTGTGTAAGTGTAGTTCATTTCAATATCATAAAAAACCTAGTATTTTTAATAAATCGGTTTTTTTATAAAATAAAGGAACAAACATAGTTATTGTGTGATATAAGTAAAATAAAACAAAAGAACATAAGAGAAAACGATACCTTCAGATCAGGTTACTCCCTTTGGAATGAACCAAAGGGGTTTCTTGAAGTGCCTTCTGCCTAAGGTAAGAATTATAGGAGGAAGAGAGTGATATTTATAGATTATTTGAGAAATGTTTGGATGATTTAAGGTGCTTGAGAGGTGTGAGTAATGGGTTAGAGGTTAGGGCTTTTATAAGGGGGGAGGGCCTCTTTAGGAAAGTGTGAAAATATTATTTTATTATATAATGATTTTTTGGTTTCTAAAGGAAAAAAACTTATTAAAGTCAAAGATAAGATGATACATGGTCGAAATAAATTTATCCAAAGAAAATTTGACAGAATATGGATGTTAATTTAATCATTATAATCATTTTTATTTAAATATTTTATTAATAAGGTAAACACTGCATCATTATTGCATCATAAATAATTTTATTTATTTGATGTATAAAACTTATAAAAAATACCCTGATGTAGGAAATTATTTTATATTTAAAAATAATATTTATAGTCTAATATATAACTTATATAACCCTATGTAAAAATTAATTTACTAAAAGATATTTGTTTATGTCATTTTTTCCTTTACTTTAAGTTAATTAAAATAAAGTGTCATTATCACTCTTAAGTGGCTCCATGGGGTCCCAAAATATACCGAAGTATGACCATGGTCGGCCATAAATTATAAAATAAGGTTAGGACAATTGTTATGGTAATTTTTTATTATTATGATATTCTTTTTACCTTGAATTACCCTATTTACCATTAACCGCGGTAAATAAAATTTAAAATTTATTATTCACCAAAATTTATTTTCATATTATTGAACTAAAATTTACTTAATAATAAAAAGCATGTATTTATTATTTTCGAAATTCAATTCACAGAATTGGAAAAATTTCATTTAAATGAAAAACCCAGATTTTAACTACTACCTAGTGGTTTTACTATTGATCAAAAATTAATGTTTTCAGAAAAATACCAAAAATTCAGCCCAAGCTATAGTTGATATTACAAATTCAAAAATGATGTCTATTTTATTAAATTAAAATCATATATTTTGGATTAATTAATTTAAAATTAATTTCTGTTGTCAAAACAAAAAACTTGTCTTTATGAAATATTAACTATCAAAATATTGACACTTGTTTATGTCCAAATTAAAAGTGAAATTAATTATAATGACCAAGATTGGATTAAATGGTAAAAATTTAATCTAATTAAACATTAAAAACAACTTAAAAGATAATATAACCATATAAATAAACTATATTAAAAGGTAGTTTTGAATTAAAATTCAGTATTTTTCACTATTCATAAAAAAATAAATTTCATCAGAAAAATACCAAAATTTTACCCAAAGTAAATTTTGATATCCTGATAATAATTAAGAATTTTATTTTGTCAAATGGAACATATAAAAGTAACAAAACCTATATTTAATGAGGGTTCATCATCAAAAGGCAGTAAATTGACCTTTTAATGAATATTAGAGTATTTATGCTTTAAATTAGATTTATTCAAATTTTAAGCCTGTAAATTTTATTAGAAAAATATAATCATATTTAACAAACATTTATAATAATTTTTTAGGTATTTATTTTCATTTCATCCATTACAACAGCTAGGCGTTAACTACCATTTAAAATAATAATATTATTACATTATTTTTTCAGTACAACTCAACGTTGTGGGCAATGTAAAATTTCAAAAAACCTGTTGTTGTGTATCGGGTACGCCATCGAACATAGTATCCCCTTTAAAATAAATTTAATAATTAATTAAAAAATATTAATAAATATGAAAATTTCATATTAATTATTTACCTGGGATGTTACATCCTTCCCCCTTTTCAGAATTGTGTCCTCCAAATTTTAAAATTAGGCTCGGAAACTTCATTGAATGTCCCACATTATAAAAAGAGTCAATAAATCTATCACTTTAAAAAAAATGAAGAGAAGTAAAAAGGCCACCCAAGACAAATGATACAAGGATTCCATGAAGATATAGATATAGAGGAGAAAACAAACCATCATGTTCTGGTGGAATGAGATAAAAAACTTGATTAAGAGATCGTTAACCACCATAAAATCACAAACTTGTGTTGGGTTAAATAGTATTTGATTTCTCGGTAAGAAAAGTTAACAGACAACGTTTTCGTTTTAAGTTACTTTTCCTAAAGTTGAGGAATTTATATATGAGCTTAACTAAAAACATAAGAAAACATACTTACTTGTCATGTAGACTTTAGTCCTTTACTAAATTCCTACCACAAACTCATTTTTTCTTTAAATGGTGAGTATTCTAGATGACTTTTTCACATTGAAAGAGCTACAATCAACTTCTATAGAATAACATAATCAATAAAACATGAACTATATTTTTTCCATGTCTTTAGAAATTAAAAAAACTAAAATTGGTTAGTACAAGATCAGATAATCCCCAAAAGTATAATACTTTATAAAAAGAAATACTACTCTTAATCTCTAAAATTCAAAATAAAGAACCCAAAGTTCAAGAAAAACCATTCAATATACAATTTTCAATAAAATTCTTCAAAATAATCCAAACTACAATTGAAACCCCAAACTCATGAGGATTTAATCACATAGTCTTCCACAATATATCATAACATTTAAATCCAAAACATCAACTACTCTTAAAGTCTCATACTAAAGTGTAATTAATGTAATCACATATTCTCTATGATAGGTTAATAATTTCCATAAATAACCCTAATCACATTATGTCCACAATAAAAACATAGATTTTTAGAAAATATTATTTCAACCAATACTCAAAAAAAGAAAAGATAACTATTTATTGAATAACATTTCCACATATCAATGTTCTTGGATACACATACTTGAAAAAGTATTCCAAAGTAATCCAAACATCAATAGATCCTTAAAACCTTTAAGCATTTCATCATCCAAAAATGTACCATAACTCTAGAATCCCTTATATGTAGACTTTTTACTCATTCAAAATTCTTCAGGATCCATTATCCATTATTTTCCAACATATCCCATAATACATCATTCCTACAAACAAAATCATTAATCATATCCTAAGATTCAATAATATCAAAACATCAACTAAGAAATATTTCATACCTTTCATTGGTTATTTTCAGTTTCCTCATATTCAATTGGAATGGCATTATGAATAGTTAAACATATATTTGTATGATCTTGATGATCCCATTCTCAAACCTTCTTCGTAGGACATATATTTGTATAATGACCATGAGCATCACATTTAAAATATTCATTTGATCCTTTGGAATGAAATTCATTCCCTTTCCTAGAGTCAACTGGATGATTCCTTTTTCTATGGTTGGTTCTTGATTTATTACCTTCACTTCCACATCTATATCATCTTCCCGTCCCTTTGAAACATTTTACAGTGTGTTTCTTTCCACATCCTTGACACATTGGTTTTTTAATATACTTAACGTTATTATTATTACCAGAACTTCTGTGGGGATTTTTTTCTCACATATACGATGCCTTATAAAAATCACAATGTTTAAGGTGGTCAATCATGACTCTAGATAGTTGGTTAAGAATAACCACAAGAGTTCTCAGTGAAGATCCCATTTCATTCAGTTGATCATTCAGAAAACCATCACAGATTTCTTCACATCCACTGTTACTTTGGTGCCTGCTAGATCCAGCCATTTACTAAAACTAAAAAGTCCAGTTATAGTATATCAGTAAAATCATCATATAATATATTATGAAGAGTGTAAACACTGAAACATACTTGTTTATGTTATCTTAAACCCATTAAATCTATCTAAAAAACTATTAATCTTCCAAAATCCTAACCATTATGGTAATGTCACTTATGCTTGAAGAACACCCTAACCTTTAAAGTTATCTCAACATACCTTTGATACCAACTATAAGGACCAGGCATTAAATGTTACATAATCCTTAACTAAATGAATAATTTAAATTGGGTATCTTTTCAGGTATTGAGTTTTAGGGAATTAGGTTATAACTATTACATATCAACTTTAATATTACAAGTAGTGACTACTACTCAGTATCCATTTTTTTCAAAAAATAAAAATGAAACATGTCTAGTTCCATGTTTTAGACAACATGACTATTACTTGATCTCATAATTGACCCTTATTCATCTTTAATTCATGAGGAAAACATTTCAAAAAAATGAGATGAGCATAAAAGGCTTAGTAAAAGAAATAAAATAAGGAATAAAAACAGTATCCCATCATTAAATAAAAAATAATGAAACCATACTTTTCAATCATAACATACCTTATGAAATCATAAGATTTATGAATAACACCCAGAAATCATAAATCATACTGGTTAACTTATGGCATACATAAAATACTTACATTGTAGCTATCACGACTACATAGGGAGTTATGTTGGAATACCCATCAAAGTATATTCCCTATATCTCTTAGGACAAACATTAACATTTACCTCTGTCATGTTACCAAATGCATTGGAGAGCTATCTCGGGCTCACCCACCCCTGGTCTATCACGAAACCACCTTTATATGTAAACAATTCCCAAGAACCATAACATATTCATAAAACATAAAACAAGCATAAAGGAAAGATAAAATTTCCACATTTCAATCACAATGTATTATTTCAAGATATTTACAAATTCAATGATTTATCAAACCATTTTCAAAACCAATTAAAACATTTAATAAAGAGATTTTTGAATCAAAGTGTCCCATAACACTTTGAAAATTTTAAAAGAATTAAAATTGTAAATCTTTAATGTCCATAAAAATGAATCCTTGAAACCATTTTTAAAATATGGACAGTAGTGAGAAAGATTTAGAATAATAAATCATTAAAACATTTAAAATGATGTTTTAGTTAAAGAGTTCCTAACCAAAAGGGAGATGCTTGAATACAAATAATTGAACAATAACATTTAATCAGAACTTTATAATATCATGATAATAAATATATTCATGATATAATATTCCAAAGGACAGTATATACACCATATAAGAGTGAATTAGTGCATAACAACAATGAAGACTCAATGGAATGTAAATCGAGACGAAATCCATTATAAAACCTATATCCATAGATTAAGAATAGATATGTTACATAATAATGTGTGAAAAATATAAATACAATCGATATGATATGATATTCAGTGTAAATAAATCAGAGATAATTCTCACATATTTTTGTAAAAACAACATCAATGACTTGGATGTTTAACTCAATAAATAGAAATTGAGTAAAAATTACTCTTACCATGTTCATATAAATTACATGAGAATTTATCAATTGATTGATTATGTGAATAAAAATTATATACACACAAAGGGGAGTGTAAACTACTACATAAGTAACTAAATAGTGATTTTACACATAGTCTTGGAGTAAAATAATTAATAATGTATGCGTAAATCCCACTGAGTAGAAATTGAAATTTGAAATTCCCTTACCGATTTGGTAACTTACAAAATATACACCCCATGAATGAAAGATCATTAAAATGAAGATGTACATACTCATAAATTAAATTATATTACAACAAGAATACAATCATGGGAAGTACATACCCCACACAAAAATAAATAGTGGCTAATATAGAATGAATCTCATGAGAATAAAAAGTGAGATTAAAAACTCTTACCACGTTGTAATCAATCGAGTCGTAAGACAAAACATTATTAACCACCAAATGAATTACAAAATACCTTGAATATAAATAGAATCATGATAATATATATCAATTTTCAGTACACAATACACAAAAAGTAATAAATAAGTGGTGAATAGTGGAAATATCACGAAATTAAAAGTGAGATAAGAAGTCACTTACCTCATGTTCGACTTGACTCTTTTGTTCCTTGTTCATCCTAAATAATAAACTTAAGTTAATTTATACTTGATTAAGAAAACTTCTCATGTTTATTGTTCCTTTTATAACACTTATTACCATGTTATAAACATTATGTAATCATTTAAGTTAATAATGGTCATTTTTTCGATATTTGGTACTTGAGTAAAAAATAAACACCTTCTAATTACAAGTTGTCCATGTGGTCAAGATTCTATTATCTTCAGAATGATATTAATGAATTATATATCATATATATGTATTTATATCCTGTATATATATGTATTTATAATATTACATTACATTTAGAGGTATGAAATGAAATGCATCGTTCCTGGAGACGGTAAGTCGTACGTACGCATTAAAGCAACATTAATTTATATTTCATATTTAATGGAATGAAAACATAATGATACATAGGTATATTATAATTCCAGTTTAATATAATATATAATTTCAATAACTCCACCCTCTATACATCTCATGTATGGCATGAATGAGTCATATCACTTTGAGGGGGCGGTAGTCCGCACTTCTTCAAATTAGATTATCGTATTTACCTACTATGGAATCCATAAAGGTATTCTATAAATGAAAAATATAGAACCATAGAAACAATATAAATATAATATATATCATATATAAATATAGTGCCATCAAAATGGTCACCATAATAGGTGGTAGGAGAAGATTGAACAATCATCGTTTCGTGAGGCGTTAGTTTTCTGTCCACAATTACGGTATGTTCTTTACCCATTAGATGGATGTGTGTGAAAGTGTAGTTTGAATCATTCTTATAAATAAACCTAGTATATATAGGATACAGGTGTTGTTATAAAATAGAGGAATAAAAATATTTTAGGGGATTGGAGAAGTAAAATAAAACAAAAGAACTTAAGAAAAGATGTTACCATTAAATCAGGTAACTCCCTTTCGTTTGAACCAAAAAAGTTTCTTGAAGTGTATTCTGCCTAAGGTAAGGCTTCAAGGAGGAAGATAGGGATATTGAGATCTTATTTGGGAAGATTTATCATGAGCTAGGAGGCTTGATAGGTGTTATTAACGGGTTAGAGGTGAGGGTTTTTTATAAGGGGGGGAGGGGCTCTTTAAGAAAGTGTGAAAATATCATTTTATTATTTAATGATTTTTGGTTACTAATAGTCAAAAACTAATAAAATTTGAAGATAATATGGCTCATGGTCGCAATAAAATCATCCAATAATAATTGGATAGGTTTTGGATATTTGTTTAATCTTTGTAATTTTATTTATTAAAATCATTTATTAATAAGGTAATCTTTGTAATTACCTCTTGAATATCACATCCTTAAAGGAAACTTCTGGGCCTAGAATTTTGTATTTTATTGAGACCAGAAGCACTTTTACGTTGGGATAGTGAGTAGGAGATGTTTGGGTAGAGTTTTAGGAGCTATAAGTCTTTTTGTGTTGAAATAGGGTGGTTGAGAGGTGGTATTTATACTTGAGGAGAGGTGAATTCAAGTGATTAATTTATCGATTATTTTATATTTAAAGCCAACCATATAGATGTGGAATTAAATTCCACGAATTTGTCTGGTAATTAATGTTTTATTAGATTTTTAGGGTCTATACACACTTCAACCAAGCATTAAATTTTGTATTTTTTAGGTATGTTAATCATTTAACTTTTAACTTTAACGATTGTCAAAAGTTTACTTTTACTACTGTCAATAAATTTATTTATCATGGTAAACTTTTTATGACTAAATATTTAATTGACCTTTAAAAATAATTTTTACCTTATGATTATAAATATTTAAACCATTTTATCAGATTAAATTAAATGAATTTGGAATATTTATTTAAAATTAATTTTGCAAACAAGACTAAAAAATGGGTTATTGAAGTAAAATGTTAAAATGTTTACATAGATTTTATATCCAATTTCAATTTTAAATTGGTTCCAATGACCTAAACTAACTAAAATGAAAAAATAATTGTATAATTACACTATTAAAAAAAATAAAAGCATGATCTATTTATATAAATAAATTAGATGAACTAGCAGTTTATAATTAAAATGCAGTATTTTTCATTATTCATTAAAATATGAACGTTATTAGAATGTCACCAAGAATTTGTCCAATGTAAATTTTCAGGTCCCACATATAAATAAGAATTTTATTTTTTCAAATTTTATATATAAAAGTGTCAAATATTGGATTATAAAATGGTTCACCATTAAAAGGTATTAAACCAACATTTTTTTAAAAAAATACTTCTTTTATTAGAAAATTTTAATCTTTTCTTATATCATGTCTAGAAAATACATAAGATGAATTTTAAAATTATATAAAATATATAAAATTTAAAATTACATTAATAATATACAAAAACACTAATTTAACAATTTGGTTATATATTATATTAAATAATAATATTTTATTAATATATTTTTGTTCTGTAAAACTAGGACTTTCATGTAACACAAGACAACTAATTGTTGTGTGTGACATAATCTTAACATGGACTTGCATAAAAACAAATAAAGAAACAAAATTTTTATTTATTTGTAAATAAAAAAATTATAAAGTCTTAAGGTGTTACAATGGTACCCTTGTGTGAAATATAGTTACACTATTATTCATGTGAACGGGTAATGTGCTTCATGTGATCTGTTTTCAGATCACATAGATGGCTTATTCTAGGCTAGTTTGATCTCGTGAAGGTCCATAGCCAATTTTTCATTGATAACAAAAATTCCTCTCTAATATGTGTCCTTATCATATAAAGACTCCAAAAAATGTAGAACTAATCTTATGATGTCAATTTGAAATTTTTTATTTTTTATGTGGAATCCATTTGACAAACCTCTTGTTTGATACATATGCCATTGATAGTGTGATTATTTGGTAGATTTTTATCACATGAGAAAAATGTGTTTTTATGGATAACCCATGGTAGTTTCATGTGAAACATGTGATGAAACACTCCCTCCACTAAATCAATCACAAATATTTTATTTATGTTCCATTAGAAGCGGTGTAGATCTAGAGTGGAAAGACTTATAATTCCACCGCTCAGGAAAAACACACAAATGAGAGCACATAGTTGAGAAAAGACTAATCAGATCATATGTCCTTGAAATTGTAAGAGTCTTATATTAGGTAAAACTTAGGAAATGCTTAAGGGACTTTGAAAAATATATATATGTTTTTCATGATCACTATATTGATCATTCTAAAGACTTTTGGTGCACCATAAAGATTACACAAAGGAGTTTCTTCATGTCTAATTAGTCATGTGAGGGGTCAGTAAAACAATTCCTTATGATCATTGAGTTACTTATGTGATAAATTTTGAATAACATGGAATCCTTATGCAAATAATAATACAAAGCTTTTCATTAATTGTTTTCATTATCTTCATGTGACCTATTCATTAGTCATACAAAACACCTAAAAATGATTTCCAGAACATTCGATAGCACCCAGGCATGTCATCCAAGTCATGTGAATTTCTTTAATTATATAATCCAAGTAACACTAGGTCCAATAGAAATATCATACATTCCATTAAAATTCTTCCATACATGGCAGTGTGATAATGTGGTAGCCCTATGACATGTCATACTTGATCATGCGACACCCTTTTAGATGTATTCATAGATCATGTGAAGAGTCCCTGAAAAATTCATCTTGATCACTTGAATACATCCCGGACAAGCCAATTTGACCGTGTGAAGCCATCCCAAAAAATTCTCCTTGATCATAAAATATCCCTATACATTTCATATTTATTCATACAAAGCACCTTGGAGATTTTAACTTCAATCATGTGAACCACCTTGGACATGTTAGATTTTTCATGTTGAATACCTCAGAAAATTCAGTTGGATCACTTGATAGTCCTCAGACATGTTAGGAAGATGACCTGGATAAGTTCATACATCCTCAGACATGTCAAGAAGATGATCTGTACATGTCCAAACATCCCCAGACCAATTAAGAGGATGATCAGGACATGTCCAAACATCCTCAAACATGTTAGGAAGATGACTAGTACATGTTCAAACATCCCTATACATGTCAGGACGACAACTAGGACATGTTCATACATCCTCATACATGTGAAGATGATGAGCAGGGCATATCCACACATCCCTATACGTGTTAGGAAGATACGCAGGACATGTCCAACCGATATAATCTGAAATGTCAGCAATGTCATGTGCCAACTCCCCTTCATGTCAAACATGTCATGCATATACCCTCGACATGTCAGGAATGTACCCATGTACATGTCAACTTTGTATTGTAGAAACACCTAAACATACACCATGTAAATCCCTGACTTTGAATCTTCGGCCGAGCACCCACTTTACAAGGGGAGAGTCCTTAATTTATTAGTGCTACACAATCATGTGACCCTATCCATGTCATTCTCTTATATGGGCCTTCATGTCTCACCAAACATATTTGATAGTCCTTCCACAATCATCATCTCCATTTATCCCTCTGAGGAGGGGGGATAAATATGTAACATGGGCTTCCATCCAAGTATAAGTACAAAACATTCCCAAACATTTGGGGTAATAATAGTC
Source organism: Viscum album (assembly GCA_963277665.1). Classification (NCBI taxonomy): domain Eukaryota; kingdom Viridiplantae; phylum Streptophyta; class Magnoliopsida; order Santalales; family Viscaceae; genus Viscum; species Viscum album. Next base: position 710,571,980 of record OY728163.1, read on the forward strand.
CTTTTGAGTGTAATAACTTATCCCTACCAATAAATGGTTTAGGTATTAACAAAACTATGTGAATTAGGATTCTTGTTATAAGAAGGATACATAAGATTCCTTCCTATGAGCTGAGGTATTTCTCAAACACTCCATTAGGACCACCCTAGTGGATATGTCTCGTATGCATATAAAATGAGTCTAAATTTTTAATCACTTTTTTCTAACATCAAGAATGACTCATGTGGGCTTAGATATTCTCAACAATAATATCGCTAGCATCATAAAATTCCCTAATCATTGTAAAATCAGTGTGTAAGCCCTGTTAAGTGAAATGATATGCATTCCTACATTAAAGATAATCCACCATATTGTATATCCCCAAGTCATTTGTATATTGATAAAATCTGGGTAAATAAACCCTATAATTACTAATCATCTACCTATATCCACTAGTAGGTTTATGGAAGAATGAAAATTTAGTCTATGATTATTTTTATAAGTAGGATGAATATAACACCTTCTTAATGATCAAGATCCATACTCAATGCCTAAGTGACCTCATATATTTTATTTTCCATGTGAGTTTAAACTACATGGTACAAATATAAATAAACTATGTTTTTTATTCATGTAATAAATAGGATACATAGGACACCAAATGAAGGATCAATACCATTATCAAGACACAAATCGCCTCCGTAGATGGTTATAAACATCATATTTCATATTTATATGGATTAAAAATAGATTAATATACACATTTTAATAAATAACAGTAAATTTATTGGGAGTGTAAAATTTATATAGGTGGTATCATTAATAGGACCCCCTTTATATATAGAAGGATTCAACTCTCGATCATTTTATTAGGGTAACCAGACCAACACTGTGATTTGGGAGAGATTCAAGAACATATCATAATTCCATATGAGAGTCCTAGATTATGAAATAATTTCCCCCAAAAAGTTATGACGAGTCCAACCTATTATCCTCTAAACCAATGTCAGTTTCTATGCACTGATGGGTTTAAATCCCGAAATGACCACCTTCCTTTGGAAGGAAGGCTTGTACCTTATTAAATATGTGGTATTCATTATAATTTCCGTGAAATATGAAAATGGTAAACCAGATGTGAATGATTATGAAATAATTCATGATCCCCCACAATCGATCATCATCCCCAATATTCAAATGAGAAACAATGGTAGTGAACCCAGTGTAAAAGCATGTAATGGTAGAATAACTGAATCATTATAGGTGTTGGAAACCTTGTTTTCTAATCCTGGTGAACCATACCATTCTAACAGAAATAATTTCAACTATGAGTATTAAAAATGGTTTGTTACATCAATGAATTCAAATTAGATATGAAAATTACATAGATTCATTCATTAATAAATCAAGAATTTTGATCCTAGGATATTCATTTGGAAATGAATGAGAAATATTTTTCTCAAACAGGTTAGTGGGAGAACTTTTTTTTCAAGATTAATATGTTCATAAATATTGAAAATAACTATTGTGTATTTCCAATTTTTTAAGACTATGGAATGAAATTTCACCAAGTATGACTAAGTAGATACAATTTTCTATAGAATAAGAACTACTAAATAAATTCTTGGGTTTTTTATATTTAATCATAATACATATATTTTTAATTCACGACTAAATTTTTGTTGAAATATAATCCTTCCAATAGATCAGTCATGGGTATAAAAGAGATTATTATGATTAGATTAGTTTCTCAATCTTAAGTGTTAGGAATTTTTCTCATGTTTCGTGATATGTATTGACATGTGAAATTACATATACATAATTCATATAAGGTCAATATCAAACAAATATAGGATAACTACATAAAATTTTATTTAGAACTATCTAAAAATATAGGGAAATGTACAACTAGAAGAGTTTATGGTATCTGGATATTATGATCAATGTAATTGAACACTTGTCTTCCTCATTAATAATTTTATATATTATCATAGAAAAGGATAAGATAATATGCAATAAAAAATTATAATAACTTGTGGTTTCCATATTTACAATATTCAAGTATGTTTTATGTTCTGATGTAGCTTAAAGAGTGATTTAGAAACCCCCTTATTCATTTTTTGTGTATATAAAAACTAATAGTTCTATCTTTATGATAATATTTTACTATGGGTTTAGTACGAATGTCATGATTTTTACATGGGAACTAAATATGGACACTCTATTATAAATCACTACTAGAGGGATATTCCTAAGCTGGTAGTTTGTTAGTAAGAATATTCATCACATAGACATGTGTATTTACCAATCATAGTCATAGAAATGTGATAGGCCCATCATATATATCCATTCTTAGTAAAGTCATGTTTAAAATTTGATAAATATCTATTCATTAATAGTTTTATCTAGTCCGAGTGGTATTCTATTAGAATTACTTCCCTATATCCTACTACTTTATACTTTAAATTATATGTATATTCAAAAAAGTTAATATTCATATAAATATATTATCACATATTGATTCTTTATTTTCATAACACTGATGTAATAATATCATATGGTGTATTTTTCATTGATAAGATTATAGTATTCCCCCACTATTATGATAACCATAAAATTCTATGATGTTATTCTTAAAATATAATTCTATTTTTGGATAATGTACTATCATATAGAAGATTATATATAGACTATCAGGTGTGATTAAATGTAAGCATATGAGGTTTCTTATCATGATGATTGAACTTAGTAATATCAACATTGGGATATTATGAGAAAAATTCCACTCGAGCCATGTACTCTAGAAGTACTATTCATAGAATGGGTCTTGGACCAAAAAAATGGGCTTACGGGCCATGTAATGGGATAATTGCCCACTAGAACTTCGGGCTATGTAATGGGTCTCCCTCTACCCAGTTTAAATGGCCTTTTATTTGCATTAATAATAAATGAGGCTTCTTCCCCATCCTTTTAAAAAAATCTGGTATGTATATCTATTAGAATGTCTAATGGACCTTAGACTATAAGATAATAATTAATTCCTATCATTACATATGAACCATGATTTACTGATTGAAACCGTGATTCTATATTTTTATCAGATGTATGGTATACTAGGTGTATCCTAAATGATATGTTATTAATAGATATGTTGAGGAAGGATTTGTCTCATCCATCAATATGAAAGTTGGTATCTCAACATGTGGATTAGAATAGAACATTTATAATAAATTATCTAGCCATGTTATAATAATATGTTTATTTCAGATAGTCATAGAAATACATATTGAGCATATAGATTGATGAAATAGATGTTAACATGATTGATGAGATAATATGATAAATATATTATTTTACACACTGAGCGTTTTTATGTGTTTTTTGATGCTATGACATAAGTTCTTTCTCTTATATTTCTTTGTCAATTTATAAAAATTAATCTTGTACATATTGAAATACCATCTATTAAAAATGAGAATGAATCCTAGAGGGGTTTACACTAAGTGTTTCCATGGATCTTAATTAAATATTTACTGAATTAATTTTTTGGAATAAATAGTATTCTAAATACCGAGAAATAACTTTTATCTAGTTTTATTGATGCCTAATATTTTCATGGGAATAAATAATTATTTATTAATTAATAAATAATTTATTTAATTCCATGATTCTTTAATAAATATTTATTTTCTAGATTTTGAATAAAATATTAATTATATTTATTACATATTTAGTAAATATGTATTCACTAGTTTGTGGATAAAATATTTATTTATATATAAAATGTTTATTTGGGTATTCAATAAATGATGAGAAGATCGATTAGTCCATGATTGTCTCTTGTGAAAAAAATTTATTTATAAGTTGGTGAAATAATATCTATCAATTGTGCGAGTTAGTGCACAACATAATGTGATAATAATATTAATATTATTATTTAGAATTAATTTTGTTAAAATATATTATACTATTTAAGAGCTATTATAAAAATAAATATTATTTTTACCAAAAGCATAACTCTATCTATATATGGTTATTTCTATTGTATATGTTTAATTGGTACTATAAAATCGCTGCATAAGATATACTTCTCTCTCAAATTCTTCCTCTCATTTTCTCATGAATGAGCAGATCTTCTTCAAACCTACTACATTTTGATGTTATCGTGATGAAAAAATGAATATTGGTTTTCCATAAAAAATCTAAAAATAAATATGCATCCTTCTAAGGTCAAATGATCATGTGAGGATCACAACATAAGGGATTCCACACATGGATCCTCCCTACATAACAAACGTAATATGAAAAGGGTTTACGGAAGATTAAAATCATCATTGAATGAGTTTACTAATTTGAGGTAAACTTTTCTTTCAATAATAAATTGATTTATTATAAAGTTTACATGCAAATATTGTCTTCGGGTGTGTGATTTCCCCTATTTCAATATTCAATGGGAAAATTTCATTGGTCAATATGTTTTATCATTTTAAATATTAGAAATGATACATCGAACTGATAAAACCTTTATAATTATCTACACATCATAGTTCTTCCACTATGATTGAAAATTTCAAGGTTTTATTTTCATTCTTATTGATTTTTTTTGGGTCATGGTAATAGAGATATAAAATGTTTTGATCTCAGGTATGGAATCATGAAGGTTCTTTTATAGCTTATCTGTAATAGAGCATAGATTTTTGGTGGTATGAGACTGTTTTTATCAATAAATATTTTATTATTGATCTATTTAATATTTAGTGGTGTACAAAATATTGATGTTATGGTTTATAGTATTTTAGTGTGTTCATGTATCATGGATAGACACTTAGGATCGAACATCATTTATGTAATTTTTTATCATAAATAGCAATTCAATTTGTCAAATTTCATTTGTGATATATGATCTAGGGTTCTATGATATACTCTTACTAAAATTATATTTAATTGAATAGAGCTTACTTGGTTTTGTAATATGTATTTAATTGTGAATAGAAAGTATGAGAGAATTAATTGGCATAGATATTATCTATTACTAAGGGGGTTATAACTTTTAGATATGGGTAGCCTCTTAAGATAAGTCTTCCTATTAGAATTCTTTATTTGTGTCTATAATTTCTTGAGTCGTGTAGTTCATTAATATTTAAAGGTATTTCATTTCATTCATTTTTAATTTCACATACTAATTCTAGATAATCTTATTATCAAAAAAAATATGAATAAATATTAGGATTCTCATATAAGATTACTAGACCATGTAGTTCATCCAGATGTGATGGAAGGTGCTACGGAGCATGAACCATTATCCACACCAGTGATTTAGGCACTGGTATCACTTCAACCTACAATCAAATTCATAATTCATGTTCATGGAGGATTAGCTCAATGGATTATGGGTGATTGTTATTTGGACTTCCAATTACAACATCCCCCATCCTTTAGGGTACTTGAGTACCCTTGGATATAACGGATAGGATCGATATCATCAACAGAATCGTTGATATATTGTATACTCCAAATAATAGATGTGTTATGATGACTACATTCATACTTCAATGACCCTTGAGGAGATAGTGGGGTGTTATGACCAGACATGGAGACGTGAGGGTCTATCATAGGATGCCTTCATGAATCTATTATTTGATGTGATTTTCCTAAACACACTAATGTTGGATCAAGCTTATAATTTTATGGTATGATTTTAGCATCTTCTTATTCTACACCATTCATAGAGTTACATAGTATCACTATTATTTTGGCTATAAATGAGGTGTATAAGGCTCAGAATTTTGAGATCAGCCTTCTGCTAGAGCTTGGGATCAACATTAGGTGTTTCAATATATCGATATATTTTGAGATTCTATACAAGGTCTAAGAGATCAAGAAGGGTTTGAGAAGGATTTAACAAAGTGTATTATTTCATAAACCAGTTCACCAATTAAAAGGAATTCTATAGATTCTTTGATAATCTCTCCTAGTTTTAAGAAATAAAATAATAAGGAAGCACAATAGGGTGGTAGTGGGAATTCAGAGTGGAGTATGGTTTCTTTATCCCCCTATTATAAATGAGGTGTCATTATGTTCTTCATTTGTGGATAGAGATGACCCTATCAAATTTTTCATTCTCTAATTCGTTGATCAAATTTCATTGATGTTGTTATATGGATAATCATAAACATTTTTGTTTGATGATGTTCTAGAAAGTATTCCTTAGAGGTTCTAGGAATATGTAGGCTTTTATTCATGGGACTCGCAAGATATATTATAAGTTCATCAAAACTCCATAGGGGTTGGTGAATCAACCGAACTAGGGTACTAAGGGAAAAATCTATTTGACTGATGTTGGTATTGTGTATTTCATAGACTATATTCGAGCTTATGGTACAAAGAGACTATATACAGTTAATGTTATCATTCTAACTACCTCTGAACTTTCTACTACATTATTTGATACATGAATTTCCCATTCAATTACATCTACTCATGTTTTTTCTCAGATAGTGTTATCATTCAAACTACTTATGCACATTCTAATACATTATTTGATACATGGATTTCCCATTCAATTAAATGTACTCATGTTGTTTCTCAGTAAATAATATCAATTAATATATATTTTAAATTTTCCTCTCTTAATAAATCCTTAGGAAAGAATTTATATTGTCTCTAGTGTTTTATAAAATTTCTTACTGTATATTCTTATTATATTAATTCATTTGGTTTTATAATCTTAGAGTTAACTTGCTTTGATGACATTTTTTAGCATGGAAATTTTCAGGAACACATTAACAACTATCATAGACATGAATCCTTTAATATTACTAAAGGGGAAGATGATTGTTTTGAAAGGTGAATGAGATGTTTGAAAATGTAAAATTATACCAAACCTAATACATTTTTGAGCCATTATAATTTTTCTAGGAGGATTGTTTCTTGTAGTATGTTAGGATATAAACCCCACATCATTTACCTCAATTTTGGACCATTATCGAGATGTATTCCTAATTGATATCTATTAATTTTTTCATAATTAAAAATTTGTATTCATGATCAAAATCATTCCAAGAGTATAGCCTATATTGATCCTTATATATCATATGGTTTCAGTTGAGTTAGTGTAACTCAATGTGAAACTTGAGGATTGAGTGTTTGAGGGTTTTATAATAATAAATTCTTCTGCTTGGTGTGATCTTGTATTTTATCTAAGACGTTGTATGGGATATTTCAGCTATGTGTGAGACATTTGAAGCTAAACAAGGTCATGATAAGGAATTGTTAAATATTTATAAGGATTCATGACTTGTTTGGTCAATTTAGGGGGTCCCGTTGGTTCTCAAAAATTTCCTTGTGTTTAGGATAACACAAGATTCTAGTTATATAAGAGACCTATGATAGTGTATAGTAGAAAGTGTACACTACCTGAGAGTATTCTCATTCTATTCTAGTTGGATAATGCATCGATGGTGTTCATGACTCTCATTAATATAATATTCCATTCATATCATTACTCCTTTTTCTTTATATTAATCATTGATCTCCTGTTGTACTCAGAGACCCTAAAGATACATGCCAGGCTCAAGGAGAACATGTTGAGTACACATCGATCAGATTTTTTCTAAGAAAACATTTTGAATTTTAACTTTTAGAATAATAATGTTCACTTCCATGGAAATTTGATTTTTGAGGCATGAATTTTAGTTGATCCAGAGAGGGGGGAGGTGTTTGTGTATTTTTTATTCCTTATAAATAGGATTGATATCAGAAGTTTCCTAGGTTTTCCCATGTGCTACTGATGGTTCAATAATTATTTTATCATTCGAATGCACTTCTATCATATCCAACTAAGATGGTGGTAAATTTTGAGTGGATAGATAACTGTGAAGTGGACTTCCTATAATTGAATAAGAGAATGAAATCGACTCTAATATTGATCTTACGTTTGCTTGGTATTGGATATGTTTTTACTACAATGCTTAATATGATAGTTTGGGATCTATTTTAATGGAGAGAGATAATATAGTTTCTTATGGGTCTCATCATATGTATCATCTTGAGTGGAAGTACCCTATACATTACTAGGAATTAGCGGATGAAGTCCTTCTACTGATGTAATAATATTTTTATCTATTAGGATAGAGGTTTTTCATCTACCTGGACCAAAATAGGTTGTGGTATATATTCTCGAAGTGGGGCTAGAATCTCCAAAAGAGGTATTGGGTTTCATATATATAGACATTTGATTTTTTGAGGTATTGTGATTCTAGTAAGGGTATGTTTTTGGATAATACTCTTAGTTTAAAGATGGATGGACATGGTGGGATGCCTTCAGAGGATGATTGGAGATTTATGAGATTGTTGCTATAATGGTTGGTGGGGGAATATGAGGAAAAGGGTGATGAAATTTGACACCTTATTCTAAGACTACCTTGGTGGACCAAGTAAAATACAAACAAGATTTAGATTCCATATTCTCAGAGGTGTAAGAATTATTGGTGGTGAATGAACCAACTCTAGGATAGTATTTATATAGAAAATATATGATCAATGTTCATTTTATAGTTGTATTTCCAACTCAAATAAAGGAATAATGGATGAAAAAATCTCATTATTCAAATGGGAGGTTCAATATTTAATGATGAATATTTCTTGTGATATTAGATGATTATTCTAGTGGTCAGATATGAGAAATAAGTTTCATGTTATGTCACTCATTGTCTTATATCTAATAGATTTATGGTCAAGCATCAAAGACAATGCGGTTTGTTTTAAAGGATTTATATAACCATCTGGGAGTGGGATGAGGTGATGAATGAAAGTATTTAATTATGTTGACCTCACCTATTTTGATAATCCCAATTGTGATTCAATATGTTTTGATAATATCAATCACGATTTAATATGTGTTTATAATCCTATATATATATAATTATGTTGACAAAAATATCAAAATAATCATTGGAATATGTTAATAAATGTTTATCTATTTTATACATACTGTGAAATAATTATAACTCAATCTGGATATGTTTTGCATAGAAAAGATAAGTGTTAAGTCCACCGGTATGCATAAGTCCACTGGTATGCACATAGCTACTGATACAGACAAACAGACAGACCTACTATTATATCAAAAGTCTACGGATATGGATAAAGTCACTGGTATGCATAATAGCTACTGATAGAAGAATAGCTACTGATAGAACAAGTATATTGGTATGCACAAGTCGACTGATACAGACCTACTGATACATAGTCTACCGATAAGTAAAGGTCACTGGTACATAGTTACCGATACAAGCTACCGATACAAACATACAGACAGACCCCTACCAATACAAAATCTACCGATACAAGTCTGCTGATACAGATAGACGGCTACCATTACATAGTCCACTAATACAGACACATACCTTTACAAAAGTTCCACCGATTAAAGGAGCTACCAATAGAAGGAGCTACCGATCGAAGGAGATACTGATAGAAGGAGCGACCAATTCATGCGAACTACAATTATAAAGGATAACATCTTCTCATACAGAAGAGCTACTGATATAATCTCACTGATACTAAGAGATACCGATGGAAATCAGTCATCATATCTTTAAAATCTATTTCTGTTTGTTTATTTATCAACAGTCATATTTTATTTTTTTGATGCACCTGCTATAAATTAATGATAGTGGTTGGAATTTTAGGAATTGTACCTCGTACCTGTAAAAATGTAATCATTCCCATTACAGAAGCTCAAGGTATAAAAGGAAGATCAAGCAAATGAATAAATGGTAGTGCAATGCATGTGAAAGTGTGTGACAACTGAAGTGAAATTCATAAAATAAGAACATGAGAAGAACTCAAAGAAAAAGTCATACACATCAAGAAGAAGTTTCAAAGAAGAAGCTCATGTGTTACAAAGAATACTCTCTTACTCGAGCTCAACACCTACACTGGTAATGAAGGAATAGAACTAGGACACTCTGTTTTCTATACAACTTCTAAAGAAGTACTCAAAGATTCATCTACATCAATCTGAAGAGTCAAGAGCTTCACTCAAAACACATAGAGCATTCTAAACTCATCTCTATCTGTTTAGCTCTATTGTGTTTCATTTATTTACATTTTGAGCAGTGTGTGCTCTGTATTTTTAAGCACACATTGTCTCATGTATTGAACTGGAGGATTTATAAATCCTTTATCAATCATTCCCTATACTATTATATACCACTGTGGATAGTGGTAGAGGTCAAGTGTGACCTGGATAACGAGTGTGCTATTGTTTTGTTTTCCCACGTAGAACTGTGTTAGAGGTCTCAGTACCTGGACAGTCTTCATACTATTTTTAACCCCGATCCAGGGTGTGGATCAATGTTTATATAAATTTTTTCAGAGGACTATGTCTCATCTTGTAACTGAACCTCTTGGTTAAAAATGTTGTGCTTATTTATTTTGTGTTTAAACTATATTGAATATCCCGCTGCTAAGTACATTAAATTTAAATTTGTTTTAATGTAACACTAATAGTTAAACTAGCATGTTGTTGTATTTATAGTAAACCAGTATATTAGTTTCAAAATCTAGTCTAATCTTCAGATTAGATTAACTAAGAACTAATCATTCTATTGAGAACCATACTAACAGTTTACTGTATTACAAATTCAGTACAGTTTAGCTTGTTGTTTTAATTTGGTGGATTTTTATAGAAATATTTTTAACCAAAATTTTTAATTGGAACTCAATTCACCCACCCTTTTAAGTGTCCAATCTGACCAAGATTTTGTATTAGAGGTTGTTATTATTAAAGGATTTCCAAACACTCTGTTTTCAATGGTGATTTTAGTTGTGTCTTAATGATCATTAATTTCTGTTAGTTATAAATTTTATCTCTTTAAATATATTTTCTAAAATCAAATTATTGATAATATACTTGAAGGTGATGCTACCAACAGGCCTCCGTTATTTAATGGTGTTAATTATGCCCAATGGAAACTGAAACTAAAAATTCATTTAGAAAGTATGGGTTTTATCATCTGGGTTGCTATAGAGACTCAGTATAAGATTCCAAAAACTGAAAGAACTACTTGGGATGAACCTACGAAAATAGCTTACAATAATAATTATAAATCAATGAATTCCATGTATAGTGCTTTAGGAGATGAAGAATTTAATCAAATATCTTCTTGTCAAACTGCTTATGAAGTTTGGGATACCATGGGTGTTTCCCATTAGGGAACAGCCAATGTTAAAGAAATGAGACTGAACACTTACACTATTAAGTATGATAATTTTAAAATGAAGCCTGATGAACCTATTTCTGACATTTATCTCAGGTTCAATGGAATTTTAAATACAATGAGCTCAATTGGAAAGTCTGTTGTAGCTAAGGAGCAAATCTTGTGGTTACTAAGATGTCTGCCAGACAGATGGAGAGGCACATCAGTTTCAATAAGTGAGTTGTGTGATATAAGTTCCCTTCCTATTAATGAATTGATCAGTGAGTTAATGATGTATGCAAAATAATTGAAGGTAAACATGGAGAAATGTGATGAACCAAAGAGGAAGTCAGTGGTATTTAAGTCTACTACCTCAAAGACCAAGGACAGGGAGAAAGTTCACATACCTACTAAAAGCTCAACAAGTGAAGGTTTAGATTCTGATAGTTATGAAGAGATGGCTCAGATAGCCACGCGATTTAAGAAGTTTTATAGGAAGAAGATGTTTTTTAGAAAATAAAACTATAAGGGAATGTATGACAGCAATGGTCATTGGAAGAACGATTGGAAAAAGACTGATAAAAGTGATGACATAGTTTGTTACGAATGCAAGAGGAAAGGACATGTGAAGGCAGACTGTCCAAAATTGAAGTTCACGAAGAAATATGATTACAAGGACAACAAATACAAGAAATCTATGAAAGAAACCTGGAGTGCTTCAGAAGAAAGTTTGAGTGATTTTGACTACTCTCTGGATGAAAAATCTCAAAAAGCTAATATGTGTTTCATGAAAAACACATCTGATGTAACATTGGATACTCCTTATTTAAATTAATATTATTCTAGGGATGATCTTGATTCTGAAAACATGTCAAGTGAAGAGTTATTTGAATACTGTAATATTTTATAAGATACCTGCAATGAGCTGAAAGATAATTATATACCCTTAAAGAAACAGCATGGTTTAACTAGAACATTACAATCTACATTAGAATTAGAAAATGAAAATAATTTTCAACGGTTAAAGGAGAATACTCAACTTAAATTTTCCAATGAGAAATGTAGAATAGATTTACAGAAGTTCACAAATAGAAAAAACACTCTTACACAAATGCTTGGAAAATAAGTTTCACTAAAGTATGTTACTGTTTTAGGCTATCAACCTGGACAGAGACAGCTTGTTATGAATAAATTCGTTCCTAAATTTGGACAGTATGATGCTAGTTCCATTTTTGAAAATTCATATGCCTAAACTAGCTATTCACATCGTAATAGATCAAAAAAAAATTTATCTTTCATAATATTTTGAATCTATGGATTGTATGAGACCCATTAGACAAATCTGGGTGCCAAAATTTTTGCTTTCTAACCTATCTGGACCCATGATAATTTGGTTACCAAAATCACTTTCTGTCTAAACCTGTTTTGTAGGAAACCACCTTTAAAAGTGCTTGTAGGAAGATATGGTACTTGGACAATGGATTTTCAAGGAATATTAGTGGATATTATTGATGTTTCAATATTTTAATCATGGTTGATGGAGGACATGTCACCTTTGGTTATAATTCAAAAGTAACAATCATTGGATTAGGCCTGATTGGTAACATTGATTCAGTTTTAATTTCTGATGTGTTATTCGTTGATGGATTAAAATACAACTTTTTAATAATTTTTCAGTTGTGTGATGATTGTTTCAATGTTATGTTTGAAAATGATGATTATATTGTTTTTAATTCTAAAAATGTTACAGTATTTTATTCCTTATGAAATGGAAATGTTTATGCTGTAGATTTAGATTCTTTAGCCAAACAAAAGGTTACTTGTCTAAATGATTTTCATAAAGAATTGTGGCTATGACACATAAGATTAAGACACTGCAATGTAATTTCGATTAGAAAACTGACTAGGAAAAAATTAGTTAGAGACCTACCTCAACTAAAATTCCCATCAGACAAAGTTTGTACTCCCTGTCAAAAGGGAAAGAAATATAAATTTTCATTCAAATCATAGAAAAAAGTTTTGACTTCTCAAAATCTTGTGTTGGTTCACATGGATTTGTTTAGACCTTCAAGAGTTTCTAGTTTAAATGGGAATCACTATGCCTATGTCCTAGTAGATGAATTTTCTAGATACACTTGGGTATACTTTCTTTCTCACAAAAGTGATGCTCGTTATTATTTTATTAAATATTCCAAGTCTGTACAAAACCTAAGTGGACTTATGATTAAGACACTGAGAAGTGAACATGGCCGTGAGTTTAAAAATCATGAGTTTGAATATTACTGCTCACACTATGTCTATAGTCACAACTCTTCTGCCCCCAGGACACCACAATAGAATGGTGTAGTAGAAAGAAGAAATAGAAACCTTCAAGAAATTTCAAGAACTATGCTTAATGAGTATGACCTACCTATTAATTTTTGGGTTGAGGCTGTGAATAAAACTTGTTATATTATAAATAGAGTCTTGATTAGACGTTTTATTAAGAGGACCCCTTATGAATTGTGGAATAATAGGAAGCCCAATGTTAGTTATTTCAGAGTTTGTGGATGCAAAGTCATTATTATCAATACTAAGGATAATCTTTAAATATTTGTTTCTAAAAGTGATGTGGGAATATTTTAGGTTACTCTATAACCAGTAAATCTTATAGAGTCTTTAAAAAAAATAACCAATTGTGTGGAAGAATCTGTTCATATCAAATTTTATGAAACTGGTCCGCATGAACCTAAGTCTTCTCTTGAAAATCTTGAAGAAGATATCTATTATGGACCTAAATGATAATATTAGTGAACCTGCTGTACAACCAAGAAATTCTGGAAAATATCCAGAACCTGCTCCTGGTGAACCTGAACATAGGGAATAACCTAAAATTTATAGTCCTACCTTTACTAGATAAACTATGATTCTAAAGAATCATCCTTTAGATGTTGTTGTTGGTAATCTTGATAGACGGACACAGACTAGAGCTTCTCTAAGATACCAGGTTGAACATCAAGCCTTTATTTCACAGTTAGAACCTAAAAATATCAATGATGAAATCAATGATGAATTTTGGGTAATGGATATGCATGAAGAGTTAAAGAAATTTGAAAGAAACACAGTCTAGGAATTAGTTGATAGACCTAAGGAAACTTTGACCATTGACACTAAATGGGTTTTTATAAATAATGTTGATTAATCATGAAATACAGTTAAAAAAAAGACATGATAGTTGCACAAGGATATAGTCAAGAGGAAGGAATAGACTATGAGGAAACCTGTGCACCTGTAGCTAGATTAGAATCTATTAGGATTCTACATTCCTATGATTTTCATCTAAATTTCAAGTTATATTACATGGATGTTAAAAGTTCTTTTCTAAATGGTTTTATAATTGAAGATGTTTTTGTTAAACAACCACCTGGATTTACTAATCCTCATTTTCCAAATCAATTTTTTAATCCCTCTAAAGATATATATGGTTTAAAACAAGCTCCATGAGCTTTGTATGATAGACTTAGTAATTTTATTATTTAAAAATGTTTTTCTAAAGGGATTTTTGATCCAACTCTCTTTATTAAATGAATTTCCAAAGATGTTTTGATAGTGAAAATATATGTTGATGATATTATTTTTGGATCTTCTAAAAATTCTTTTTGTATTGATTTTTGAAAGAGTATGTAGAATGAATTTGAAATGAGTTTAATGGGAGAACTCAAATATTTTCCTGGATTTCAAGTCTTTCAAAAAGAAAATGGTATTATTTTAAATTAAAGTAAATATACAAAGGATATTTTATAACCTTTTGGTTTAGATAGTATTATGTAAAGTGATACACCTATTAGTACTATTTATAAGTAGGATACTGATGAAACTGAAAAACCAGTGGATCAAACCAACAATAGAGGTATGATATGGAGTCTGCTTTATCATACTGCTAGTCCACCAGATATTATGCTTAGTGTGTGTATGTGTAAAATATTTCAAGCTAATCCAAAAGAGTCACACTGTCTTACTGTTAAAATAATTTTCATATATCAAAAACATACTACAAACATAGGATTATTGTATCCAAAAGGACAATCATTCTATTTAATAAGTTATTTAGATGTTGAATTTTCTGGTTGCAAGTTAGATAGAAAGAGCACTTCTAGAACATGTCATATTCTAGGTAAGTCACTGGTATTGTGGTGTAGTAAAAATCAGAACTCGGTTGCATTGTCTACTGATGAAGCAGAATATATTAATATTGTTAGTTGTTGTGCACAAATTTTGTGGATGAAACATACATTATTGGACTATGGATATCAGTTTAGACATGTATCTATAAATTGTGATAACAATAGTGCGATTAACATCTCTAAAGATATCGTGTCTCAATCTAGGACCAAACACATTGATGTAAGGAACCACTTTTTGAGAGATCATTACCAAAAGGGTGATATTACTCATGAATTTATAGGTACTGAACATCAATTATCTGACATTTTCACCATTCCTTTATGTTCGCATAGGTTAAGTTACATTAGACATGAGTTAGGAATGATATACTTTGTATGTTTGAAAACTCACAGTTAGAAACCTCACTGTTTGAAACCACACCGTTAGAAACCTCAATGTTAGAAACCTCGCTGTTAGAAACCTCACTGTTAGATACCTCATTGTTAGAAACCTCACTGTTAGAAACCGCCCTGTTAGAAACCTCACTATTGGAAACCTTGCTGTTAGAAACCTCACTATTAGAAACCTCACTATTAGAAACCCCACCGTTAGAAACCTCACCATTAGAAACCTCACTTTTACAAACCTCACCGTTATGAACCTCACTGCTCTACCTCACCGCTATACCTCATTGTTAGTGGACCTCACTAATAAAAATACCACACTGTTAGGAATCCTCACTGGTATGTGTTACCATTAGGTTGTGATGTTTTTAACCTAATTTATCTTTAGCCACCAGAATCTGTATCATTTATACTATACTTATTGTGATTTATTTATTTATTTTGCAATTCATAAATGATGAAACATAAGTCTTGACCTCATCTCAATCCACCTCAAACCCTTTACCTTCAAGCCATAGCTCCCAAATCTTCGATACCTAAGCCTCAAGATTTGCAAAATGGAAAGAGTGAAGAGACCATCAGTCAGTGAAAAGGATGATGAGGCGAATGAAAAGAGACTCAAAAGGAGATTCTAGTGGTGGAAGTGAAGTGAAGAAACTTACAAATCCACATCTCGTTCAAAGGGAGATAGTAGTTGACAAATATCTATGTGTGGAATGGTTGATGGACAGTAAGTCTTTAGTTTTAGAGCTTTTGGAGGATCTAAAATGGGTAGAATGCTTATCGAATAACAATGGCCCCTATTATCCAAAGCTGGTAAAAGAATTCTACGAGTTTGTTCATTTTGAATAATTAGATGCTGGGAACATAATGGTTTTAGTTGTGAATGGAATAGAAAAATCTTTTTCCTATATTGAGTGGGCTGAGTGCCTGAAAGTTCCACATGAAGAAGAGCTTAGGTATTTCTCGAAATCAGTACCTCCTACTAGTGACATCTTTGAATATGAATCTTCTTTGGAAGAATTAACATGAGATGGTACACCAAGAAAGGTAGTTTCTACATAAATGGATGGAGAGAAACAGTTACTATTCAAATTAATCCAACATGTACTAAGTCTATGAAAAGGGGACTTTATAAATCTAAAATACCAAGATATTTATTTGCTGCATCTATTGAGACATGGTGTTAAGGTGAATCTTTGTAGACTGTTAATGATTCAGATTGAGGATATGACCAGGCCAATGTCAAAAACTAATTCTCTATTCTTTGTGAAGCTGATATCTATGATGATCAAGGTAAGAGGTGTGGCTAAGTCTCTGGATGAGACAATGGATATGAAAGACTACTTTTGTATTACCAAAAATATCTGTAAATACATGATGTTCAATTGGAATCAGGGGAGAAGATAATGGGTTAGTGATGATGATAATTTGTATGATAAGTTTAATCATGTGGATCATCCTTCTCGGCTTAAGGATGTGAGGGATCCAGGTCTAGGACATAATAAAGAAGAACCTCAGTATAGTGATGATACTGATGAAGAAGATACCTCTATAGCAGATGAAAGGTATTCGGACTTGCCTCCAAGTCATGTTGCTGAATTTGTATCATCTGGAAAGGGAACAGTCTTGGAAGAGAGAAATGAAGATGCACTTGTTGATGAGGAAGACTAGACTTCTCCAGAGAATGAGGAAGAAGAAAGAGAATATGAAACTGAAGCATATGCTTCTTCTTGCTTGAGTCTTAGTCCACTTATTGGGAACTCATCAATTCATATTGAGGAAATTGTTGAAGTAGATAGACATGCACCTATTCTAATGGAGCCTCCTGCTGTTGGAGAATTGTAATTGGTTGTGGAAGATTCTTCTGAGGTAAACCAAGCTGTTGAGGGTGTTTTTTCCATACATATACATGATAATGCACCAGTTGAGGGGGAGCATCCAACTATACTTGGAAATGTTTCAGTAGCTGATGGAATTGAATAATGTGCAGAAGACCTAGGTTTTGTAATTTGTGGGTTGGACTATTCTAATTATGAAGATGAGACACCCATGAATATACCATAAGTTAACTATAATATATCTTCTGAGTTTTTACCTGAGGATATATTAAGAAAATCTCATCTAGACTAGTTGAAGTTTAATCATAAGACCTCGTTTGTGGAAGAGATAAGAAGAATGGAAACCTTTTTAATATCATCCATTCAGTATGTTATGAATGACTCTTTGGCTGGTATTGTGTCATAAATAGCACCTGTAGTTGTGCCTGACAATCTGGTTACCAAGTCTGATCTTGAGTCATTAAAGGCTGAGTTGATGGAGACTTGGACTATATCTGTTGTAGATTTAAATAATTGCTTTGTTTAAGACATGAGAAATATGAAAAAATATTTACAACACTCTCTCAGTTGTATGGTGGCAGGCCCTTTGCAGAGATAATGAATGAGATAAGAGTTTGCCATTCTCAGATTGAGAGCTAGACAGGAGCTATTGTTTCCTTGAAGCAGTCTATTGCTTCTCTAACTACCTTGAGTAGTTCTTAGGCTCATGTGAGTGGTGATATCAATTACATTAAAGGAGTAGTAAGGAATGTTTTGGATTTTTTTGAGGAATTTAAGAAGTCCATGGAGCAGTATGTCATCACCCATGACTCTCTTGTGAAAAATATCATAAGTGGTCTGACTAAATCTTTTAAGAAACCAGTTTCTTTCACTATTTCACCCATTAGTTCTACCAACACTTCTTTGGATATTGATCAGATTCGAGCTGTGATGAGAGAAGAGATTTGATATTCTTCTAATAGTGGGTCTGTAGACTCTTCTACCTTGACCCAAGTAGTGACTACAACTAGGGATATAGGAAAAATTGTTCATAATTTTTGAGAGAATCCACTGCTTCTTATAATGATGTAAAATAAAAAGTAGATTACTATTTCCAAAGGTTCTATACCAAGCATCAACTCAAAAACCATTTCAAGATGATGTTAGAACACATGAAGCTACCCCCAGTCACTCAAGCTTTCAAAGAACAAGTGATCAAGCTCAGGGAGTTGACTCCTGGTCTAGATAAACTTATGGAGAACAAGGATGACTTCAATTATGCTATGGAAAGAGGAGGAGGGATCATTATGGACTTTAGGAATCTATTACTGCCATTTTTACATGTAGACAGTACTCCTATCATTGCACCTCTAGCTCTGCCTTCCTCTACTTAGTCTGCATCCTTTCCTCAGATGACACCAGCTCATGCCATCATAATCTTAACACCTCGGATTACTCCGAAGAGTAGCCACTATAGTCCAGGAACAGTCTATTTTGCTCAACCTCCAGTTGTGATTTCTGAAATCCCCAAGCCTTCTATTGATGCTACCCAGCCTGAGTCTACCTCCGAACCCAAAGACAAATCCAAAGTGGACATTTAGGAGGTGGATTGATTAGTGGCTAGAAACATTGATAAGAATCACTTGTATTATTTTTTGGTTCAATTCTATATTTATATTTATTTTTTTCCACATATAATATATCAATGCTTTAATTATCTCTTACTTTCTGATACTTTTCTCATCTTTATTTAATTTTTTTTTCTAATGAGAAAGGGAGAGAAATAATACAACATGGGAGAAATAATAAAAAAGGGGAGAACTGATCTGGAGAAATATGGGAGGACAAATGGGGAGAACTATGATATGAAGAACCATTCTATTTTACCTATGATACATCTGTTTTATAATTCTAGTATATTGTTTTTATTACTACCTCTGATACAATTGAATTTAATACTATATCCTCTGATACATTAATGATTATTTTGGATTATAATAACATAAGTTGTGATTATCAAAAAGGGGGAGACTTTTGACCTCACAAGTTTTGATAATCCCAATTATGCTTTAATATGTTTTGATAATCTCAATCGTGCTTTAATATCTGTTTATAATCCTATATATATGTTAAAATATATTGAAAAAAATATCAAAATAATCATTGGAATACATTAATAAATATTTATCTATGTTTATACATACTTTGAAATAATTATAACTCAATATATATATGTTTTGAATAAAACATATAAGTGTTAAGTTCACTGGTATGCATAATTCCACTGGTATGCACATAGATACTGATACAGACAAACAGACAAATCTACTGTAATATCAAAATTCTACAGATATGGATAAGGTCACTGGTATGCATAACAGCTATCGATAGAAGAAGAGTTACCGATAGAACATGTCTACCGGTATGCACAAGTCGACTGATACAGACCTACCGGTACAAAGTCTACTGATAAGTAAATGTCACTGGTACTTTGTTACTGATACAAGCTACAGATACAAACAGATAGACAGACTGCTACTGTTACAAAGTCTACTGATACAATTCTGCTGATACAGTCAGACGGCTACCATTACACATTCCACCGACACAGACAGATACCGTTACAAAAGAGCTATCGATAGAAGGAGCTACCGATAGAAGGAGAAACTGATTCAAGCAAGCAACTGTTATAAAGGATAACAGCTACTGATATAGAATATCTCCCGTTACAATCTCACTGATACTAAGTGCTACCGATGGAAACTAGTCATCATATCTCTAAACTCTATTTCTATTTGTTTATTTAAAAACATTCGTATTTTATGTTTTTGATGCACCTGCTATTAATTAATGATAGTGGTTGGAATTTCAGAAACTGTACCTTGTACCTGTAAAAAGGTAATCATTCCCATCACTGAAGCTCAAGGTTTAAAAGGAAGATCATGTAAATGAAGAAAGGGCAGTGGAATACACGTGCAAGTGTGTGACAACTGAAGTGAAATTCATAAAAGAAGAACAGGATATGAACTCAAAGAACAAGTCATACACATCAAGCATAAGTTTCAAAGAAGAATCTCAAGTCTTACAATGAATACTCTCTTACTCGAGCTGAACACCTACACTGGGAGTGATGGAACAGAACTAAAACACTCTGTTTTCCTTACAAATTATAAATAACGGCCCAAAACTTCATCTACATCAATCTAAAGAGTCGAGAGCTTCACACAAAACACATAGAAAATTATAAACTCATATCTATCTGTTTAGCTCTATTGTGTTTCATTTATTTACATTTTGAGTAGATTTTTCTCTGTATTTTTAAGCACACCTTGTCTCCTGTACTGAATTGGAGGATTTAAAAATCCTCATTCAATATTTCCCTATACTCTTATATCCCACTGTGGATAGTGGTAGAGGTCAAGTGTGACCTGGATAGTCTGTGTGCTATTGTTTTGTTTTCCCACGTAGAATTGTGGTGGAGGTCTCAGTACCTGGATAGTCTTTGTATTGTTGTTAACCCCAATCCAGGGTGTGGATCATAGTTTATATAAATTGTTTGACAAGACTATGTCATAGCTTGATACTGAACCTCTTGGTTAAAACTGTTGTGCTTAATTATTTTGTGTTTAAACTATATTAAATATTCTGATGCTAAGTACTTTAAATTCAAATTTGTTTTAATGTAACTCTGATAGTTAAACTATCAAGTGTTTTTATTTATAGTTAACTAGTAGGTTAGTTTCAAAATCTAATCTAATCTTCAGATTAGATTAACTTATAACTAATCAATCTCTTGAGAACCTAACTGACCCATTACAGTATTACAAATTCACTATAGTTTAGCTTGTTGTTTTAATATGGGGGATTTTTATAGAAATGTTTTTAATAGAAATTTTATTTTGAACTCAATTAACCCCCCCCCCCTCTTGAGTGTCCACTCTGAACAACAAATTATTTATAAATAAACTGGGATTTTACGTTTATCTATGAGTTTTGGTCGATCAGTTAATGAGGGTGGAACATTTCATGGCATTCCTGGAAAAGTTTTATGTAGATGAGTTTTGAAGTATCTAAGGCTGAGAGATATTGTTTATTCATAGAGTACCTTTTATCATAATATCTTAGTGATATTCTCATTTTTCATCACCATTATTTAAAGGATTGTAGAAACTAATTCGGAATCAGTTATATTTGAGTACTATATATCATATACAGATAGACGGTTAGTTAGAGTGAGAGATTCATATTTTGGAGGATATGCTTCATAAATGAATCTTAGATATTAATAGATCTTAGGATTATCATATATACTTAGTAAAATATGTGAAATATAATTGAAACTATCCATTAATAAATATGCAATCATTTGATTCTCCATGAATACATCTATATTATTCACCACTGTATTGGCATGGGGCATATGGGGGAACTATTCTTGGGATGAGTAGGGTGTAAGAGACCTCTGATTTGTCCTTTTGATTTTGGAAAAAAAATTACAACATATAGTATGTAGAAATTATATCCCATCTAGTGGATACAACCTTTGTATTTCACTATGGGTAATACGGTTTTCATAAGAGTGTGAATTCAGTAGGGGCATAAACAATTACGAGAACCATAGAATTTGACATCACTATTTGTAGAACCATTTTAGATCATCGAGAATATCATAATGGTTGAATATATATTAAAACTCTCAAAATATAATTTAGTTATGAATAATTTTTTCTATGTATATCATCTTTAAAGGTATTATCTGAATCCTTCACAGGAGATCAATAGTGAGGACATCGAGTTGGAACTAGATGCATTTTTTTTGTGGGGAGAGATGTGTGAATTGCAGATGAGAGAGAGAATGTATTTTGAGGGAAGATGATAATTTTTTTTGAGTTCTATAAGAGCTTGGGCTCAATAGATAGGAGTCTAAGGAAAAGTAATATGATATACATGATTAATGGCATGTGCTTTTTAAACAGTATCTCTAGAGATACTCCTCTATGATGAGAACTCCATAGTGGGGAGTATTGTAAAGGACCAAAATTTTCAGGTATGTTATGACCTTCTTTCAACTAGTCACAGAGTTTTTTATACTTATAAAGTTATTATGTGGATTCTTGGGTAATATCAATATTTTTTTGATGGGAATTAGAATATTATATGGTGGTATATAGTTTGATCATTTTTTTTGAATTCCATGCAATAATCCACAAAAAAACCATGTGGCATGCTGAAGAGGGGGAGTAAGTGAACCATAATTAGTGAATGATTAAAGAAAAAAATGAAACATCCCACTAGAAACTATGTAAATAAAATTATAGGAAGGTTTATGGATTAAAAATATTTACCAAAATATGTTTCAAACCCTTTACGGTGTCTAAAGTGGCATTGGGCCTCGCATAGTTGTGACATAGTTTGGTAAACTATGCAAAGAAATTTATTTACTCTAAAAATTTGGAATTTAACTAGAATATAATCATTATTTATCATAGTTTATGGGATATCATGCTTATGGAATCCAGTGGTTTTTATTTGGGAATTCCCTCCAACTAAATTCTAGTAATTAATCCTCTAGATTCCTTGGCATGAAATCATTTAAGGTAAGAGGTTTTTTTCACCATTCATCATGTTTCTTCAAGAAAAATTTTCATATATATTAAATGATTTGTAGATATTATAAGTCTTGGATAGAACCCTTAATTATATTGTTATATATTAAGTGTTTCATTATTTATCGATGCATAAGAGGTTTGATCGAGAGAATATTGGTGTTTCTTTTTCATATCTAGATTTATAATTGGTGGTCGATCTCCTATGGAATCGTTGGTTTTTATATGTGGTTTGGTTGTGGATCATGATAATTGATTTTGGAACACTGATGTAGGAGGACCTTCCAATACTGGGACTTTGTATAAGGTTGATTGGAATATTTGGCCTTTGTGTGTGTGTAGCTGTGAGAACCATTGTTTGAATTGGTAAGTTTTTTATATGGAATACTATCTATGTTTGTGCCTCATAAGACCTATTCATCATATTTTATAATTTTTACTTCTATATTAATAGATTTAGTGAGTAAATTTTTATCAATTGGATATTTTAGTCTCTTATAAAGGTTGAAAACACATTTTCTATGCCTTATTATCCCTATAGTGGGATCATGTGTTAGTGTAATATGGTGATGATAATGATGATGTGTCTTATAGACATGTTATTTGAAATAAATCTTTATGTCCTGGCCTAATAATGAGTGTGGGGTAAGATGACCCTATATCTTGAACAAAAAAATTAAGGAGTGTGATGAAATTTTGGTCCAACTGAGTACAGTTAGCTGACAAACAAACTTATGGAATGACCAGATATTGAGGTAGGGGTGAAATCACCGTTTAGCCAGACCCAAGGATTTATTGGATATGTTTATTTATATGAGAGATTTGTTGGAATCATTGGATAAACTAATATGAGATGACATATGAGAAATTCATTCTATAATAGAGATGATTTAGGTAAGTTTAGGTATTATGGAATCTTGGATACTACACAATCACCTAGAATATGATTGGTTACTTTTTTTCATTTACAAACCTAAAAGACCTAAATATTTATATACATGTGAAAATTATGTTAAGGATGCATTTTTTGAATTATAATAGGTATATAATCACACCATGTATCAGTGTCTCGAGGCACTTTCATCTTTCGTTTTCAGCGATCTAGTTAAGGCCAAGGGGCATTAATTAAGAATCTATTAATATAGTTCATGGATTAAGGAGGCAATTTCAGGTTGAAATCTATATTATAGATGCCATTTTTAGATTATTTTCCTTAGTTATCATACTTTGGATTAACTAAAAAATTATGGGATTTTGGATTATATTATATGATCTGAATTCCTTTTATTTAGACATAAAGATATTCTCTAATTTCTCATCATGATGTTATAGAATTTTTATTCACATTTATTTTGTTTTTTATGTATTGACATTGATATTTATGGTATATTCTCTGCATTACTCCATTTAGATCTTTACTGTGTATGGAGAGACACACATCAGTTCTTGTATCACTCCAACCCTGATTTTTTTGTTAGAGTGTTATAATTATACTATCTTGAATCATTTTCCATTGTAATTATTCAATAATCTTATTCATTTAATTAAGTCATTTATTTCACGATGATGACTTCCACTTGTCTATGATCTGTTGATAACTGATAAATATGTTGTCAATTATGTTTCACCCCATATAGTGCATCTGA